>MU004303.1:0-342223 GCA_010405375.1 Lophiostoma macrostomum CBS 122681
TAATCCTCCATTAACGTCGAAACAGCGCAAACGACGTCATCCAACTGTAACGTGAATAATTATAATACGCAGAGTGTTTAAAAGGAGACCTACATGATCATGAGGTAGCTATTCACGAAAGAGTAAGGCTCAGTGTGATTACCTGCGGATATTGAGGAAGGTTGACTATATAGGCCGCTTGGCGGCTGACTAACAGTAACGTGTCCGTGCACCTCGTGCCCGGATTCATCTCATGCCCCGCCGAACACCAACGCGCGTCTCAACACCATAACTTTGACGCGCGATAACTCCACAGCCATGGCTCCGATTGACAAAGCGATTGCAGATTTAGAATCGCGAGATTCAGGAGAGCAATTTACGTTAAAGCAAGTTGCTGAAAAATAGGGCGTTAATCGCTCAACGCTGGGTCGGCGCTGGAGACGCGTAACGGGCCCCAGGAGCAAAGGATACGCTCATTAGAAAGCTCTTAGCCTACAACAAGAGTTAAAGCTTGTACAATATATTAAAGCGCTTATAAAGAGAAGCCTGCCACCTACTAGAGAGATAATTAGGAATTTCGCATCATCTATAGCAAAACGAGAGCTCAGCAAGAGCTAGGTTACTCGCTTCATCAACCAACACCAACTCGAGCTCATCTTAAAGTGGACCAGCGCCATAGATCGTACACGCTACCAGGCTAATTTATATAATAAATATACATACTACTTTAATCTTTTACATTAAAAGATAGCCGACTACTGCTTTAAGGCTCGCGATATATTCAATATGGATGAGAAGGGCTTCCTTGTCGGGATTATTGGGAGGAGTAAGAGGATCTTCAGTAAACGTTAATAGGATAAGAAAGAGGTTAGAGCATCGCTCCAAGATGGATCACGTGAATTTTTAACGCTCCTGGCTTATATTTACGCTAATAGGAGCTTATTGCCGCTAGGCCTTATCTTTGCTTCAGCACGAGGAGCAATTAGATCGAACTAGGTAGAGGACGTTACTGTTAGAGAACACCAGGCTTTCATCTTATCATCTCCATCAGGTTAGAGCAACAATAATATCAGGTTAGCATGGCTTAAGCAGGTGTTTGACCGCTGTATAAAGAGGAGCTTAACTAGGCGCAAAAGAGGGTAGCGATTACTCATCGTTAATGGCCATGGCTCTTATATAACGATGGAGTTTATTGACTATTGCAATCGCAATTAGATCCTCCTAATAGTGTTTTCTCCTCATTTAACTCATACGCTGCAACCGCTTAATGTGGTTATATTCAAGCCACTCTCGCAGAGCTACTCCAACGCGCTCACCACGCATCTCTACAACGCCCAAGGCCTCATCTCAATCAAGAAAGGAGACTTCTTCCCACTATTCTAGAAAGCCTGGGTCTTATCCTTTAAGGAAAACACTATCTTGAAGTCGTTTAAAGCCACTGGTATATAGCCAATAGATCGCGCTATTATACTCGATAGATTCAGAACAACACCTAAAGAAGAGCGTAGCTCGCTATCCCGTCTCTCTCCAAGTAATTAGCAACAGCTAAAGCAATTAGTACAAGAAGCTGCGCAGGATAGAGCTAAGAATGGAGTTAAACAGTTAAGCGGCTCTATCCACTATCTCTAGGTTCAAAACAAGCTGCTAAAGCATAAGAATAATAGCTTAAAAGCAGCTCTTTTACAAAAACAGAAGCATAAGAAGAAGGGTAAAGCCCTTGACCTTCAACAGCGTAAAGAGTACTACAGTAATACTATCTTCTAGTCTCCTCGCAAGGTGCGTAAAGCTCGAGCTCGAGAAGCGGTTCGCGAGCAAGAAGAGGAGGAGGAGAAACTCCGCAAAGCACGGGCTAAGAAGCAGCGAGAAGACGGGCAACTGCAACGTCAAGTTAAGCTTAAGGAGAGGCGTGTTAAGAGAGAGAGGCTTAAGGAGGTGCGTGAGCAGCAGAGGGCTGAGAAAGCAGCCGAACGCGCGCGCAAAATTGCAGCTTAAAACACTAAAAAAGCTCTACAACAAGCTCAAAGCAGCAAGCGTAAAGCCTTACAAGCGCCCTCCTTGAAGAACAAGCGTTAAAAACGCGTAATAGGGGATAGAGTTTAGGATAGAGTTGCACCTCCTCTATCGGCTCCATCGCCAAAGTATATATCGCGTGGCTGCAGTGTTAACCTCCCGCAAAAATATAGATAGTACAAATTAATTGCAAGCATCTAATTACTGCAACACAATGTTTTTATTAATATTAAGCTATTATGTGGCGTTGTACAGCTTCAAGTTTGCGATCGCGCATATGGTGTTCGCGGGGCATGAGATGAATCCGGGCACGAGGTGCACGGACACGTTAACCCGTTGGCTGCTTCCAACAGATATTGCTCGAGCTACAAGCCGATGCACTCCACCAGCAAATACATCAGTTGTGTATTCGAACAACATTCGTCACTGGCGTACGAAGAGCGCCAACGAGCATCGCCCAGAAGAACCACGTCTTTCCATAGACGGACATTTGGGTCCTGGGCGATGCCTCTTCAAGCTGTCCGATCCGTAGACCCCCTTCCATGCATGTTCTACTGTGGTACGAACACTACCACCTGCTCTTTGCACTTCTGCGGTAAGCGCGATTGGCGAGCTGCATATGCAGACAGACGAGGCTGAACTCTAGGCATGATTAACCAGTCGGTGAGAGCGTAGAAGGCCGCTAGGCTTGGAGGATTCGTGACTAATCCCGTAGGTTGATTATCTCGAGCACGCAAACACCACTGACGCATCTCAACCAATCGCTAAACTACTGGGTTGCTCCTCTGCATCGCTACCCCAGGACAAAACCTCCATTATCATTCGATAGATGGAGAAGAGGCGGTATTCAGACGCATCTAACGGACGCCTTCACCAATTCGGCCCCAGATTGTCGGGTCTGTGAGGCATTGTCAAGTTGATCCTAGATGAGTAATCGACGCCGCCGTACAGGGCCCTGATTGCACTAGTATCTTTCTGAACAACTTCAGAAGAACGCAAGGTTACCATTGCTGCTTCAGAGCTGTCAGACGTCACTCGCTGCAAGCCCGGCAAGGGTGGAGGATCATTTCCAGCATGTACCTTCGATCGCAAAAGACACCTATAAGCTGATGGGCGGCATGGCTATGATACAAGGTATCGGCTACCACCCTAGACTACAGCTACTGCAACGCTGCAGCTCGGTTTGACGGCTGACAGCTGAGCGTGGACCAGGGGGCGATCGCTAGCCCTTTGATCAAGAAAACACTTCAGCGCCTGACGAGGGTCTACTGTAGCCCACCGTCCTTCTCCAAGACATTCTCGACTCGATAGCTCGCCACGGCGAAACATTTTTGGGGCTAGTTTGCCAGCATGCATCAATCGGCCCTGGTTCTCGTGCTATCATTGCGATTGATATATATGCCAGAGCCTTAGACGCTAATTCAACTCGAGCGACTACTCCTTACCTTTATTATCGTCGCTCCTCGCCAACTGGTGGCCAATTGGCAATCTGGGGAGGCTATCGTCACCATGGGAATGTCCAGCAACAGGATGTCGACTTCAGACGTCGCGCTCCGTCTTCTGCTGGGCTTTGTCTTATCGTTTGGCGGAGTGCTTGTTGTAGGAGACAGTTTTGACCTGAACCCCACAGATAACTTCTGTTCTCGCTGGTATACCCAATGTACGTGATACCCCTCGAAGAAATGTCCGACCCTCTACTAAAGATCTCCAATAGCTGTGGTCAAGAACCAGGTCTTGTACATTGATGGGGGTCTCCAGAAGTGGAATGGTACAGACATAAAGCCGGCTGATGACCAAGGTGTTTTCGGAATCAGTAAGTCTTGCTCAGTCAGAACACTACAACTTTTCTGTCATATCATGGTTTCAATACGCGAGTCCCGCTCTTTCGTGCATGACTAGGTTGACACTTTTGCCATTCGAGAGTGCCGAAGCCTGTTTTCATTGGAGGCTACTACGAGACCACCTTCGAATGCCAGTTGACCCAGTGCAACCGCTGATAGCTATGCGTGGATAGATAATTACCTCATCACCATACCGCTCGACAAGACCTTCAGCTGGAAAACAAACATCACCATTAACAGCACACCCAAGAATGAGAGTAGCCCAATTTCGGGCTCGCGTCCTCCGAGTCTCATGCGTGGACAGTAAGAACCCTCTCTCATCCTAGTCTGCCCTCCTGGTACAAGCTTGCGAAGGGTGGGGGTCACCGTAACGCGCCATGAAGGCTGCAAAAACGATACCTGTGCCTTCGCGTCTTTGGGAACCTTTACTGACAGTGTATTCCATTAACTAGCATGTTCCACGGCCCCGCGAATGACACAGCAGTATATTCTTACAGCGGAACCGTTTTCATGGGGAATCTGTCATTCCCAAGCTATGTCGACCCCCAGTCATCTGAATATGCCCTCTGGTCCTACAATCCCAATGCCACAGGTTTCCCTTGGGAGCAGAACGACATCGGCCAACCTTGGAGACCCAACCATGGTCTTGTGACGGAAGCAATCGACCAGGGCCTTGGATTCTACCTGAATGGACAGATTGACGAAGGCACGTCTCAAGAAACACTCCGCAATGCTGGCCTAGATCAATATCACGCTTTGGATGGGATGCTCGTGATCAACCTACATAATTATACATCAAACAACATCTCCACATCACAAGTCAGAGGCAACGCTCCTAGAATTGGGGGAACTATGGAGTACCTGGCAGCTGTTGGGGGGAAAGGCATCCTTGTCGCGCTTGGTGGACAGATCAACGAAGAGCAACCTTGGGCAAATGTGTCTGGAGGGCAACTGGTGAGTTACTATTGTGAAACTTCCAATGGTCGAGCTGAAGTAAGCAGATTGATTTCAGCGCTGTAGACATCTTCGACATAGACTCCTACCTCCAGACGCCCTCGAGCAACGGCACCTGGTATCAGCAGAACACGACAGGCGATATCCCCAAACCGCGGATCGATTTCTGCACTGTGTCCGTTTCTGCACCGGATAACTCCAGCCACCATATATGGATGTACGGAGGGAACGATCCCATTTCTTCGACGATGTTTGACGATGTATATGTGCTTAGCTTGCCTTCTTTTACCTGGACCGCAGTATACACAAACGGCGGCTCACCACGATGGGGCCACAACTGCCACCTTGCCAATGGTCGCCAGATGGTCACTGTCGGAGGGGTAAGTGCAAACAAACCACATGCTCATCGAGTGCTGACCGTCTAGAACATCACTGATCACGTGTGCGACTGGGAATTGAGAGGCATAGCATTCCTCGATTTAAACACTAGTACGTCAACCCGAAGAGCAGAGTTGTACGTCAGGCGACAACGGTTTTTGCCATACGTTTACGAAAGAGTGTGTCATGTGTAAGGAGATATACTGACGTTCATTCCAATCTACAGTCATATGGGGAAGTACATTCAGAGCAAACAACACGGTCTTTGAAGTACCCAACAAGTTGTTTGCGGCTACTGGTGGAAGTGCTCTAGGCAATGCAACCATCAAGGAACCATCGAGCGGCTGGACTGATCCCCGTCTCAAAGTCGTGTTCGATACCGCCCGCAAATGGGATCTCGATGCGAACGGGTCCAAGAAGAACCATACTGGAGCGATCGCAGGTGGAGTCGTTGGCGGTGTCCTAGGACTCGCTCTCATTGCGGGCGGACTGTTCCTCTGGAAACGCCGACGCGATAAGGCACGACAGCCGGTCGAGCTTGAGGGTGGTGACAACGAAGCCAAGGACCGACCAGGGGAGCTCCACGACGAAATAGCCAAGGCTGAACTTGCCGTCAACGAGGAGAATCCCGCCGAGCTGCCAGTGCCAGATCCTGTTGAGTTGCCTCCTCCAGACCCTTCGGAGCTGCATGCACCTCGAGAGGCACACGAAGCAGACCAGAATATGGCTACGACTACGGACGCCGTGGAGTTGCCTTCCACCAACGTTGCTGCCGGAGCTCGGCCTGGAGTGCCTCATTTGCGAACGCCAGGAGATGACCTGCCCGAGCTGCCAGCGTATACGCCGGGCCTCACTCGGCCGGATTCTGGGCCGCGGAGGGGCTCAGTCTAGAAGGCGGCAACTGAATATGCGCCTGGAACAGAGATGTAAAGGTCACAAGTTTTAGCGGGGGCTTAGAAAGGAGTCCTGGGGTTTGATGAAGCCTGTATGCATATAATGATACCAAAAGCTCACGAGTTATGAAAAGCATTTGAGTTCCAGCCTGGCTACAGTCTCTCTCTCTCGTCTCGGATGTCTTGATGATGCTGATGTCTGGATCGTCCATTATCCACCATTGGATGGATGAATAACAGTGATAGCTGCATGTGACTGTGATCAGGTGGAGCCCTGAGGTGCGTAATGCTCGTTCTTTAGATATTCGAATACCATGACAAACGACTACAGACAACTGGACGCTGCTCAAGGCGTCTGAACACGTTCTGCAATGTCAATGGATGACGAGGTTGCGAATGCTGGCCAGATAAGCGGCCGCGTCGGGCGTCACTACCGGCCGTTGTGCTGCTAGTACCGGGTCGTGGCGCGAGGCTTGGCGGCATCAACACTCGATGCATTGACTCGGCGACAGTCAACAGACAGCTTCTCGAGGGCCTCGTCCCCGCCGTCTGCCCTCGTCGTCGTCCGCACTGCACGCCTGTCGCTCTCACCTGCGCTTCTCTCTCCGCCGAGCTACGCTATCCTGAAACCGGCCGGGTCATTTTGTTTTCCCCTGACATACATTGGCGGGGCCCCAAGCGCGCCGGAGCGCAGACGGCAGCAGTGCAGCGACGTGACGGTTCCACGACACGAGCCTGCAGCAGCGCCCTCAGCACCACCGCGGCTGCGCACGGCGAGAGCATACTGAAGTGAGGCCGCCGGGCCAGGACGCGGAGACAGTGCAGCAACCATGGCGAGCTCCAACTCGATTAAGGTGGTGGCACGCTTCCGCCCGCAGAACAAGATTGAGATCGCGAGCGGAGGAGAGCCTATCGTCGAATTCAAGACCGAGGACACATGCTCGATCCAGGTACGGGGAAGCATCGCCATACAGTACTGATTGTCTGCTAACGGTTGTGGCTGCTGCAGTCGGATGAGGCCTCTGGGGGCTTCACCTTCGACCGCGTCTTCGACATGTCCTCCCGCCAGGCCGACGTCTTCGACTTCTCGATCCGCAACACCGTCGACGACATCTTGAATGGGTACAACGGCACTGTTTTCGCCTATGGCCAGACCGGCGCCGGAAAGTCGTATACTATGATGGGAAGCGACATCGATGACGAGGAGGGCAAAGGCATCATTCCGCGCATCGTCGAACAGATTTTTGCGAGCATGCTTGCGTCGCCGAGCAACATCGAGTACACCGTTCGTGTTAGTTACATGGAGATTTACATGGAGCGCATCCGAGATCTGCTGAACCCCGTCAACGACAACCTGCCGGTACACGAGGAGAAGAACAGAGGAGTCTACGTCAAGGGCCTTCTTGAGATTTACGTCTCGAGCGTGGCCGAGGTGTACGAGGTCATGCGAAGAGGCGGACAGGCACGGAAAGTAGCGTCTACAAACATGAATCAGGAATCCTCGCGGTCGCACTCTATCTTCGTCGTCACCATAACTCAAAAGAATCTCGAAACGGGTTCCATGAAGAGTGGTCAGCTGTTCTTGGTCGACTTGGCTGGTTCGGAAAAGGTGGGAAAGACTGGCGCAAGCGGACAGACTCTGGAAGAGGCAAAGAAAATCAACAAGAGCTTGAGCGCTCTGGGCATGGTCATCAACTCGTTGACGGACGGCAAATCGACCCATGTTCCTTATCGAGACTCGAAACTTACCCGTATCCTTCAAGAATCCTTGGGTGGCAATTCCCGGACGACCCTCATTATTAATTGTTCGCCGAGTAGTTATAACGACGCCGAAACATTAAGTACCCTCCGATTTGGTATGCGCGCGAAAACAATCAAGAACAAAGCCAAGGTCAATGCGGAACTCAGTCCTGCAGAGCTCAAGGCTCTCCTCAAGAAAGCCCAGGGGCAAGTCACGACTTTCGAGACTTACATCTCGACTCTGGAAGGCGAGGTTCAGGCCTGGCGTGCTGGAGAAGCGGTACCGCGGGACAGATGGGCACCGCCACTTGAGAAGGGTGCCTCCGCGGGGAAGAGGCCGCCTTCGACACCCTCGAGAGCACAGACACCCAGAATAGACGCCGCGAAAGGCGCCGAGACCCCTTCAAGACCGGACTCGAGATTAGATATAGAGCGATCTGGAACTCCAAGTATACCGTTGGAGAAGGACGAGAAGGACGAGTTTCTGAGACGAGAAAACGAACTGCAAGATCAAGTCGCTGAGAGAGAGTCGCAGCTCACCAAGGCCGAGGACCTGCTAAAGAGCGCCAAGGATGAACTGCAGTACTACAAGGAGCGGGATTCCAAGTCAAACAAAGATAATGAGCGCATGACGAGCGAGCTGAACGAACTCAAGATGCAAACCGAAAAGCTGAACTTCGAAAGCAAGGAGGCGCTCATCACCATGGATGGCCTTAAGGAAGCCAACTCTGAGCTCACGACCGAACTAGATGACGTCAAGCAGCAGCTCTTGGACGCAAAAATGAACGCCAGGGAAACCAGCGCTCTACTAGACGAAAAGGAGAAGAAGAAGGCGGAGAAGATGGCTCAGATGATGGCTGGATTCGACTTGGGTGGCGAAGTTTTTAGTGAAAACGAACGCAGTATCCGAAAGATGATCGACCAGCTCGACGCGCTCCACGAGATGAGCTCGGCAGGCGAGCACATCGCTGCAGACGAACTTGCAGACCTTAGGCAGAAGCTCACCGAGACTCAAGGGATCGTTCGACAAGCGGAGCTCTCCATCACTGCGCGCGGCGAAGAAGATCAAGTGCATTCTCGGCGTCGCGAAGCACTTGAGGCTCGTGTAGCCAACCTTCAGCAATCCTACGAGGAGGTTCTAGAAAGGAACTTATCCGAAGAGGACACAGAGGAGCTGAAGTCCCGATTAGCGGATGCATACGCTGCGCGCCAGGAAGGCAACCTTGAGCTCACGGAAGAACTTAAGCAAGACCTTGCACACAGGGTCGACGAGAACCAGAAGCTTAGGTCAGAGGTTGATAGCCTCCAGCAACGCATCAAGAGCGGCGCAATAGCAAATGGGGTTGCGAACGGCATCAATGGCAAGACCGTACAGCAGCAGATTGCAGAGTTCGACAACATGAAGAAGAGCTTGATGCGAGATTTGCAAAACAGGTGTGAACGGGTAAGTTCGGCAATTTGCGGCGGTACACTAAGAATATCTTTCTGACGTTCGCGATTCATTAGGTTGTCGAACTCGAGATCTCGCTGGATGAGACCCGCGAGCAATACAACAACGTTCTGCGAACGTCCAACAACCGTGCGCAGCAGAAGAAGATGATGTTTCTGGAACGGAACCTCGAGCAGTTGACGGTGGTGCAACGTCAGTTGGTGGAGCAGAATTCTTCGCTCAAGAAGGAAGTCGCCATCGCTGAGCGTAAGCTCATCGCTCGCAATGAGCGCATCCAATCTCTAGAGTCACTGCTACAAGACTCACAAGAGAAGCTCACGGCCGCCAATCACCGGTATGTGGAGGAAAACTCTCATCTCCTACGTCTCCTGGCTCGGACACAAGTTCCCTCTATACATGTAACCTCAGAGGAGCGTGACGAATCTGTTCATGGCCTGTCGAATCTTCCCACCCGGGGAAGAGACCCGGACCCTTTCCTCTCCACATGTTCCTCTGAGCCCGAGTACATCCATATTAACAAAACCCGCAGTTTCGAAACCCAGCTCTCGGCTGTCAAGGAGCGCCTCGAGGCCGCGAAGCAAGGCTCCACTCGCGGCCTCGGGTCGCCCACCTCCAACGCTTCGTTTGCCTTTGGCGGCGCCGTTGGCTCTCGCATCGCGAAACCGCTTCGAGGCGGTGGCGGGCCCGTGCAGGACGGACCCGTCCTCCCGGTCCTCTCGAACCTCCAGGCTCAGGAAGCTGGGAATCAAGGGGGTGGGAAACGCACGAGTTGGTTCTTCAACCAGCGGTAAAGAAAGCATGGCTCGCGTCGTGAATCGCTGATGGCTTGGACATATTTTTGAATATCTCTAATCAAGACCTTGGGAGCGGGTAGGGGCACGGTGATGGAGAGAGTCAATGGGATCCATACACGTGCGCAAGAGAGACGAGGACGGGAACCGGACCAAGACACGATGAGACGGCGCATCAGAAGCTCTTTTTGTTAACGATTGCATTCACGGGCGTTGGGGCGTGGGACCGCTTTTTTGGGGGCAGCCTGGTCTGGTGATTGGCAATCCGGACTCCTGTTTTTTTATATTCCCCACTACTTAGCTCTATAGATAGATGCATGGATTCAGCTGAACTCAGATTACCCACCCCCAAGTCTACTCCGTTTCCGTGGGCGTCCGATGGTTGCCTGGCTGGCTGGCTGTGTTCGTGATGTGGTTTGTCATGTCTGTTGACGAATAGAAGGGGGCCGTGCGGTACGCCCGAATCGGACTTACTGAAGAGGAGGTATATCTCGACGCAAGACGTTCAGTTTCATACAGTGTGCGTCGTTCAGCAGCTGCACGGCGTCTGTCTGGACGGAGCCGGGATATGCGCTGTCTCGAGGTCCACATGCAATGAGCTGTCTATGGTGTGGTGATTCACAAGAAGGGCCATTCATCTATCTAGCAGTGCTTTGCAGCAGGTTTTGCAGTGCAGTGGGTGTGCGGAGGGTATGAGGGTTGGAGTTGGAGTTGGAGTTGGAGTCAGTAGTTGGAGTATACTGGAAGGATGGACGGGTTTGTATCGGAAGTGAACATTGAGATCGTGTCTGTGGTTGGAGGAGCACTTTGACTGAGCTCGTCAACACTGTGGAGAATGGAGAAGAAGTGACAAGGAAGAACATGGGGAGATAGCACGACCACCAGTGCCTACCCTACCTCTGTATCAAGAAGACCAAAGAACACACAGTGTAGCTAGGTCGATCCCAAAACACCGAAGACAGTTTATTCAGAAGGGTACGACGACCTCATCTTTTCTTCCGAACCCAAAGCAAAGATGGACTCCACCAAGGCTGAGTCTACATGCACTAACTATACTTCAAGAATACGAAAACACTCAGACCGATACGATCCTTCCCCCATCTCCTCTCAACAAACAACCCGTCTACTCCAACCCCCTATACTTCCTCCCATAATCCCTCCACTTCAACGAAAACGCAATCCCCACAATCGGTGCCACACTAACCAGCTCCCCCAACCCAGCCCACTGCGGCTCAATCCTGAACCGAACGAACGCGCCCGCCGCCATGAGGATAGCCACCAAATTATACAGCGCCGACCATCCAAAATTCAGAATAATGCGTCTATACGCCGCAATCGAGATATCCAGCAGGATGAGCACATCGTGCAACCGCGTCGTCATGAGGACCACATCCGACGCGCCCTTGGCTACATCCGAGCCCCCGTTGACGTGCACGCCTACGTCGGCTTGCTTGAGTGCTACCGAGTCGTTGGTCCCGTCGCCGCAGAACATGACCACTTTGCCTGCTTTCTGCAGCTCGTGGATGTACTTCTGCTTGTCGATTGGTTTGAGGCGCCAGCGCGTGCGCACCTTGGGGATGTTGAGCGTGTGCGCGATTTCGTTGACGGCGCCCTCGCTGTCGCCGCTGATCATGTGCACGTTGATACTGCGTGAAGTGAGGAGCTCGATGACCTTGTTCGCGCCAGGACGTTCGCGGTCTTGGAGGCGGAAGGTAGCGCCGTGGAAGCCGTCGATGGTGACGCAGAGGTGCGTGTGTTGGGATTCGAGGAGTTTGACTCCAAGCCATTCGGGATTGCCTGCGCGGACCTTGAGTCTGCTCGCCTCGCAGACGCCGGTTACGCCGCTTCCAGGCTCGCTTTGTATGTCCACCATCTTTGTAGGGAGGATTGGGGTATTGTCGTCCGGGTGTGACTTGATCCATCTACATACTGCCAATGCAACAGGATGCTTGTCACCTTCCAGCAAGCCAAGAATCATACTCTTGATGTTTTCCGGATATGCTCCCATAAGCTTCCCTTCTATAACAGTGAGTGAGCCAGTAGTGAGAGTACCAGTCTTATCGAAGACGATATCAGTTGTGTTGCGGGCAACCTCCAGCTTTTGCGGTTCCCTGAAGATAATACCGAAACGCGCTGATGTTCCGGTGGCTATGAGTACCACCATAGGCACCGCGAGGCCGATTGCGCAAGGACATGAGACGATGAGTGTAGCAATCGTGTACGTGAGGGCTTTGATGACTGCGTTTCTCCATGTCCGCTGGTTTTGGATCCGATCGAACAGCATCCAGGCAAGGAAGACAAGAATGCCTATCGCGGCCATGACCGGAACAAACCATCCGGCGATGCGGTCAGCAAGAGCTTGGATTTTCGGCTTCGATAGTTCCGCATTCTCGACCATCATGGCGATCCTGCTAATAGAATTCTCATGAGGCAACTTTGTCAAAGCAACTACAAGCTGGCCTCTACCGTTGGTTGTACCCGCGTGAACAGTGTTGCCGAGACCTTTGGCTACCGGTACGGTCTCACCTGTGATCATAGATTCGTCGACCTCGGAACCTCCGTAGACAATTTCGCCGTCGGTGACTATTCTGGTGTGTGGAAGGACCTTGAACCGATCACCATACTGAAGGAGTCGAGCATCGATGACACGGGTGTCGCCTCCGGGGGCGGTTGATCCTCCTGGGACCACAAGAAGCGCTTCTTGCGTTTGAAGTGAGCGGACGGACACTGATTTCGCGGCTCGAAGTCGAGCATACTCGTTGACGGCACGGCCAAGAAGGATCAGGGCAACCAGCATCGTGGAGGTCTCGAAGAAGCAGCCCGTCTCCAGCGGCTTCTGTTTGACCTGAAAGACGTATGCAACGACGCTATACACATAAGCTATTGATGTGCTTACGGCGACAAGGAAGTCCATCTCGAAGAGACCGGAGTGAATCAAAGATTGCAGAGCTCCTGGCACAAACTCATTGATTGCTATGATCTGAACCACGGACGCAAGAGCCAGCGAAACATGAGCGTACACGATATTGTTGTGATTGACTGGTGCGTATGCGAACACCACAACCGGGATCGTGAAAAAAGTGGTGACAGCAAATAAGATACAAGCTCGCTTCGTCTGCCGTGCACCGATAGCTAAGCTAGGATGCGCTGTCGCTGGAGCTAGTTGCACGTTCTGACTTGGGGCAAGCTGCTGATAGTACTCGAAGACATCTCGGGCACCGATTTGCTTTGCATTGTAGTGGATTCGAATGTTGCGGCGGTACAAAGACGGTCCAACAAATTTCTCCATCGTGCCGTCCCCTTGATCAGGAGAAGAGCTGACGAGTAGGGGCGTTGGAGGAATCGCACTGTTCCGTCCACTCCACAACATTGCAGGATGCCAATATTGCTTGTCTCCTGACTCAAGGAGTGTGACACCAAATGGCCTTCCGGCTTGATGTATTTCCAAGACATCATCGACCAGTAGCTCTAAGACCTGACCTTCAGGCTGGTCGTATTTTTCGAATGTGTAACCGGTAGTCTTACGCAAACGAGAGATCACCTCCGTTATGGAGCCTCGGCTAGTATCTAGATCGAATTCGACCCTGGCTAATACCACATTGACCTGGTGGTTTCGAATGGCTGGAACGTGTCGAAGAGCTTTTGAGAGGCCGGTTTCGCAGCAGCCACACTTCAGACCTCCGACTGATAGTATGATTCGCTCATAGCTCGCCGGTCCGCGCTCGACGTCGTCATCTTTGTGGCCCGAATCCACACCTAGCTTATTTAGCAGATCTCTTGGAGAAGTAAAGGTGGTCAGCACAACAGGTACTGGAGCCTTGAGTAGTGCTGCTATTCGTACAGCCGTTGGCAGTCAAGTGGTCAGTGCCAGCTTTGTGCCTCGGAGGATGTTGACAAGGCATCGGGTTGACTCCGTCAAGTCTCGTAGAAGTAGAATAGGTCGATACTGCTGGTAAATGACAACACTGGAGGAGTGCGCTAGCACATGATCTGCTTCCCGGCTTCGCACTAGTCAACGTAGAGTTTAAATCACAGTGAGGTGAGTTAAGATCGCCGCCTGCGTGGATGAGCTTTTGATGAGCTGTTCTCGGGGTCGCTGCACTTGATGCTGTAGTAGTGATACTTGTGTGTGAAGATGGTGCTTTGCAGCTTTGTTGTGAAGAATGCGACTCTGAAGGAAGAGGTGGAGAAGATGAGAGACGATGTAGGTCCATAGTAGTCCTAGCTACGATAGCTCCCTCCTCTTTTGACCCTGTTTGGCAGCAACCCTGAGTTGGACAGCAGGCACGACCGGGGGCAGACATGACGCAAGGTAGGTAATATTGACAGGAGAATGAACAGTGAATGGTGCAGGTGAAAACACATCCTGAATATATCAAGTAGCTGAACTTGTGCGATCTACCTGGATACAGGGGCATAGGTTATGATTGTGTAGCGGTGCCAATTTATTTGACCACTCTTGTCCCACAAATCGACACATGAGAGCCGGCGATTGGCTGGCAAAGGAGGTCGAAGGTTATTGTTAGAGCTCCTTGTAGCACCACTCCAGCCCAACCGTCTGGACAGTGACATATCGACCTCGGACAGAAAACGGGCGGAATTGCAACCACTCCGCAGCCGTGTAAGCCCCTGTTGATTGCTAACTAACTGGTAAGGGTGCTTTCTCGCGGTTTTATATCCGTCACAAGTGGTAGAAGCAGCGTAGTAATCTTGTGAGTGCTGCCCCACGGAATCTGCGGATTGTACTGTCTTAATGGTTGATGTCGACGGCAAGTACGTCCTCTTCCCCGAGGGCCGTCGAATAGCAGAGACAGGTAGGTTATTAGTGTAATGAACTCTCAGAAGTAATGGAAGTTCCTTCGTGGGACGGAATCTATCCAAGGCTAAGTTGACGTTGGACCATCCGCTTTGGGAAAAGCAGAGAAAGAAACGGACACGTGACCACGCGGACGCGAATTTCTGCGTCATCGCCGAGAGCGCCAAACCCGAGGACGTTCACTCACGTCTAGTGGGCTACGGCTTCTTCACGACAAGTCCTATTCAGTTCAGGAAAGTTATCTCACTCTGTCGTATATTCGCAGCTATGGTTAATACTCGACCTTGCGACACACCACGGAACATCTCAAGGCCAGTAGTTGAGGCCCCACCTTTTAGCACGATCGCAAATAGACATGGCTGGCGGACGCGGCAGACTCCATAAGCCCACGGGTGCAGCGACCTCAGCGACACCAAAACGAACAACGCGGCGTGGTGCAGCATCTCAGGATGCTACCTGGGTTCCGGACGTCTTCCACGACTTGCTTTCCGAAGCTACTTCATCCAAGGCTGCGGGGCCGGAAGAGGATAGAAAGCCGTTGAAGAAGCGGAAGACCGCGTTATCCACGCGCCCGATACCCGCAAAACCTGCCGACGGGCGACATCCAGCGACCTCATCGAAAGCGACCCCGCCACGAACGCTGGCAGAGGATGCCTTTGTATCGAGCGACAAGGAGGACGATGAAGGCAGTGATGCCCGCCCGATTCAGACCATCATCGACTCCGATGAGTCTGACGAAAGTGATCTGGAATGGGAGGACGCCTTAGGAGAGGGCGATATCGACGAGGATGAGAATGCGGGGGATGAAGAGGAAGCGGAGCTCAGCGATCTTTCCATCACCATCGCGGGCGACAAGGGAAAAGAGAAGGAAACCACGAAGAAAGTACGAAGGAGAGGGATCACCTCTGTAGACAAGAAACGGAGATTGGACATACACAAGATGCACGTTCTTTGCCTACTGTATCACGTCCATCGCAGAAATGCCTGGTGCAACGACGGCAGAGTACAGGCTGGTCTAAGGAAGCTGCCCCCTCCAAAGATACTGTCTAACTTGGTCCCCAACCCTGAGTTCAACCAGTACCAGGCATCGAAGCGGTTTATCGATGGTATGAACGAACTGAAGATTATGTGGGGAAACAAGTTCAAGGTCACAGCTCTGGGCATTCACAAACCGCGCTGGCACGACGTCGATGCCGAGGCGCAAGCATTCACCGACTTCGACGATCTCGACATACCCATGGACAGGCAAGATTTCCGGAAAGCAGCTTCGTCACTCCAAGGGTCCCAGGATATCGGTGCGCAGCTATTTTGTGCCCTCCTTCGAGCCATCGGCGTGGAAGCTCGACTTGTGTGCTCGCTACAGGTCCTACCATTTGCATCGGCAGCACAAGCGTCTACACCTTCCAAACCCAGTAGCGAAAAGTCTACCATTCATTTAGACCCTTATAATAATATAGAGGCGCCGAGCCCATCTAAACCGAAACCAAAACCACCTGCTCGCCCGAAACGACTGTCCAGACTCGAGAAGATTATGGGCGAACGCAATCTAGCTCTTAGCTCAGGTGTGGCACCTAGACAGAAGAAGAAATATCATACAGCGTACCCAGTATACTGGGTCGAAGCACTGAATCCCGCGCATCAGAAATGGGTACCAATCGACCCGCACTCTACTTTCACAGTCGACAAATCGGATAAACTAGAGCCTCCGCTGAACTCCGCCCAGAACAGCTTGGTCTATGCTGTGGCATTCGAAGACGACTCGGTTGCCAAAGACGTCACTCGCCGCTACGCAAAAGCATACAACGCAAAGACACGAAAGTTTCGAGTCGAGTGTGCCGAAGGCGGTGTGAAGTGGTGGAGGCGCGCACTCAAAGTCTTTCGACGAGGTGCACCTCTCGATAGAGATCAGGTCGAAGATGCTGCGCTTGCTCGGAAAGAAGCTGCCGAAGGCATACCCAAGAACGTCCAAGATTTCAAAGACCACCCTGTATACGTCCTAGAGAGACATATCAAGCATAATGAGGTCATCCATCCCCTTCACCAGGTCGGCAAGGTCAACGTCAGCTCCGCCATGAACCCCAAAATGGAGCCCATCTACCGCCGAGGCGATGTCCACGTGGTGAGGAGTGCCGACAAATGGTATCGTCTTGGGCGTGATGTAAAAGCAGGCGAACAACCTCTCAAGTACGCAAAGCCGAAGAAGAACGCCCGTCGCTCTCTGCCACCGGATGCAGATGTAGACATGGATGAGCAGGAAGAGGTCGGTGCAGGCCTCTACGCACCATTCCAGACAGAGTTATATGTCGCTCCTCCGGTCATTCGTGGCCGTGTACCTCGGAATGCGTTCGGTAACCTGGATCTCTACGTACCTTCGATGGTACCTCCCGGTGGTGTTCATGTTCCGCATAAACTTGCTTCGAAAGCTGCTCGCATCGTCGGCGTCGACTACGCTGATGCAGTCACTGGCTTCTCGTTCAAAGGCAGACATGGCACGGCAGTCGTTCAAGGCGTTGTCGTTGCCCAAGAATACAAGGAAGCTGTCGAGGCTGCTCTTGATGCAATGGAACACGCGCAAGTGGAAGCTGAGAACGCCGCGAGGACGGCCGAAGCCCTGCGGTTGTGGAGGAAGTTCTATCTTGGTCTGAAGATTGCACAACGGGTCAATGCTATTGAGATCGAAGGCGAGAAAGGACCGCAGATCAACGTGCACGAAGAACTCGAGAGACAAGATAAGCTAATGACAGAGCAACAGATGGCGGGAGGCTTCTTTCCGGATGAAGGCACAGTTACAGAACCTCCGAGTCGAGCAAGAGAACATTATGAGACTTCGACATACGATGAAGATGATGGTGGTGGCTTCCTTCCAGATCTTGAAGATGACGACAATCAAGAGACCCGCAAACTCGGTCTCATCCGCCAAGACTCAGAGCACTTCGGCAGCACTCTGCTCTCGCAACAACAACTCCGACCCCGACAGGAAGAGGAGCAGAGTGGCGGTTTCACAACAGAAGACGACGGAGAGGATGCTGGAGGCTTCATCCGCGAGCCATCACCACCCCCGCACCAAGACGACATGCAAGGCGGCTTCGTACAAACAGACGCGGCTGCAGACGACTTCGCTGGAGGTTTCCTGCCCGAGGAAGAGCCACAGCCCAGACCCAGGCCCAACACCGTGCGTCCTGAAATCTCGCCGTACGATCCTGATACGGAACCGATGCAGGATACGAGTCGTATGCAGGTCAATATTGCGGAGGAAGGACGGAATGAGGAGTCATCGGCTACTGTGCATACTTTGGATGTTGCCATGGACGACGCAACGCAGACCGAAGAAACGAAGCCAGACGTTGAGGAAGAGGCAGAACCCACTCCATCGCCTTCAGAAGCCGGATCGCTGCCGTTGGAGGATCCAGACGACGAGGATGCGGATCCGGAATGGTTGGTCGACGTCACGTAGCTTTCTTATAATACTTGCATAGCTCGAATCTGCATGCTTCTATATGTATATACATTTGAAAAGAATTTCGAAGGGAGGGAATCTAATCGCATGCGCTTGCACCCAGGCACTATATCCAATATTAAAATCTACTAAATATGCCGAAATCCTCTCCCATGTAGAAATGTGATGATCGCGACATTTACCCACTCACCCATCCCTCCTCTTCCCACTCCTCTTCCCCCGACTCCTCACCTCCGCCACCCCAACCTTCAACTCCCGCCCGTTCCTCTCCTTCTCAACATGCACCGCCGCCACGTAGTCCTCCGTGGGCGTCACAGCGCCCGGCGTCTCGACATGTATACCCTCAACCAGCACCTTTTCCACCTCAGACATATGCTCTTTTTCCAGCGTCGTGCCCGCCTTGTCCGCCTTCTCAGGCTTGCGCGTCCCGAGCGGCGGATCAAACCGCTTCCGAATCGTCTCGATCATTTTGCCGAACCAGAACCAGTTCAGCCCGTTCAGCACGAGATTCGAGGCCAGGTATGCGGCGGCGAGCCAGACGGGGACGATGCGGTCGCCTGCGAACTGCATGATCTCGCTCCCTGCGACCGGCGCCTCTGGGGCGTATGTGCCGTTGTTGAGTTTGCCGAGCTGCGGGTCGTGCAGGGTGACGTGCCCTGATTTCAGCGTGCGGTAGACGTCGTAGAAGACGCGGGCTGACTGGTACGAGCCCCAGCATAGTCGGCAGGAGAAGAATGTTAGGAGGAGTAGGATGCCGTTGTACAGCTGGATCTTGGAACCGGTCAGGTTGAGCTTGTCGCAGAACCAGTGGATGTTTAGGAAGGGAGAGGAGAGCTCGTAGAGGATGAAGGTTGGGGCGTAGAAGTTTACGAAGGGGCGCTGGGGTGGTCTGTTAGCTACGCTCTACTATCCTATCGAGTCTGCAAGGGTTATTGGGTATGCGGGATAGAGGAGCGGAGGGGCGTGCAGGAAACGACACTGGAGGATAGGCAGACTTCGACTTACAAACCCCAGCGCAAAAACAAACAGCGCCGACACAGCATGCGCCAACATGCCCGGCCCAAAGACGCCAACATTCTGCAGCGTGACAAACAAATCCCACACAAAATACCCAGCCGCAAACCCCTGTATCAAGCCCGACGCCCCCGTATACCCAAACACCTTGCCCTGCCAGTTCATATCGCCCCGCTCCTCGTCCGCATACATGACCCACAGCGCGAGCACATTGATCAGCGTGCTCTGCACAAACGACACAATGTGCACGTCCCAGTTCAGCTTGGTGCGCGCGTTGAAGCTCGCGTATATCTGCGGGAAGAAGAAGCGCGAGAAGGCCGGCGAGACGTACTTGTGCGTCCCGTGGTAGAGCAAGAAGGCGAAGGCCACCTCGTGGAAGTGCAGCGGCAGCGTCTGCAGGCCCGTGTAGTCGGCAAAGGGCTGGATGTACGTCTTCGCGATGCCTGCGGGCGGAGATAGTGGGAAGGGGTCGCGCATGGTGAAGGATGGCGGGGTCGAACGAGGAGGTGTGATGCAAGGGATGGATGACTCGGGTGGCCGAGCTCTTCCTTGGTTGACGTCGAGTCGAGGAGCGGAACGTAAGGTCTATGTATCAGTGCAGGAGGCTCGGAGGCGGCCAGGACACAGGGTCAGCTCCTGCGTGTCGTCTGCTGCTTGTCGTGTGCACCCAAGCCACGGCCCCTCTGACAAAGACGTTGAACAACAATGAGCGGAGACCGTGCAGGCAGCATTGCGGACTAAGGCTAGCGAGGACCTTCACGAATTGGCACGCGACAGCCGTGACGCGGAAGCGGCTGGGATGATACTCACTTTTTGGAGACATCAGACGTCGTCACTGTCAGGCGCACACGTCATTTGTTGATAATTGAGGCTGTTTTCGCACCGCCACAAGAGGCGCGTTCAGTATCATCTCTATCTATAGCGGGTCTGTTCAGAAGAATGAGTTGACCTGCTATCCTCCCTGTACTCTATATCTTGATAAAGAAGAGAAAAAAGCGCATGGTCCATAGATGTCGAATGTTATAGCTAGTGGGCAGTATCCCGCAGAATACTTGGTTGAGCATGTGGTATCGGTATCTCCAAAAAGTGTCGTTGGCTTATTCCACACACTATGAAAACGAAACTCCGCTCGGAACAATGCTGGGTATCTCAGAAGAAAGGAAAAAGACAAAAGGTGACCTGCGCTCGAATGGAAAGTGTGAGCGGTAAGCTAGGAAGCTTTGTCGTCCTCCGTATCACTCTCGATATATTTCTTCACCCAGCACTCCTTACATAGGTCGTCGCGAAGACGCTCGGCGTAGGCCTCGAGGAAGAGCGCACCAACGTACGAAGAGCGCTCAATCTGGTCCAGCAGAGAATAGAAGTCTTGCAACGTCTCGTAGGTGATGCTCATCATGCGATCAGGTGATTTCGTGAGGTCCATCGATTCGGTGGCTTTTGGTTGCATTCGATTTCCTGATGTCTCCTGTAGTTGTCGAAGCTTGTCCTCTTTTGGAGAAGAAGTCGAGAAGGTGTCCACCAAGCTTCGAAGCATTTTCTGCCCATCTAGCCACAAGGACCAAGATGCTTCGTGGAGGTTCTCCGAGACGACGATCAGATTGAAAGCTTGCTTCATTTCAAACTCATTTTGATACGGATGCCACTTGTTGTGCTGGCTCTTCTTGCCGCCAGGAACTTGTTCCGGGGCTTCGACAAAGGGGACCAGGATGCCGAGCTTGTAGTTGACTTCCCACGTCAATCGCTCATTCTCCTCCCTCTCATGGCTTGGGATTGAGCGGTGTTCCCACGTCAGACGTTCGGCCACCAGAAACACTTTACGGGCGTGTAAGGTTGGCTTCCGCGCACTGCGACAGACGGGGCAGCGAAACGGCAAGGGCGAGGGAGTGTCGCTAGATTGATGTAGGTTCTGCCACGAGTCGAAGGGCATCAAACCCAGCGGGTAGGGTAACCAATGGAAGTTTTGGCATAGCTTACTGTCTGGATGATCAGGATACAGGATGGCTGGACTGTAAGTGACAGGAGGGGCTGATTCAGTGACATTCGGCAGAGTTGCTTTTGGTTGTGCTAGATGCCCTGTAATGCGCGCAGCTTTCCCGGCGGCATCTTGCTTCTCCCATGAACGATCTGCCGGCCGTTTGCGAGAGTTGGATGACATAGTGTCTTTGATAGCTGCCCAGGTGGTCCGAGGGCACGCGACGCGACGCGACGGAAGGGGCCGAGGTGCTTGGCGCGGGTTTACGCTAGAGATTTGATGTTGACTCGATTTTTTGCCGAATGTTCTGTGTGGTTGTAGATGTGGAAGGAATTCACAGAGGGCGACGACTGAAGCACTTGATATAGCAGGGAACAGCAAAATCTGCTAATTTCGTCCTCAACCTTATAGGATTAACAAGGTTCATGATTCTCTAAGCTCGGGACGACCAGAAATTTGCCTACATGACGGTAACGAGCACGCAACACCACGGAAATCGATCTTTTGGCGCGCATTATTCGGCTTGTGCCAAACCGAGTTGCTGGATGCGGTGAGCATGTCCTTGTCATTGCCGTCGTCATCGTCACGACATGTTATCAAACGCTCTGGCGTGCGACTCCTCGTTCAGCAGCAGTCACACAATAACTCTATCCTCCACATCAATGCTCGCACATACACTCGGCCTACCTTCGCACCGAAACCCGCAATCGACATTAAGCACATCCGACAGAATCCTGGGCTCTACTCGCAGAATTGCATAGATCGTAATTACGCCGCTCACAGCGAAACCCCATGGGAGATTCTGAAGCTTCACGAACAATGGCTTGCCCTACAACAGAGCGCGCGAGACCTGCGCACGCGGAACAACGAATTGCGTCGCAAACTTGCGAATGCTGCGTCGCGAAGTGGGGATGCGGAAGGCGACATTCGTCAGACAGAAGGCAAGGACGCTCTGCTCGCTGAGGCGAAGACGCTGAAAGCCGAGCTTGGTGGAATCGAGGAGCAAGAAGCAGCACTGCAGGAAGAGATAGAAAGCCGCGCGCAAGACCTGCCCAACCTGAGCAGCACACATACACCAGTCGGTAATGATGCGGAACTGGTGGAGTACATCAACGACCATCCAGAGCCAACTCCGTCACAATCAGACCGTGTCTGGAGGTCGCACGTACACATTGGATCTGAGCTAGGAATACTGGACTTTGCCGGCGCAGCACAGACCTCTGGATGGGGATGGTACTATCTGCTGAATGAGGGAGCAATGCTGGAGCAGGCGCTCGTGCAGTACGCTCTGAGCGTCGCCAGGAAGAGGGGTTGGAGGGTCGTGGCTCCACCCTCTCTGGTGTATTCCCACATTGCCGCGGCGTGCGGATTCCAGCCTCGGGATCAGAATGGCGAGCAGCAGATCTACGCAATCGAGCAATCAGAAAAGGATCGATCGAAGCCTTCATTGGCCTTGGCAGGCACCGCAGAGATACCCCTGGCTGGAATGAAGGCAAATCAAACCTTGGAGGATGCCGACCTGCCTCTGAAGACTGTCGGTGTGAGTCGATGCTACCGTGCTGAAGCTGGCGCCCGCGGCGTGGACACGAAAGGTCTCTATCGAGTCCATGAATTCACCAAGGTGGAAATGTTTGCGTGGTCTCTGCCAGACAACATTGACCACGAGCACTTTACTGTGCCCGCGGAGTCTAGCTCAGAGGCCATCTTTGACGAGATGCTGTTGATACAAAAGGAGATCCTGCAGTCGCTAGGCCTACATTGTCGCATTCTGGAGATGCCAACGACTGACCTCGGCGCAAGCGCAACTCGTAAACGAGATATCGAAGCTTTCTTCCCTTCACGCCGAGAGAAGGACCAGGGATGGGGAGAAGTCACGTCAACTTCAATGTGCACTGACTACCAGAGCAGACGACTACATACTCGTGTGAGGTTGGAAAAGGCTGGCCGTAAACTGGACTTCCCGTACACTCTCAATGGAACCGCCCTTGCCGTTCCCCGGGTCCTGGCAGCAATCTTGGAGAATCATTGGGATGAGCAGACGCAAAGCGTGACGATACCGGCTGTCCTACGTCCCTACATGGACGGCTTGGAGAAAGTGCAGAGACACAAACAAGGCACGGGAAGCTATTGATGGCAAGCATTGCATGGGAGGCGTTCTGCTCGCATTGTGGCGAAAAGTTCATGTACGATATTCACTGTTTGATATCCACTGATTGGGCGGCTGTACGAATATGTCTGCCAGAAGGTCTGGAGAAATTGAATCCGCCCACGATCTACAGGTGCATGTTCCTGGATGCTCCACCAAGGCCGCATGAGCGAGTCAGAAGCCTATCACGAGCCACATCAGCCGACGGCCCTCGAGGCGGAATCTCCGCTTGGCACGGGTATCGGCGGCGATTGGGCTGGTCGTCCCCCAGAGGCATCCCTCCAAGCGTTGCAGCAGCTGCAGGCAAGGAATAGCCTCGCCACAGCCACTGCGTCTGCGCTCCGGCTCAGCTCATGAAACGGCGCTCAACACCACGGGCGGGCGCGAAGACGAGCCCTCTCCAGCAGCGACGCAACTGACCTGGCACCCGCGACAGCCCCAGCACAGCGGGCACAGAGTGAGGCATTGACCAAGGCGGGGCGGGCCTCAAGTGCTCCTCGTAGCGACCAGCCTTCCCACCACCGTCAGGACGAGACGATCTGCACGACGCTGCAGGCTGCATTTCGCCGTCCGAACAACGCAACACGCAGCCACCGCGCTGTCCTCGCGCCCCCCGCCCTGGTCGAGTGTGTCTCTCTGCTGTCGAGCGGCCCTGCGAACGTCATACTGCCGCTGCGAACTCTTTGCTCCAGAAGACGTCGCTAAGCCCCAGCGCTCAACGTAAACAGCCCCAGAGCAACTCCAGACACGGTCGCTGCGCATGGTTTCCTACCCAGACTCGCAAGGCGCAGAGCGCTCTCTCGCCATCCGTCGCCCGCCCTCGGTCGCACCGTCCCATCACTCATCGCGCGCATCGACCTCGCGGCGGCATCGCTCGCACCGCTCGCAGTTCGGAGGCTCGTCGTACCAGCCGCAGAACGAGTTCCCGGTCTTTACGCATACGGGGAATGTGGAGATTCTCGTCTCGAACGGGCGGAAGGAGGAGCGCTACCTCCTGCACAAGCTGATCTTGGAGCAATGTTCGGGCTTCTTCCAGGCCGGCCTGAGCGACGAGTGGGCGAATGCGGGCGAGGGTGGCAGTTCACAGGCGCACAACCCGGCCGCGCTGGCGAGGATACCTCAAGGCGCGGCTCCCGAGAAGAAGCTGTGGAGATATGAGCTGGACTGGGGCAAGGACGACGGCGAGATGCCCATGCTGATTCAGAAGGTTTGTCCAGAGTCGCAGACTTCGAGTCATCCATGCTCACTGATTTTGTGATAGAAAGGTCAAGCAACCATATTCGGCGGCGATGCTGCTCCGCCAGGCCAGCCGCCCGCCATACGCAACAAGCCTCCAGCCCCGCAATCGGGCTTCTTCCGCAGCATGGCCAACTTCTCCTCCCTCCACGTCCCAGCGAGCCAGAACGACCCCAACGACGATACCTTCCGAGACTATGACAACATGCTCCGCGTCTTCTACAACTACCCACCGACCCTCGACCCCATCAACATCGCAAACGCCTACGTGGAATGCAAATCTCTCCTCCAACTCGCAGACATGTACGACGCGCTCGAGGTCATCGGACCCCGAGTCGACCACCACCTCCTGCGCTTCCAAGGCCGGTTATGGAAGCAAATCGCCAAGTATCCGCCCAGCTACCTAAAACTCGGCTACATGGCACGAAGCAAAGCGATATTCTCCGAAGCCATGGTCCACGTCGTCGGCCAATGGCCACAAGCCATGAACCAGCTGCGCGGACAAACACCCGACGGCGTCCTCGACCTAATCGAAGACAAAGTCGACGACCTGGACGAGCTCAAGTCAAAGATCGAGGGCAAGCTCTTCCGGCTCACGCTCACCACAAGTCGCGGCGAGCGCGTCACCCCCTCAAACGGCTGGCTCGAGTGGATGGCTATGAGTCTCTTCCGCCAATGGCTCGCAGAAAACACCACACCACCCCCGGCGCCCATCCTCAAATCCCCCCGCGCGCCCTCCTCCCGAAACGGAAACGGCCATGCAACCAGCAACAACGAACCCCCGCCCTTACCCCCCGCGCCCGCGCCCGCGTTCAACACAGGCCGCGTGTTCCGCCTCACCGGCGCGGGCGCGCAGACGTATCTCGACCACGCCGAGTGCAAGCGCTTCCTGCGCCTGTCGCCGGACCAGTACAATCGCGAGAATCTGAAGAGGTTTGAGAAGCGCGTCGATGAGATCAAGAATCTGGCGAAGGATGCTGTGAAGCCGCTTATGCGGAATTTTTTGGAGCTGGATCTGGGGCATGGACAGGGGCAGGGGCAGAGTGGGGCTGGCGGTGGCGGTGGGGGAATGGGAGGGGGAGGGTTGCCGTATTTGACGTGTACGAGGATCGATGTGCAGGATTTTCCTTGGGAGGAGTGAGAGGGTGAGGGGGAGGGAAGGAAGGGTGGTTCGCATTTGTTATGGCTGGCTGGGGGGTCGGTTGATGGTCATGAGATTGGAGTTTGCATTTACGTGTCGTATGTTTGGGTCGCTTTTTGGTCGGGTTTTCTCGTTCTACGCTTTTTTCCTTTTCGGCGCCTGATACCCTCGATTTGTTTTCGCTAGCCATCTCCCTCGCTTTCTGGGTCGTTTCGTTAGTGTCTATAGTGGCATATGATGGTATGAGGTGCAGGTGCAGGTGCAGATAATGGCGGTTGGGCATGCTGGTCGTGCTTGGGATGGACGTTCGTGGTGGATGTGGAAAAGCGGATGATGGTGATGGATATGTGTGTATGTGTATGGAGATATGGAGGTATGGAGATATGTAGCAAAGATACCCTATAGTATGCTCGTGTGTATGTCTGGCTTGTGTGCATGTTCATGATAGTGTATGCGCGAGAGTACGTCGACACTCGTAAGCTGGCAAGGGGTATACGAGCATTATCTTCGTTGTGGATATTGTTCTTGTTACTCGGATCCCAACGCGATGGTACCTTGACGATGGTGAGCTGCAAGAAATCTTATAGGATTATGTGTGTAGTGGACGAGATTCCTTGTTGTTCGAGGTCTAGACTATGTCATGGTATCTACCGGTGTTTGTGAAAGAAGTACAGTGTTGAAGACGGTCTTTGCAGTCGTATTGCCTTGAGTTAGCTCAGAGCCTTCAGCTAGTGTTCTCTACTTGTTCTATCTTCCTGAGAAGAAGGAAACCTCTCATGCCGGGTTCATAGATGATGAAGGTGGAAGAGACTGGTCACTTTTGTGAGTTGGCAGACCTATGATAGAAGTATGCGGCAGGTACAGCGAGTACTGGCGCGAGATAGGAGATGCGGGCCACGATCTGAAGAGCAATATGATAGCCGATTGATAGTATGGGGGAACTTGTTAATCAAAAATTAGGCCGGGAAGTCGTAAATTTTGTGAGATAGTTTGCTAGACGCGCAAAATTGGAGATAATGGACGCATTTGTGACGTAAGATATGACGAGGATGTTCAAACCCATGCAAGAACTGCCGTTTTGTTCCGGCTTCTTAGGCCTCAGAATGATAGGAAGTGTCGATGGTGTCCCAATGAGTATCATTCTGCTCCTCCTGCTCGACAAACACTTGCCCCTTCCGTGGCCTCTGACAGTGCTCCATGTCTGCGAATTTCAGTGTAGGTACCGTACTCTTCTCACTGCCGTCAGCTGGCCAGACAGCGCCGTAGGTCATCTGCTTATGACCTATGTGTTCCAATAGCTTCTTGACGTCGGCGTTAGAGTCATCCATGTCTGATAGACCGGGAGCGTCGAATGCTTTTGCGATTTCGATGGGTGAGAGACTTCCCTTCCGAGTGACCACCAGTACAGGAAGATGGTTGAGACACAGAGGGTTGTGAAGAGAGTCGTGCCTGCAGCGATAGTCAGATAGAGGTATTGCGAACGGAAGACGAGTCGGGTTGTGGTTTGCTCTACCTCCACTTGTTGGATATACTCTGCAGTGTCCCTGAACTCCGTCACATCCCAATCCTGGTCGATGAAATCAACACCCGTGCCATTCTAAGCATCATTACTAAAAGTGAAGTTAAGTGCTGCAGCGGCCAGTGCAGTTCGGAAAGCCAGCTCGCGTGTGGCTGTCAGCGTCGTGACAGTGACGTCGTTCAACGTATGGTCGCAGTCGCCACTTTGTCGCACATCCTGATATTCTAGCGCCACAGAGCCTTCGCTCTCAGTTTGATAACCGACAGCACCTATGTTCCTCATAGAGTAACAGGAGTCAAATCGTGCTTTCAAGGCGAGCCACATGCCACCATGCGTACTGCGACCTCGTTGACGCATGTATTTGACCAAATGAGTGCTCATCACACGATCAGTCTGGAAGGATCCGGCTGGGTCAAGCTCAATGGTGTCGTTTGTCAAGCGTATAGGATATTCGAGAGTAGCTGGTGTTAGGACACATTTATCTTGGGCGATGCGGAAGTCTCTTTTATTCTTGTTCCAGGTGCTGTTGCAGACTGATTCAAACCGTGATGTATAGCCGATAAGGCCATGGTCGTCTTCGTGATAGGTGAAATTAGTCGTGAATAAGTACATGCGGTCATTCCACGAGGCAGGATAATAAGGCACTGCCTCACTTTCGCAATGGATCTGGTAACCGGCACCTAGCATTTGGCCTTTACAGATGCTTTTGCAGCCGGACCCAGTCACGTTGATCGACCGGCGATCACTATAATCTCTGACGATGTCGCTGAAGACTGGGGTCAATTCTCCAGCTTCTTGGACATGACCAGTGTTTACACCAGTGAAGCCAGCTGGGAAAACTTGAGCGATCGGGATCGTGATATTCCTTTTCTCTACCACGGTCTCTTGCTGGACGCTCGATGCTCGTTGGAGAAGCGGGCCGTTCACAGGCACCAAAGCGACTACCAGTGCCGCCATTGCGACATGGTTGAAACGCGTGCCTGCGCACAGAATATCTCTGAAACTGTTCTTGAACGACCAGATGTCGTGAAGATCTCGTAGCCGCGTATTTGGTTGCATTGCTTTTATCCACCATGCTATAGCTACACATTCCCCTAGAGCATAGCTGAGCGCAACATTGGCGATAGTTGAGGCTGTAGCGAGATAGACAGTGGGTTGGAATTTCCACTGCTCTAACCACTTTTCGACAGGTTGTCCGTTGGTGGTCACGGCGACGCGAATCATCAGTCCACTCGCTGCGATAGAGAGGATCAGAGCAAGTATGGGCGACCAAGGAAGACGGCGCCAAAATCCAGCCTTCCACGGTGTGGGTGCTGGTATGTTCTTCTGCCAAGAGGCCTGCCGTGACAGATCCAACTTTTCCTCCGCTTCTTCCTTCAGGCAGAAACATCTCTTCCATCGTTCCTTTAGTCATGTTGATGGACGCGTCGAGGCGTAGCCCTGCAACACGAGAAGTTAAAACTGCAGGACTGTTGGGTAGAGAACGCGGCGTGCACATTCTCCAGCGCTTGAAGTAGACGTAACTTTGGAAAAGAATAGCAAATGCAGCGAAGATTCTCTTTTGATTGAGCAGATGGGTGCACAGAACACTGCCATGCGTGACGTCCCATCCGGTTGCACTGCTGCGCACTGGTGGTGCGGCCTGTCTCACATTGGTTCCCCGAGTCCGTTCACATTGGAAGCACCAAAAGTCAGAAAGCACGACGTAGGACGCTCTCATCAAAAGCTGTTGGGTATCATTGTTACTCGTGGAATCCGAAATGTCGTGAGACCGCACCTTGCCTTCTCAAATGGTTCATATCGTGTCGCTTGCGTTCACATGATCTCGCCGCGCGATATTGTGGTCATTGCAGAAGAGGCTTGGCTGCATGCCACAAGTCTGTAGCCTGACGATTGCCTAAAATACCATCTCGTGTGGGCGTTCGTCTCCCCTCAGACTGAAGCTGGCCCCGAGGTATGCTTCGAGATCCTGCACTTTTCGTATGTTGGACATGAGCACCTTGTCGACCTTCTTTTGATCTTCAATCCGCTGCGGATCGGTTTCCTTCTTCTACATCTTGTTAGTGACGGGTAAACACATGTTACACATGAACGTACCTGTACGGCTTCGTTTTCTTGGAAAAAATCCTCCTCGCCCTTTCCTTTGCTCTCCTTGACCCAATATTCATCCTTGCTTACCCTGTCGAGTACCTCGTCGTCAACACCGGCGACATTCACGACGGTCTTCGTCGCAATCACATAGCGGTGGTTGACGCGACGGAGGGAAACCCCATTTGACTTGAAGGGGCCAGTGATGAGTAGCACTCCTTGAGACAACTGGCGGAGAAGAACCACTCGCTTGCCACGGAAACGACCAGAAAGGAGGATGAGCACAGTGCCAGGTGCCAAAGAGTCGCGGTACTTGGTTGGGTGAGCGGTTTTGCGCGCCTGTGGTGCAACACGTCAGTTCCATTCATGCGTTCAATATTGAAACACCTGTTGATATATTTTGGAATCCAGCTTGGTGTTCGTAGGTATATGTCCAGGTGGAGTATACCTTCTTCATTTGGGCTTCATCTTCTGCAGGATAATATTTTAAAGCCTTCTGGTCGGCCATAACGAGTGATTGTCTTTGGTATGTGAAGTAAAGAACGATCTAATGTTTAGACTCCGCCTGATTTTAATGTCAGAGCGAAAGTTGTACTGCTCCTCCAGGTTGATGTCACTCGCGGTGCGTACTCGCTTATTTAATACACTAAGCCAAACAAGGACAGACATTGGATCTACATGTGAACGACAGCTCCTCTTTAAAATTCTTTCAAACCTGTTCGTTGGTATAGCTGACGGCATACTCAGTTGAATTATTATTTGAAGGACTAATTGTTCCGATAAGATCTTACAGTTCTCGAGCCGACTTAAGAACCTGATCCCAATCTGCAAATCTACGGTATAACTATAGCGTACGTTCCGAAAGTCCATATCATACCACTCGATTCCAACATATGAATTGCAACCTTCCGCAAGCACTCAGATCAATAAGAGAATGGTCTTTTCCAACTTTCCTGCCGCCAAATAGATCATGAGCAACCCAGCCAACAGCGTCAAGGACCTGGTAACTCTTCGTGTCCAGACGTATATGCTTGGGCCTGCAAATAGCGCGACGAGGCTTTGCAAGATATACAAGAATAGAGGAATCCCGGCAAGTATGTTGAGTAGCACTATACATCCCTTGTTAGCTTCCCGAGAATGGGTTGGGTTTTCCTTGCTTACCAATGTCGATGCGTGCAATGGTCCCAAGTATTACACCGATAGCGAGGATCGGAAATTGTTGGAGGGCGTCGTTTGAAAGAGTGTCGAACCTTTCAAAAAGGGACCACTTCTCCAACTGCTGGCCTTCTTTTACCAGCTTTTCCTTCTTACGAAGCTTCTCTCTGGTCTCTTCCCCCGAAAGCCATCTCTCCCAAGTGGGTTTCCCTAGCGCGAGAGGCTTGTAACACCGTCAGTGCGCTTCCTTTTTCAAACATGCCAGATCGGGAGAATCTTACTGCGATGACATGAGCAAATTTTGCCAATATCAGATATCGGAAAAGTGTATAGATCGAAGTATTATGAGCCATTACGACTTTTCTTAGGAGTGAAGTAAGTGTGTTGAGGTTTAGAGTTGAGGACCCTTGCGACATTCTTTGTATGCAAGCTTTGGCCGTTTGCGGAAGTTCTCTCATAGGAATGCCCGCTAAGCACAGCCATACCGATTCAGCAGAGCGTACATAGGTATTGGATCATTTTGATGAATTTACGCCTGTAATCAAATAAGCTACCATGGGAGGCATTGTTCCTCTTTGTCCGAATTCGTTCGAGGGCACGCCCTATATGAGAACAATATTGAATCCACCAAATGTCACTCCCCGCAGATAGGAAATATGTCGTATGGTACACACATTTTAGTGATACGTCTAATTCTCACACCTGCTAGGTGCAAAAGCTTGTGCACACTACTGCTTAGCTCCTGAAGGGTGTAGTGCAGCGTCACCTAACTACCTCGCGCGCAAGTCCTACTTGATTAAAATACGGGCAGGATCCCCACATCATCACCTCGATTGTCTAAATCTTGATTGTCGGAGCGGTCAGGCTCGGGCCAAGCAATCCATCTGGGGAGTAGTATGGAAGTGGGTGACCACGATAAAGTACGAAACCTGGTTGCGAAATGGGTGATGATTTTGCCTGTCCTTTTTGCCTTTTTGCATTTGATTCGGCTTTCATAGTGGAACTAGACAGACATCAGAACCTTGCTTGCGTGAATTAGATTGCAGAGTGAGTGATAAGTCTCTTCTTCTATACCCTACCTGCCTACCCAGTATAGATAAGAAGCGTCGAATTACTATTTAATGCATAGCTAACACTTTGGAAAATATTTATGCGATGAGCCTGATTCTTACTACGCACTACTTAGTGTCAAAATACCAACCACATGCAACTTTACTGGACGCATAATGTATGCAACACTGGAAGAGAAAGCCTAGGATATCACTCATCATAAGTCAAATCCTCCGTCTACGCAGGTGCTCAGCCAAAGCGCCTAGCCTAGCCTCGCCACATCTACACATATGCATGCACATCAGAGTCCACAATTGCCCTTGGCAACCTGCATCATGCAGGTTCCACATGCACCCAACAACAAAGAACATCAATGTATCCGTGCGCCAAGCCATAAATTAATCTACTTTCCACACTTTCCAAACCCATTACCTGATCAGGCAGGTTGACAGCCAAGGAACGCGTGGCCCGGCGTGCGGGTGGCTGATGAGGTAAGATTTGGGTGGGGCTATAGCCCCAGGGCTATATGTGATGTATTGGAGAGCGTGGGGTACGAAGACTTTTTAGTGAAATTTAGATTCACGGAGTTGATTGGTCTGTTATTGGACTACCCTAGGAGCCAGGCTACACTACTGGAGATCTAGTAAAAGGAAAGGGGGAAGGGGATGTAAAGGGTACGGGAATTAGGGCAGGGGATAATAACGCTCTATGAGCTGCAGTGTCAAAGAAATTGAAGTATGCCTCTTACTAGGAAGCGTAAAGCCGACACAGAGTCTCATCGAGAGAACGAAGGGGGCTATGATGCGGTAACCGGGATGTATACTCACTCGAACAGAGACGGTCCGTCTTCCTCAGAGCCTGATGAAGTTCGAAAAGGTTTGTGAACATGGGCGCGCTTCGTTGGGGAGCCAGACTCAGTCGGAGAGGCGTTGCGGCGTTTGAGCGGCGAAGACTTGGTCGGTGATTCGGCACCATCCTGGGCTAGGACTTGCTTGGTGTTGAGAGTGCCCCCAAGACGTGCTGTGGGTGACGGAGTATCATTGCCGAGCTTCATCTTCGACATCCGCTTGCTGGGGGAGATTGTCTTCGTCGGTGATGGAGACTTCTCGGGGGTCCTCGCTGACTTGCCTCGAGGTGTAGAGGGGAGAGTGAGCAACTGGTTGGCTTGCGCGGGGCTGCCTTGACCTGCCTTCACATCCTTCGTAGAATCCATTGCTGCCTTGCCTTTCTTCTTGCCGGGAGTCGTAGGCTCTTCATCGGCTGGCTCAGACCCGGGGGTCTCTTCGTTCGATTTGTCGCCCTCGGCCTTCTCTGCATATTCCTTGGCGACCATTGCCTCTATATGAGTGTCTTTCTTCGGACGAAGAGGCTCATACTTGCCCTCATCTGGAGCACCGTAGAACGTGTACCACTGGTTCTTCGCACGTAGACGACCTTTGGCCAGCTCGGTATAGGAGTCGTCGAGGTATGCTGCATGACCACGATTGAACCTACCTTGCCTGATGTTGCCCTGGTGATTGAAGTCCCAGGGCCAGAACTTGCGAAGCTCATCGTTGCTGTAGACCTTGGAACAGTATACAGCGTAGCAAGCGCGATCGTCGAGATAGACGTGATGCGGCGGCTCCTCCTTACTGCCGCGCTGAATTGGAATTGGTATATCGTCAATGAAGATTTTCCACGTCGGATGTCCTCGCACAAGATTCATAGATCGTTCCACAACATGGGCGCTTGAGTCTCCATCCCCATCTCCACGCTTCCAGACCAGGCGCATGCGTTTGCCATCGGATAGTAGCTCGGGTGCTTCTGGCTCGTCGTCTTGAGGCTCGTCGTTGCCATCGGCGAATAGATTCTGCTCTGAAATCTTCGCCATTTGAAGTTTGTTGCAATCGAGAGCGAGAGAGATTGACGTTCCGGGGAGAGGGGGTTGTTCGAAAGCAGTGAGGGTGTTAAGTTTCGTTGGTCAAGCAGTAAATACAGGAGGTATTAGCTTCACGCTGTAGAGGGCGGTATTTACTGTTTGCGGGTCCACTGTTGTCGTGGAGACGTTCGACGAGTTTACAGTAGATGTTTGGTGAAAGGAAGGGACAGATGAAGCGGTGCGGCCAGTTTTGGTGCACCGTTGATGATGGCGGTGAGCATACCGCAGGCGGGAAATGTGAGACTATGGAGAGTGAAAGTGCTTGCTGCGTAGTAGATGGTAAAATTTACCATTTCCTTCACCTGGCGTCTGGCAATGCTGTTACAGCTCACCGCTGCTAGCATTCACAAACCCGCTTCATGCTTCTCCTCTTTGGAACCTATGCTCTGGAGAACGGCTTCGATTGATCTTCGCGAAAGAAATCTTAATCGGGTGCTGTTAAAATATTCAATACCTGGGTTTTCAGGCATCCACAGATACGACTAAAGGCTCAAGCTGCCCCCGCCTTGCTCTCTCTGATGAACCTTAAGGCGTGCTGCTCGATAGATTATGGTGCTGTGCTGGAAAATCAGAACGCAATGATACAACATTCATAAGGAGGTTTAGCACCAGGTGCTCTCAGAGTATAGCAGAAGGTTTGAGTCTGATTTTGACCAACAGCAGATGCCTTTCTTAATCATGAGAGCAGCGATGTTGGACGTCAGGATCGGGCTCGGCCAATGAACGTAGCCAGGGATCGATGACGGGTAGTGGTCTTGGCAGGCCCCGACCGGCCGAAAGTGTCAACCGCGACCCTCTCCGCCACCACCTTCCCTCGGTGACAACCCCAGTTTGCGCCCCTTCACAGCGTCAATTGCGCGAGCCGCAGTCGATATCGTGGTCACGATGCTCGCCCGACACGCCCCCGTCCCGCAGACGCTGAGCGCCGTCTCCCACCGAGCTCTCCCAGCAGCTGCCGTAGCTGCACGACTTACTCCCGCCACTGCTCCCTCACGATCTCAAAGGCGAAACCTCGCTACCGTACAGGATGCGCCACCGAAGAGGACATATGGCGGTCTGAAAGACCAGGACAGGATATTTCAGAACCTATACGGTCACCACGGTGCTGATCTCAAGAGTGCCATGAAGTATGGCGACTGGCACAAGACCAAGGAGATTATTCTGAAGGGCCATGACTGGGTGCGTCGGACGCCATCGATAGGATAGACTCATTGCTAACGGCTTCAAGATTATATCTGAAATCAAGGCTTCAGGTCTTCGAGGCCGAGGTGGTGCTGGTTTCCCCTCGGGACTGAAATGGGTGCGTGCAAGCGACGACGCCCATATGCTTCAGGCTAACCGTAGCTTAGTCTTTCATGAATACCAAGGACTGGGAGAAGGACACCAAGCCTCGGTATTTGGTTGTTAACGCTGACGAAGGAGAACCTGGTACCTGCAAAGATCGCGAGATCATGCGTAAAGACCCGCACAAGCTCATCGAAGGCTGCCTCGTTGCTGGCCGAGCTATGAATGCCACCGCTGCGTATATCTATATCCGAGGAGAGTTCTACCACGAGGCGACCGTGCTTCAGCGTGCGATCCAGGAGGCGTATCAAGCTGGGCTCATTGGCAAGAACGCTTGCGGCTCTGGATATGATTTCGACGTTTTCATTCACCGAGGCATGGGCGCCTACGTCTGCGGCGAGGAGACGTCCCTCATCGAATCCCTCGAAGGCAAGCCAGGAAAGCCGCGTCTGAAGCCCCCGTTCCCAGCTGCTGTTGGTCTTTTCGGATGCCCCTCAACAGTCGCCAACGTGGAAACCATTGCCGTCGCTCCTACTATCTGCCGGCGGGGAGGAAGCTGGTTTGCTTCGTTCGGTAGGGAACGCAACCAGGGCACGAAGCTCTTTTGTATCTCCGGACACGTCAACAACCCTTGCACTGTCGAGGAAGAGATGAGCATTCCGCTTCGTGAGCTAATCGACAAGCACTGTGGCGGTGTTCGCGGAGGATGGGATAACTTGAAGGCCATCATTCCAGGTGGCTCATCGACCCCCATTCTCCCGGCTCACATCTGCAACGATCAACTTATGGACTTTGACGCACTCAAGGACTCGCAATCCGGCCTTGGCACAGCCGCTGTCATCGTCATGGACAAGTCGACCGATGTCGTGCGAGCTATCTGCCGTCTAGCGAAGTTCTACCATCACGAATCCTGCGGTCAATGCACTCCCTGCCGAGAAGGCTCAAAGTGGACGCACCAGATCATGCAGCGGTTCGAGAAGGGCCAGGCCCGCGCTCGCGAGATTGACATGCTGCAAGAATTGACAAAGCAAGTCGAAGGACACACCATCTGCGCTCTCGGAGAAGCTTTCGCGTGGCCCTTGCAAGGGTTGATCAGACACTTCAGGCCTGAGTTGGAGGCAAGGATAAAGGACAATGCGGCGAGGGTCGGTGGTGAAGCGTTTGCCGGAGGATGGAATCCTGGGTCGGATAAGCAGGGCATCTTGATCTCGCCGGGGCAGTAAACGAGTTTGAGAGCATCTTGTACCATTTTCTTTGCGTTTTGGGCTGTCTGATCACTGAACTGTGCATAGTAGATTCTCGGTGTAGATGACTTTCAATCAAATAGCATTCCAAAAGCGGTGTTTCGTGATACTGGTATCTCAAGCTGTAAACTCCAATGACTAGCCACGACAGGAGAGTGACTTGGATATTTTGTCCCATCCGGACGCCGACACCTGAATGCTCCATGACGAAGAAACCGCGCGTCCTGAAATGCATGGCGAAGAAAAAGAGAACAATTCGAAACCACCCCTCAGCCCGTACAAATGTTAATAAACTCCTCCCTACTTATTGCGGAGTCCCCATCCATATCGAACTCCTCAATCATAGCCACGAGCTCATCCTCCTGGAGACCCTCTCCAAGTTCCCTTGCCACGCGCCGCAGATCCTGTATGGTGATTCGTCCTTTCCCACCCTCATCGAACAAGTCGAACGCGCGCAGGATCTCTTCCTCGGGGTTTCTGGTTAAGATCCGTTGCGCCATCAGCGTTTGGAATGTATGTTGTGACAACAGCAGTCTCGGAGGTGCCTGGTACGCCTGCTGGGCTGCTTGCTTTGCCTTGGACGAGGTAGGCTGCGGTGCAGGTGCAGACTGGACGCCGTGTGTCTGCAGTATAGAAAGGATTTCTTGTTTCGGGAGGTCGAAGCCCAGCGCGCGCATTGCGACTTTGAGCTCGTGGTAGTCGATGTGTTGGTCCTTATCCAGGTCGAACAAATTGAACTGTCGCAACATCAGCCTCCCCTCTCCTTTCCTCTCTCCACATGCTCCCGCGCTTCACTCACAGCTTCATTGATCTCCTCCCTCTGCTCCTCCCCCAGCTCCGCCAGACTATTCTGCCCCGCCTGCTCCATCCGCTCCCGCTCTTCGCGCAGCCGCCGATCGCGCTCCATGCGTTCTGCTTCTATTCTTTGCTGCGTTTTCGCGTTCGAGCCATAAGCGGCGGCTGGTGTATTGAAGCTGTTTTGCGCGCCGCTGGGGCCGCCGGCGCGTCCGAGGCCGTAGCGGGGAGCTATGGCGGGATTGTTGGAGGATGTGGCCATTGATCGATAGCGGGGGTTTCAATATTGGACAGTATGAGGTCGCGACACGATGCGAGGTGGGATGGTTGGAGAGAGATTGCTGGAGTGCTTGTTCTTTGTTTAAGGTTGACGCGCCCGCGGTTCGCGTGAATGCGGGACGACCTGAGTGGGTAGAAATGCGCTAGCACGGTTTGGGATACATGTCTGAAATTGCTCAGGATAGCATTGTCGTATGTACGCTTGAATAGCGCTACACGTTTATTTTCTCACTCTTGTTTTTAGGAAATGGATGTTATTCAGGAAACCCAACGCCCAGGTAGAGGTAACAGCCAAAGACCTTTGACAGGACTACAGATTGATTTAGGCTTTGATGAACCACATACTAAACGACACCTGTCAGCTTGGAAGCAAAAGACATAGTATGTGGTTCAGATAGCGCACTTCCTCTTTAAGGCAGAAGAGGGGAGCCTGCAGCACGCATGCTTGCCTACCGAGATAGGAATGGAACCTGGACTTCCACAATTGTTTGGGGTTTCAAAACTCCCGCTGCGATTGAAGCAGAGGCACTGCAATCGCCAGGCAGCAGTAGGTAGCATTAGGGACCAGCGCATGCAGCCTACCATTCACCCTCTACCCCATCTGATTGGGTCCTCAAAGCTTACTCAGCGATGGGCATCCCGTGACTGATCCGACTTGGCTTGGCCCCAGCCAACATCACCTTCTCCTCTTTAGTCTCGCTGGGACGCGCCTTTCCTCTATCACGGCCTTTTATCCACTTAATATTCACGCTCTCTGAGCTTCACTCGTTCCTTTATTTGCCTATTTCACCGCAAGGACCGGGTTTGCGTTTCTTGCCGCTCCCTCCTCAAGTGCAGCTTGAGCGGCCCTTTTTCCCTGCTCTTGCCGCACCTCATCTGTGAGCCTCGCACCTCCCGCGCGTAACCTTTCTCCAACCACAACCCCCGCACGCGAACATCCATCCGCGCATCTCTATATTTGCATTGAATACACGCCTGCGCGCAGTCGCCTGACGACTAGAAAATGTCGTTTGGAGGCGGCGGCTTTGGCAGCGGGAGTGGGGGCTTTGGCTCTGGCTCCGGCTCTGGCAACACATTCGGTGGATTTGGTTCCAATAACAACAATTCTGGTAAGCATACTCTTTCCTCCTCTTTGGACGGTAACCTACCGTCTACCCGTCAATGGTCGACGATGCGCCCGAGGACGATGGCCGCGATCGACCGCTCCGAGCAACATCTCTAACTCAACTCCCGCGTCTCAGGCTTTGGATCGAACGCGAACACCAGCAGCTCCTTCGGCCAGCAAAACGCGAACACGGGCGGTGGCTTGTTCGGCGGCAACACGAATAACACGAGCTCCTCTTTCGGAGGCGGCAGCGGAGGTACGTCGATCACCAGCGCGTCGCGATCGCGTTTGACCACTTCGTCGTTTTGCGAATCCTGTGGATTATCTGCTTGGCTGTCTCCCGTTTTCGAACTACTTGTTTTGGCGCGGTTGCGCAGACCTTCGCCATCCTCGAGCGATCGTTGTAGCGTGTCTTGTTCTCGCCTTTGGATCGCAGCGCTTTTCATTCTGACTTACAAGACGACGCCGTATACTGACTCACCACGCATCTAGGCGGCTTCGGCAGCAATAACACCGCTTTCGGCTCTAAACCATTTGGCTCTGGCACAGCCGGGACCGGTGGCCTCTTCGGTGGCGGTGGTGCTACTTCAGGTTCGACATTTGGCGGCTTCGGTGCCACGGCAAACAACAACACCTCTTCCGGTTTCGGTTCTGGCGGTAGCAATACCGGAGGGCTCTTCGGACAGAACAAGACTGGCTTTGGCGCTGGGGGTACTAGTACTGGGTCGACCAGCCTTTTCGGAGGTGGGGGCAACACGACTGGAGGCTTTGGCGGCGGGAACACTGGCGGAGGAGGTTTTGGATCGTCGGGCACTACTGCTTTCGGGGCCGGACAGCAGCAACAACAACAACAGAATTATCCGAACACAGGCACTGCCAATACACCCTTCAATGCGTTTACCGAGAAAGATGGAACTACTTCTGGTGGCACTCAACATTTCCAGACTATCACGTTGCAAGATCCCTACAGGAACTGGTCTCTGGAGGAGCTGAGAATAGTGGACTACAACCAAGGTAGACGCTATGGCAACCAGAACGGACAGGCAGGAGCGTTCGGGCAGAGCTCAGGGTTTGGAGGATTCGGAAATACGTCAAACACCACCACCTCCTTCGGCGCGAACACGAACAGTGGCGGCGCCGGGGGCGGTTTGTTCGGAAGCACTGCCAACAACACTAGCTCACCATTCGGCCAGAGCAACACCACAACCACTTTTGGAAGCGGCACGAATACTACTGGCGGTGGTCTCTTTTCCCAGAATAAGCCAGCTGGTGGGCTGTTCGGCTCCACAAGCACATCGCAATCAACTACCGGCGGTGGCCTCTTCGGATCTTCAAGCACCAATACAGGTGCTTTCGGCTCTGGCGGCGGCAACGCGTTTGGGTCTTCAACTTCAGGCGGTGGTCTCTTTAATCAGAACCAAGCCCAAAACAAGCCTGCCTTTGGAGGGTTTGGTGCGGGTACGACTACTGGCTCAGCTCCGTTCGGTAGTTCGACCGGTGGATTCGGAACGAACAATAACGCATCTGGCGGAGGCCTTTTCAATCAGCAGAACCAGACTTCTTCGGCCCCAGCCTTTGGCTCAACGAATACCACTTCCAACAACGCTGGAGGACTCTTTGGTGGCGGAAATGCTTTTGGTCAAAACCAAAACCAACCCCAGAACCAGCAGTCCGGAAATGTCTTTGGCGGGTTCGGTCAAAACAACCAGCAGAACCAGCAGAAGCCCGCGGGAGGGTTGTTCGGCAGCTCGACGGCTAACACAAATACTGGCGGTGGCCTTTTTGGAGCCAGCAACAGTCAACCACAAGCAGCCGGCGGCCTTTTCGGTGGTGGTACCACGCAGAATACGGGCAACAACCTCTTCGGAAACAAGCCCGCCGCTACTGGAGGTCTATTTGGCAGTACTCCTCAGAATACTGGGAGCACTGGTGGAGGACTGTTTGGTGGGCTCAATACGCAGAATAACCAGCAAAACCAAGGCTCAACCTTATTCGGCCAGCAAAACCAGCAGAAGCCTGGCGGCAGTCTATTCGGTAACTCTACGACGAATAACAACGCAGGCGGAGGTCTTTTCGGAAATCTGGGTCAGAACAACAACCAGACTCAGCAGTCTGGTGGCCTTGGTGGTTCTCTTTTTGGTAGCCAGAACCAACAGCAGCAGCAGCCGCCCCAAGGTAGCCTGTTTGGTGCGTCTGGTGGCTCTTTGTTACAGACGTCGATCAACACCAATCCCTACGGAAATGATCAGCTGTTTGTCGGCCTGACTACGCCATCCCAGAGCCCTGGTCCCCTTGCTACTCCTCTCTCTAGCAGCCAGAAGCCGAGGAAGAACTCCATCTTGCCGCAGCACAAGCTTAATCCTTCCGCTTCCACTCGTTTGACTACTCCACAGAACAAGCGGGTTGGAGGATATGGCTTCTCATACTCTACGTATGGAAGTCCAGCGAGTGCTTCAAGCAGCTCCAGTCCTGGTTTCTCTGGCTTTCTCGGAGGAAGTGGAAGTCTCACCCGGTCCCTTGGAAAGAGTCTTTCCACCAGCAATTTAAGGAACAGCTATACTCCCGAGACTAGCATCCTCGCGCCTGGAGCCTTTTCGACGAATGGCCGTTCCTACGCGTCGGGTAGTCTGAAGAAGCTCAATATCAACCGCAACATCAACGCGCGTACTCCATTGTTTGATGAACCTCCCGAGAAGAAGCGAGTCAGCTTCGCTGGAACATCGAATGGCGAAGCTAATGGATCCACACATGGACTCAATGACAGTGGGTCGACTGGAGGAGAGCTCGTGCTTCGAGATGAATCAGAGGTTGCCTCTCCAGATGAGGGGGCCTCCTCACGCACTTCATCCACAGTCAATGGTGACGCAGTCAACGGCACTCCTGGTCGGCAGGAGATGTCTCAAGTGAACGGGAACGGGCTCACTCCTGTCCCCGAAAATGGAGCTCTGGCGCCACGCACCTCGGCTTCATTGAACAAGCAAACCCAAGGTCTGGACCAAACTCCGGGAGAGTATTATTCGGAGCCTCCTATGGCACAGCTTCGTAAGATGGATCGCAACTCACTTTCTCGAGTACCAAACTTCATCGTCGGACGCCACGGCAGGGGCCTTGTAGAGTTCAATCACGGTAAACCCGTCGATCTCACGGGCGTTGATCTTGACAAGTTGTTTGGAGACATTGTCGACTTCAATCAAATCCGTAAGGTGCAAGTCTACGGCGACAAGTGCAGTGTTCCGGAACCTGCCGAAGGATCTGGCCTCAACGTACCTTCTCGGGTAACCCTGGCTAATTCTTGGCCTCGCAACAAAGCTGGCAGGAAGGATGCGAGACATGTGGAGCGCTTGAAACGACAGACTCCAACCGTCTTTGAAACCTATCGTCCTGAGACTGGCGAGTGGGTGTTCACTGTTCCCCACTTCAGCTCTTACGGTCTCGACTACGAGGGTGCACTGTACAGTGACGACGAAGATGGGGAAAGCGACTTGAGCGACGCCCCCGACAGCCCAGCTCAGCTTAGTTCGAGCTCCACGAGTGGCACACCTCAAAAGGATCAAGATGACTCTTTCGTGGACGAGACGCAATCCAGCCCTGATGACACCTTCGACTTCAAGAAGGACAAGCATAAACGCGCGAGCGTTCCCGGTGGCTACGGAGACGATGTTCCTTACGAGGAGGACGAAGCTGAAGATTCCATGGATCTGACTGGCGAGTCTTTTTTAGGGAAGCGCTCCGTGGGTTCACTCGACGGTCGAGAAGACGACTATTCTGAGGACAGTGAATCCGAACAGGCTGAAGATGAGGATATGGCGGATTCTACGTCTAGCCCTGTTCAAACCATGGAGCAGCCCACCGCCAAGGCATCTATCATGCCCAAATCGATCCTCAAGAATAGCCAGGTGCTGCGACCTACGCTGGGCACACCATCGAAGGGCCCGTTAGTATTTGACGACGATTGGGCCAATCAACTTCAACGCACGATCAGCCCGAAGAAGCAAGATCGGCAGGCACTTAGGGAGAGCCAAGGTTATGTCCTACGCGAACGCGATATGGATACCACGAAGCTGGGACAGTCCACGAATGGCCAGGGGATATTCACCAGAATGGAAATGATGGAGTCAATTTTTGGCGGGGCAGATGAAGGGAAAGGCTTAATGAAGCGATCAGGACATGGCATCGAGGTTTGACATCCCCATTCTTAAGCGTGATCGATCTTTACAGCGCGGCATGTTATGGATTTATTTTGTCCAGCTTGTCGCTGCGGACCTTGTAGTCCTGTCTTGTATGTAGACACAAATTGATTGGGGACAAGATTTGCTGAAACTCGTGTCTCTTTAGTTACCATATGCGAAACGACCCAAAACTTCCAACGACCTCGACGAGTTGAGTGCATCCGACAGAGACTTCCACTCGTGCAACAAATCACATTTCACCGAGACCGGCATCCTTGTGTACACCACCAAAGGCAGTCGAACCTTAGAAGGAAGCAGCTTCCCGACTGTACAGCAACCCATCGTCGGCGAGAACAAAGATATACGATTCACGAAACTTCCTAGCTTTCCCGATGTAAGTGCATCTCGTTCATACAACCACTGGAGATCTGCTGACATGCACAGGCTGTAACGAAGACACTGCAGTTTCAGAAGAAGTACACCGAACTCCGCGCCGAAGATGGCGTTCCACGCGCAAAGATCATGGTCGCGCCAGGTCCTGTCGAGTTTTCGCAACTGGCTGAGACCGTTTCAATCGATGGCCCAGCGGGCATTCACGAACAACAAGTCTGGAGATTGCTCAGTATACTATTCGATGAGATGGACGAAGTCCCCAATGACATGACCCAGGAACTCCTCGACCAACACAAGGAGCGCTTTCGTAAGGATAAGCTTTCCGCCTTTTGGCAAAGCTTAGTCTTCGAGGACGCAGAGAGGCATGCTCGAGACGCGCCTTCAGCTGAAGAGAAGGCGATCGCATTTCTCAGTGGTCACAATGTGACAGATGCTTGTCATGCGCTCCTGAACGGACTTAATCTTCGCCTTGCGACCATGGTGGCTCAAATTGGTGGCGATGAGACTATGCGCAACGACATGACCGCACAGATCGATGAGTGGCGTCGCATGGACGTACTTGCTGAAATAGAGGAACCGCTTCGTGCGCTCTATGAGTTAGTCGCTGGCAACTGTGCCAAATCTGAAGGAAAGGGCCAACCAGGACGGGAGAATGCAGCGGCAACTTTCAATATCGCTGCGCGATTCAAACTGGACTGGCGACGAGCTTTCGGCCTTCGGTTATGGTACGGCTGCATGATCGACGAGCCCATCGAGATGGCAGTTGCACAATTTGCCGATGCTCTTCGTGATGGCACAGAAGATGTCAAGCCTGTACCATGGTTCACCGAGCAGCACGTCGAAATGGGCTGGCAAGATCGAACTCCCAACGGCCGTGAGGACCTTCTCTGGGGCATCTTAAAGCTCTACGCGTCATCGAAACTCGAGATCCCAGCCAACATCGAAGACGTTTTGGCGCCGGAGAATGTCTCCGGTCATCCACTGAACGCCCGTTTGTCCTTCCAGCTCTTTACGCTCTTCAGATCGCGGCAGGATGATGACGAAGAATTTGAGGAGCGTAAGGTCGGCATGCCTACTGTGCGGAACAGCGTTGGACTCCGACAGTCACTCATGTCTAATACGTCGGCTTCCGAAAAGGAGAAACAAGCGGAAGATCCTTTGACGGAGCTGGGAGACAAGCTTGCACTTATATATGCTACCTCACTCCACACACCAGAATATTGGACGACTGCCGTTTTTGTCTACGCACATTTGAGCTCCCCTGCTCTATCTGAGCACTATATACGGTCATTGCTCTATCAGTACATACACACCCTCAAAGTCGATGAGGCTGATGCGACTTTCAAACATCTTGCTGAAGAGCTCCGTGTCCCGGTCGAGTGGATTCATGCTGCCGCAGCTGTCAAGGCCAAGGCCGAAGGGGATGACGTTCGCCAGACCGTGCATCTAATCAAAGCTCGCGAGCTCGAAGAAGCACATCACGTACTGTGCCGCAGCGTAGGCCCAGAGTGTATCATATCTCGCCAACACGATGCGCTTCGAGAGATATTGGGCGAATTCATCCCAACGCCAAACAACAGTCCAATCGCCGACGGTGGTTCGCGCACGATTCGGGCTAGCTATCGTAGGCAAGAACTTGTGCACGGATGGAAGCGAGGCGGCGAAATCTACTACGACTACATTGAGCTTGATGATCTCAAGAAGCAAGTGAGCTGGCGAGCGAATCCGGAACTGGACGACAAAATAAGCGCCCTGCTTTCGAAGCTTCAAAAGGCTCTGGAGGGTGTTGCTAGGGATGGCTGGGAGGACCGTGGTCTTGAAGAGCGCGTCGCTTTGACCGAGATTTCCGGTGTCGTCGCTGGCGAAATCGCGAAGAACAACGTAAGTTACCTATACCCTGCTTGTTTCACTCCTAGTACTCACATCTTGATAGCACGCGGACCGCTCTCATGTTCTCAAACTGCCTCTTACGGAGGATCAGTGGCTTCGTCATTCGTTGGACCTCAGCGCCACTTACTACAAAGCGGTCATGGCATCTGGGAAGTAGGGATGCCAGAGTCTGAGTATCGCTGACGCGGAGCTGCTTAATGACTACTACATCGTGCGCCGCAAAATGAGCGAAGGAGACTGGGTATATGTGGAATAGCGGGCACCGAACAGCTTTGCAGGGTATTGCCGGGCTTGTATCCCATCGAGAGGCTCGCTTGAAGGGGTGCAGGGAAAGACTTTTCACTTCGACACGTGTACGATAGGATCTTCCATGGAGAACTCTTTAGTGTCGGTCAGGCTCGTTTGCGTGCGTGAGGGTACGAAGTGAATGATAGCCCGTTCCTGTTCTGAGATTGGTTCGAGTTTGTGTACTGTGAGATCGCGTCCTCAAAGCTTCTGACAAGGCGGATAAATCGGCGCGGTGTTGGCATGGCAGCATGTCTAGAAAGCGAATGATAGCTTTCTAGTAAACTCCGGGGAGCCAACTAGCCGGTGCATACAAAGGGACTCGCAATCTGGGTTACGGACGCCTGTACATTGGAAGACTACGATGTCCCTATGCGGGCTCTACGCGCATCCATCGCATAGACGCCACTACAGTACCAGTGCACTTTACCGAATCATAGGCCGAGGCGGCGGAGACAGCGATCCTTGAACACAGACCTCCGCCCCTTGTTCGCGCTAAGAAAGCATACTGAGGAACGCTGTGTCGCCTATCTTCCGCAAACATATCGACAAGGCTGGCGCAATAGTCATCGGCGAACTCGCTTGATGATTCGATCTCTTCCTTCTTCTTAGCGTTCATTGGCATGTCTGAATGCTCTCGCCTACCTTCTTTCTTCGTTGTAGTGCTGAACACTTCAACGCCTCTGTCTCGTTACTCTCCAATTCCGGTAATGAACCAAACAATGATTCTAGAGTTGAGCTGATTGAAGCCGAGAAGCGTGTCCAGACATTAGGAGACACCCGACTGACATTCTGCTGGTGCCTTGTAACCCTTGCCCTTCCCTCTTTCTACCTCCCTTCGTCAAAGTACAAATACTCCCTAAACGTCCCCCTTGCTGTCCTCCAACTCACCAGACCATCTCGACATCCCTATCGCAACATCCAGACCTGCTCCAACATCCCACAATGCCTGCCACCCGCACCGCTCTACCATACAACATGCCCGCTGCCCGCAACCTCAAGACCTGCAACGCAGACTCCACTAAACAAAAGCAGATGCCGGCATCGAAGTCTGTTTCTAGCAGCACCACTCAGAAGCAGGCGGCCTCCGACCCTGCGTACCAGTGTACCGTCATGTAATCTGCGACTTTAGTGGTGGTAGGAGCGCACTGCGAGGCCCGGTGACGCTCCCAGATAGGGGATGCATGAGGGCTGCCTTGAGACAGAAACGATTTGTCGGACATCAGCGATCGACCGTAATATTAACATTATCGACGGCTCTTTGCGAGAAAGCATCCCTGAGACCACTATCTTCGACAAATTCTGCTTTACTTTTGGATTACCCTTCAATGGAGATGGATCTGGAATGGAATGGCACAGTGCTGGGTTACGGAACGGATAGTAGTTGCTTTTGTGCGTATCCGGTCGGGAGATGATGTCCGGCTCTTTGTGTTCTTGGGGATGACTTGGGTCTTTGCTTTGGTAGAGCTTGGAGGATTCTTGGGGATTGTAGTGGAATGCAAGAGTCAACGTTGATGCTGGGCGATGTGATAATGATTCCGTGTGATGTGCTATGTGCTATGTGATGTCTAGCACATTGAAACCGATCTGTCTGTCTCTGTTCTCGAGTCTGTTGGTTAGTCTAGATATGCTCGGGCGGATGATCATTTTGATTCGAAGGAATGTATGTGCTTTTTGTTCATGCTACGCATACTTCGAAGGCTCACTGGCTCTGTAAGAGACTTGAGAGGGCTGTGGCTGTTTGGTGGTAGTGCTTCTGAAGCTGGACGTGGACAGAGCTGAGTGGGAGGACTGTTGGGTAGAAAGGTGGAGCCATGGACATTCTTGATCGATAGAGGCGGTTGATATCAAGAGCATGCCATATGATTTTGGGGACGAGCTGACAATGCCAGTATCAAAGTTTCATTGGCCTATGTATAGCGGATCCACATAGACGTGAGTAACGCATATTCCAGCCAAACTTATCAGACGGTCGAGAAAGAATGATCTGCATATTCCTTCGGAATGATCTTCCAAATGCAAGCAGTACTCCTGTTGGCTTGATATTTTTCTGTTGCAAGTAGAGCACACAAACGGCTCCTTTCGAGAATCTCTGGGCACGTTGTTATGCTTCCAGAGCTTGTGGTACCTTAATTGGCGGATTTCATCTCCACGGAAATTGCAATGGTTGCATTTATGCTTGCCCACTGTTTCGTTCATCGTGCCTCTAGCCGACATCCTAATGTTAACGACATCCGTTCGTGGGGAAGAGACGGGCTCAACAACCTTTTGAATTATAAATTCCGCTTCGTTGCTCATCAACCCCCCGCAGGATTCGCACGTTGTCACGTCGCAAGTTGTCTATGTTTTGGGGTAATATGTTAGTGAAAGAACACGTAGAGAGATATAGAAGGATATGGGAGAGGTTATCCGCGTTATAAGGTAGCATTTCGCACCTTAGGCTTACGGCGCGAATCGAGTGCTTGATCGTTCTTAGAGGGAGAGATACTGCGTAGCCGGCTGATCTTGTGTGGGGCTTTCGCTACGTGCAACGTCCGTTAAAATGCGGTATCTGAGCAGGACGATATCAGGCAGGATAGCAGAGCAATCAGATGCTTAAGAATGCTGGAATGTTTCGTTGTTGATGTGAAAGAAGAGGCGAGAGAGCGGGCAAGCAGGCAAGCGAAAAGTGTCAGAAATGTTCATTGAGAAGTCAATACAGCCGACCTGGAAGTAGGCTCCCCACCACGCATGATGGGTGTGGGATGGAAGGGACGTCGGTGGCATTGGTGGGATAAGTAAGAGCGATCACGCCAACTTGGTCTTAGTTCGAGCAACAGCGTTTCTTGGACTGGAAACAGTGGGTCAGCGACATGGAACGTAATCTGGAGTGTGACGCTTAGATTGTGAAACATTTTTAAGATAATTCTTGATTCTGATTTGTAGTAGCGTGGTTCGTTTTTTATAGAAAAAAAGGGGCTTTTGTATTGCTCAGGTTACTGCAGTGGCACATCAGCGCTATTCCAGGATGGCTTAATGTCCGAATCTCGTCTTGTTTTGCTCCCGGTCCCATCGACTGTGGAGCTCGCTCAGCACTTCTTGATGAGGTCGACCATGTTGTTTGGCAATGATTCTGGCCTCCCTACCAGTGGCAGGTGTTAACGGATGTCGAGCTTTCCGCAAACTCATGAAAGTTTGGTAGACTCCTTGGAGAACCTTCAGCACACCGATTTGGGCACCTTCACTTTCTGAATAGACCAGACAGAACCGATCGTATGGATTGAGGAAGTCGGGCACAAAAATGCGAAGTTTTGGGTTTGCGCCGCGTGTTGGCAATTGCTTGCACCCGAATGCGTAGACCAGCGCTGGATCATCAATGATCATCTCGCTGAACAAGGCTCCTTCGAGATGCGCACTAACATGTGTGACTGTATCATCAACCATGTTCAGCCACAACTCCGTAATGATGGCCTTTCCAAGGTCATCAACATACTGCAGCGGAAAATCCTTAGGGTTATCGAAAGGAATCTGAGTTCGGGTACCTTTCGGCAGTCCGTAGATATACGGTTCGCTACTTATCCCGTTGTTGCTTTCATCAGTTTCGTACTGCTTAGACGAAACTGGTTCAGTTGTGTCTTCACCAGAGGGAATACTATCATCAAGACTAGAAAGACTACTGTCGTCGTCGCTGAAAGAAGGGCTATCGTCGTTATCAGATGATATCTCTATAGGCGATCGATCTATGCGCGCTCGCTTGATTGGATGTGTAGCTTCAAGATCGACGAGCGTGTCGATTTTGCGCTTCCTCCTGTTTTGAGTATCGCGAGAGTCAGAGAGAGGCCTAGTATCTGCCATTCTGTGACTCTTACACTCTGAAAGGGGAGAACCTAGGTTCATAGTAAGGAGTTTATATATTCAACGAAAGCAAGCGTACTGTGAGTGTATAATGTAATAACAATAGGTCCCCTTTATACCAAATGGATGGATGGATTGAATGAAGTGGTTTCTGCAACTGATGGTGCACAGATAGGTATATATTGTGTCTTGCAGTTTCAGGGACCATTATGAGTGGTCTTCATAAAGTCTTGTTATAAAATAAGGTATAGTCAGACGAGTTGTGTGACGAACTTAGGGGAAGGGGACTACAATATTCGCGGTGATGCTTAAGATCAATACGCGCAACTCGTGCTTTCTCTTTACACACTGTCTCTGTCATCTTAATGTATGAATTCGAGAGGAGTCTAGTCGAGCTCCATGATATCGACATCCGAGGAAGTATGTGGCTCATTCGATGCATCACTGTCAAGCTCAAGTGAGGCGAGCAAACTAGCCAGATTGTCGGCTTTGTCCTCATTCACACCAGTTTCGACTTTCTCTTCCGTCATTTCTTTCTCATCCGCTCTGATAAATGAATGGACGATTCTCGTTGCACTCTCTGACTCGAACCCACCGTCACATTCACCCAGCACCAGGTCAAGGCTCAGCAATATATCGACAAATTCCGATAGCTTTGAATCCGAAATAGGCCGTGGCAAAGGCTCAGTGGGAATAGTGCTCTCAGTAGCGTCGAACGTGTATAGAGATATCTCATTGTGAAGATACATGGCACTGAGATTGCCGCGAAGCGCATGCGAAAGCGTGTTACTGGAAAGTTGTGCATCCTTTCCACCTTCCAAGAAGTCGATCAAGCAATTCCTGTACAACACCCATTTGGTCGTCCTACCGAGAAGATTCTTTAGTGTCTTGAGGAATATGTGCAAGTTGCGGGTCATCGCCCCCATGCTGTTGGTTGCCATCTCGATAGGTTGTTGCAGTTGAATGGAGTTATAGGGTTGTGGGGATACCTCTAAGCTGTGGAGTATCTTGTATGGGAAGTAGGACCAGAGGTACCGTATTGTAACAACACAATGTGCTAAACTGACATGAGCTGCGAGTTCAATGATCACATATTGCAGCACCACACAATGCATCACGGAGCAGAAGGACTAAGTTGAAACACATGAAGATGAGATTTTACTGCAGGGGTAATACAGACAGATCAGTGACGTCCAGTCACTTCAACGCAGCGTCAATACGCTGCAAGGGGACGATATCAGATACCTAGAATACCATATCCAGGTTCAACAGAAGGCCATAGATGAGCCAACTTTACAATATCGTCTCAATATCCACCAACGAGGTTGTGGTACAGAATCAAGCAAAGAGAAAGAAAGACAAAATCGTTCGAGCCATGAGAGATGAATAACGATCGCAGGAGAGGAGATACACAGCAAGCTGTAGAATACTGCGTTCTCAGCGTGTCCTTTTCGGACGCCATGAATGCCATCGACAGTGTGAGAGATCGTAGAATTGACGGTCGAGAAAGTAAGAAATTGAGGTGTGGTAACACGGTATCCAACACCTGCGACACTGCCATCTTAGATGGTCTTGCGCTTGTTCGTAGCCTCGCGCTTGGCGGCGCCGACCTTGCGCTTGTCTGAGTCCTTGACGGGAATAGGAATCAAGCCCTTGGAATACCACTGCTTAGAGAAGCGCTCAACTTCCTTTGTCAAGCTGGAGTGAGAACGCTTGGGACGCGGCTCGCTGGAGCACTCATCGAGCACCTCACCTGCGAACACCTCGTTGAAGTCGGAGACAAACCGAGTCCAACCCTTCTTGGGCTTCGCATTCTTGTCGAGGTTTTCGAGGATCCACTTACGCTCTGTGTGTGCGTAAGGGATTACGACGGAACGGAAGCGAGTCAGTGTGTTGCGACGGATCTGCTGGACGACACGCTTGTTGAGGGCAGTGAGTGCCTCCTGGTTCTTCCAATCCCTAGGAGGAGGGTTCAAGAAGATGCGGCGGTTGCCGCTCCTGTCCACAAGGCGAACGACAAGCTTGTGCTTCTGATCACGTAGAGTTCCGTCGGGCTGACGCTCCCAGCGACCTGGAACGAACTGAGTGAACTGAGTTTCCTCGAAGTCATCGTCGTCTTTGTTGTAACATGGGTCAGACCATTTGACGTTGCGGAACAACTCTGCCTTCATGACGTTCTTGACTTCACCCTCGATATCCTCGGCATCGGAGTCGTAGATGTCACTGCCTGCTTTCTGACCAGTAGCGATAGCGGCCTCGATGAGAGCCCTGTCTTTCGGATCCTCCTCATTCACGATGCGCTCCGAGCGCTTCAGTGCGGGAGTCGTGAGGGAGAGTGGAATATGCGGACCATCCTCGCTCTCTGATTCCTCCATCTTGATGTCGTTGCTATCATCAGACACGGCGATGTCAGAGACAGAATCCTCCTTCTTGATTCTAACCATATGAGACTCATCCGAAGACTCATATTCATGGTTCATGTTGCCGAGGAAATTCTCATGTTCGACAGGAGCCTCGAAGTCGTTGATCTTCAACTTGAGCTTCTTGCCAAAGGACGTCTTCTGCGCAACAGCAGCGGGCTTCTTGCCTTTGTTGACTGAGCGTGGCACGAGGAGCTCGAGGTCGGAATCGATCTCGTCATCATCAGCCTCGTCAGCAAGCCCGGCTTCGTCGGCGGAGCGCTTGCTGCTGGCTGGAGAGATGGGACCAGCGGGAGCAGAAGAGACTTTGCGCTCGCCAATGTTCTTGTTCATTGGGGTCTTTGGCACATCGTTCTCTGCGATAACTTCTTTGTCTAAATGCTCCTTGTCGGAGACATCCGCATTGCTCTTTGTAGTCGTACTATTGACGTCGATAGCAGCGCTCTTGGGTGCAGTGTCGACTGTGTCAAGGTCAGCTGAAGTAGTGAGAGTGTTGTCTTGGAAAGTGAGTACTCACTCTTGGTAGTGGCGGAGATCTTGTGATTGCCTTCACCATTCATATCGACAGTCTTCTGCTCGACCTCGTCCTGGCTGGTAGTAGAGGTGTTGGTGTCTTTGGAGGAAGAGGTGGGAGAAGAAGCTGATGATAGTCAACAGTGAAACATGCGAGTGACTTCCTTGATGAATTGCAATTACCTTCACTTGATGTGTCGACGTCGGTGTTCATCTTGGCAGTGTTGACCTTGGAACTTGTCGGGGTAGTGGCTTCCTGAGCGGCAATGACAGGCGGGGTGTCTACCAAATAATGTGAGTTCTACGTTGATTCTCCGAGTGAAGTTTAGACTTACTTCCAACCGTTCCATACTCGGGCGTAGCGGCGGTTTGCTTGATGCGAGCCATTGGAGTGGATGAAAGAGTTGAAGAAGTGGAGTAGAGGGATCGGTTATAGCTGGGCAGCTAGAAGCGGTGTTGTGCAATTGGTGCTGATGAGGGCAGCTGAAGTAGGTGGTTGAGAGTGAGCTGAGAGAGTTTGTGGAGCGAGACAAGAGGGAACTGCGGCCTTTAAGTAATTTCGGAGGCTGGGGGTGTGGGCGCGGTGGAAGCTCGGCAACAATAGGAACGCGCGCCTAGGCGGGTCAATAGGCAACAATAACAACGGTGAATCAATTTTGGTTTTTTTCTCGAAGTGACTTCGAGTGAAAGGCGCGGGTTTTGGGTCACCAATGAGCCGGAAGCTCGGAGTGAAAGGCGCTCGGGTGTGGTCGAACACTAAGAAAAACAATCAATAGGGTGAAACAACATCGACTATGATAACAGATAGAGTATAATAACATTCAATGGGTCATACGATGCGCGCTTCTTGAGTGCTTTACGGCGAGGTGGAGTTCTGACTGCGGAGAGGTGAAAGAAGACGAAAGGATCGAGATCGTTTGATCGAGTAGAACTGGACTTCGTTACACGGTCTATCTCCTTTGAAAGACCCTTAGTCGTGTATTATTCTCAAAGCAATCCTCGTGGAATCATCGTCAGATAATGTAATTGATCCTGTCAACACGAGCCTTTGCTATATGCACACGTGCTCAAGTAAGCGTTCAGTAACTATGCAAGTTTGTTCAATAACTATGCCCGCTGTACAAACCAACTTCACGGGAGGTGTAAACTAGAGGCCTCCTTGGGATCGCAATGACAGGCGTCGATGTCCCTACGCAAAGATCTCTCGCTTTCCAGGGTAACTGGCCTCCATATATAAGGCTATACCATTCTTTCTTGACAAATTACTGTGGCTGTAAGGTAGTTGTTCAAGTTTGGGAGAACCAGGCAGCAAAGTTTGTGAGGTTCTGCGTTATGAATGTTCTTGAATCCAAAAGTGACAGATATCAAAAACGAAATTGGCTCTATTGTGGTTCAAATGTTTGGCTATGGCGGCTCTTTGGAGAACAAATAATGCAATGCAGTGAGTTGAAGTCGACTAAGTATATTATTAGCTTGCAGAACTACATACGCAAAAATGAAGTGTGTTATAGATACTGAAAGAATAGGGACAGATGCATGTGTAACATCAGTGCTGCCATTTTATGCTTCTGGGTCTTCCAGCTGCTTTGGCACTGAGTGCAGGATGAACATGTTGAAAGCATCTTCATAGAACTGTCATGCTTCATTAATTTGCACCCATGTGGTATGAAAGTCCACAGTAATGTAAGAACCTCTGTTGAATCTCCGCTGCTACTACAACCATCCCTGCCACTGTTCATTCTGATTTGATGGGATGTACTGCTGCACGTCAGCCTGGACCATCACTGTCTTGGATGACCAGATTTCTCGGGCGCATAAAACTTACGCAGAACAACCCCGTCGTCGCTGTCAAACACTGCAACAAAATTCTGCAAGGATGGAATTCCCAAGCCCATGGTCTCATTCTCTCTGCTAGATAGCATCATGGTGCACATGTCTCTCAGATCTCCGTCTTCAAACTCCCATTCCATCACGTACGTATACTGCTCAGGCTTCACTTCTAGTTTGGTTCTCCCAATTCCCAGAATCAGGTTCGGAAGCAGGTCGCGCGATTCGCAAGGGAACCAACCTCCATAACTGTCGTCTATGATTGGAATAAGGACTTCGATGATCGCTCGCGTCAAATGTTCTGGAAAGCTCCAGGTCCATCCCGTTGTCGAAAAGACTGCTGTTCCATTGGAGAAATGGTCATGTACATCGCATTCTGCCTTGCCGTCTAACTGGATACGTACGCATGCACAGCCACACAGTTAGGTGTTGGGTAGGATCTGGTTGGGGTCCATTCCATTTCCCATTATTTGAACACCCTACTTTCTGTCTTTTCATTTCGAGGTCCGACTTCTAGATTCGCATACCCCTAGCCACCTGGGTTTGTGGCGTCAGAGTTTCCGGATGTATATTTGCCTCTTGTTGGTGACGAGAATGTGCAGAATAAGTTTTAACAGCAAGTGCGGTCAATTTCCTGTTTTCGTACGCCTGTTGGTCAACTTTAAGGGGCCCGAAGTTGGGATGCTCGCTAAGTCCCTACCTCGGGTACTTTGCCAGATCAGGCGTGACAGTACACTGTGCCCCTGGAAGAAAGATAACCAATAAGATGTTTTCGTAGAAGTATGGTAGGTGTCGTATAAAATAAACAGGGTGATCATTGGCATTGTCTGGATAGCGCGTGGGAAGATTGAGTTGAGTCCTACTGGGGCAGTCGCCGTCCGCAGCACCATGTCGCAGCATCGACTCATCATCTGACCGACTCGAAATACCGATACAGATTGGGAATGCCGTCCAGTGCCCTTGGATTTTAGCAACTGCCCACGTGTCAATTCCTAACTTTCCCAAAGTGGAAAATCCGAAAAGTCACCTCCAGAGCAAACATTGAATTGCTAACATCATCCCGAAGCTACATTACGCACTGACTCATACCCACACATGTGAATAAGTGGCAATTGGAGAGTTTCGCCACAGATTTGGTCATTCATTATGGACTCCTATCTTGCCACGGCACGTACGGGAATGACTTGAAAAGCTTTGTAGAGAAGGCCACCAGCCGCCACATGTTTGGTCACATAAACGACATACGCTTGCTGCATAGGTATAACGTCAGCCGCCTCCGGCTCGTGGGGGCACAATCATTTGTCTTCGGTCAGGAGCTGCCGTATATCTCGAGCCCCTGATGCCAAATTACACCGCTTCCCATGCTCGAGGATTGTATATATATCCCTTCGCCCCGGCCTGGACTGATCTTCTCTCTCTTTTCTTCTATAACAACCCACAACCACTTCCGATCTCCCCCTGCTATATACCTCGAAGGTTCCCACAGTCACGAATACCTTGCCGTCTTCTCCACCACCTGCATATATACTGTCTTCATTACCCCTTTTCTTCCACATACTTCACCCAAACACTCAACATGAGTCAGGTAAGTCTCCCGCTGCTGATCTTTCGCTGTCTCTAATCTTGTCACAGAATGTACCCAATGTGCCGCAGAACCCCGATGACCTCTTGGTGGACATCCCTGACATGGATGCTGCCGTAGCAGACTTCAACTCAGTTCCAGGAGGCTCGCCTCCCTTCCGCGATATCCCATCAGTTCTCATTGGGCATCTGAACCGACCGAACATCACAGCTTCTGAGCCGGATTGGGGAAGACTTCTCTGGTACTTTCTCACAGAGCGAGCGAACCATGGTTTTGCCAACTTGCAAGACCTCCACATCTTCGTCGTCCGCATCGCTGTACCAAATGCGATCATCCGGAACAGGCGCTTCCTACTGGAGATCTACAATCGCCATCCTGGGTTGCCATACACAGGTCATCTTCGCTACGACAGCTCGGCGGCACCTCAAGCTCCTGGAAACCTGAACGTCGCTGCCCTCGTCCACCAAATGACGGGACCCCACATCCATCCAGACAACCGAAGGGCCACCAGGAACGTCATTCCTCTGAACGGTACGCTTAGCATCCCGACGCGTCCCATCTTCCGTTCACAACAGAATCCGAGTGGCGTCCATTTTCGAGCCTGGCTCCATCGGGCCCCGAATCCCCTAGTCGCTGGCGGTCCAGTGCCTGGACAGATGGCTCACCAACCTTCACCAAATGATCCGTACTTGGATATTGCCGAGGCCACAGTACGCAGCCTCGACATGGATCAACTACTGCGAAGGACTGTTCACGCGCTCAGGTTCTTCTGGTGGCTGTCTGTGGTCAACTCCCGGCTACAGCAGTACCAGAGGCAGAACTGGGATGGAATTGGTGATGAGTTTTGAGCATTTGTGGCATCTTTCTCTTACTGCAAGGCTTTCCTTTGTATGTTTTGTGTGGCGCTGATAATATTAATACATCATGGAGAGTAAATAAGCATTGGCGACGGTAATTTGACTCAATTAATACTTCACTGGCATTCTCAAAATTGATAAAATCGTTGCAACAAGACGTGTTTCCAGAACACTTTTTTTGGCGGATGTTTGATCTCTGCTTGGTGCAGAATGCTGACTCCTACGTGGATTGCGACCTCCCGACGGTCTTCGTGGTTTCGCGCAAAGCTGGGAAACAATATTTACCTAAGTTTGAAATTCGCACTTGGAGAAAACAACAAATATGCCGGCACCGGATCTGGCACATTCTCTCGAAAGCATCCTGAAATTCGGGAGCAGGGTTCTCCCCGGCCTCCAGTCATTCACCAACATCCTTCTTGAGCCTCCTGACCGGTCTACAAACTGGGGTGCGCTCATCAATTCATTTCTGGACGTGGAGAAGGAACGCGGACGTGCACTACTCAATGGACTCCTATTCCTTGTCACGCGAATTCTTCTCCCGAACCAAATCGCGCACAACAGGGAGCTCCTCACGACACTATATCACGAGAAGCGCCTCACGAACGTCCGCCTCTCGCTCCGATATGACATGCTGCGCGCATGGAAGAAGCCAATCGACGTGCCCGGAAATGCGACGTCAACACCGAGCGAGCTACCTCCTGCAGACACCCCCGATTTCTTGCCGTTTGTCGCCAATATTGAACGCCCGCTTCGTCAAGGTCTGATCCCAGATATCATAGCTAGACTGACCACCGCACCCAAGGACGGATACAAGACAAAGACGGCGGAGGATAAGATGAAGCACCATGTCACTGCACTAGATGATATGTTGCTGCTGCGGGATGAAGAGGTCGAGGGGTGGCCGGATCTCCAATTTAGTGTGAAATTGGCTGGAGTAATCATCCTTTGGCAACAGATGCGGGAGAACAATGAACTCCTAGATGACATGAGAGTTCATGATTGGGAAGCGCTCGAGGGCGACGAAGGGGCTATGTGGTTCGTGGATGTCTAGGTACAGGACTGGAAGGGGACCAAGGTAAGTCAATGGTCGACAACAGCATTGGATCACGCTCATCGACAGACTACAACATCGGAAATTCTCGCGGATTGGTTGACCAAGGGAGCTTGTTCAAATGGCCTTTTGCGCAAAAGTAAGTGTTCTTCTCTTCTCTTTCCTGCATACGGTCGGACCCGTTCTGTCACTTCCTTTCTCGATCTTCTCTACACCATTTCCCATTGTCCTTTTTCCTTCACTCGACATGGCCGTTTGATGACTGCCGCTTGGATTGAGATCGTTTTGGTGGAAATGTGTTGATGAAGGCCGTTCAATTGGGAATTGTCTCGATAGAAGAAGCTGTTTTGGTGGGTTTTACGCCGCTCGGGAACGTTTATGACTTTGCGACTCTACCGTGCTGGGGACGGTATATAGTCCATCTCTTCCGAAACTTGATTTTGCCACGTCGGCGCAGTATCATGGAGGATTAATCATGGCAGTCGACGCTCAGTACTAGAATGTGAATTTTTAAGACGCCAATGTCAATCCACAAGGGGCATCCCGAATTCAGGCTCTCCACGCCCTTGACCACCGCAATAGTGACGTTGTGCTAGAATATCGTTAGACTTGGTGACACGTCCAATCACGCCAATAGTGAAAGCGGTCACCGATGCTTCACCTCATACCTCAAGTGACGTAACCTCCACTGTTTACCATCTGAACCTCGCTTACACACCGATTAAAATACGCCTCGACCACCCACCTTCTGCTGCCCTTCGCCCTCGCAACCTACCCTACACACTTGGATTCCAATTCACCCCCTTCGCACCCCCGATCGGCAAGGTACAACAGAATCGCCATGAACGACTTTGATAACGCCTGGATGGACGAAAGCGATCGTCCGTCTGACTTTGGGGCGTGGAGAGAGCGCTTCATGGCAGAGCGCAGTGCCGGCTTGTTCAACGACATCGGCGTCGGTCATAGGCCGTCGATTGCAGTTTTGTTGGGCTCAATCAAAGATCTGTACGAAGCAGTCACCGGGTCGAAGGAGGAGGAGACACCGGCAGCCGGAGAGCTTGTCTGCGACATTTGCTTCGAGGATATGACCATCTTGCCTGTTCCTACGAGTCTCGGTGGAGGTATCAGTCTTAGTGGAGGCATTCGTCTTGAACACGCCGAATCTCCGGACATCCTGGGAGGAGCACCACCCCCAGAGCGCGCCGTCTCACTAAAGAAGTGCGGGCACACTTTCGGCGAAGCTTGCCTGACGAAATGGCTTCGCCAGTCGCTCTTGCTCCGACTGTCCCCTACGTGTCCGCTTTGTCGCACCCAACTTCGAGACGACCTCCCTCTTTCTCGTCAGGGACACTGGGACATGCCCACACGCCCAGCTGCGTTTGAAGAAGATCTCCGGCGCCCACGTACAGTTTTCGGCGATCCGGCTCCACTTCACCCAGCCCTGTTCGATGGGCGTGTTCCTGAGCTCTACCGACCTCACAACCCCTTCGACACCTTCAACTCACCGCCTACAGACAACGCCATTGCAAATGTAGCCTCTGAGTGGGACTATATCAACCATTCAATTGAACGAGGACAGCAAATTAGAGCAGCAGCGGAGTCTTTACGGACGAGGTATCCGCGTATGGACCGGTCGGTCGTTGCTTCTGGACCTGGACGGCGTGTCGCGCGGCTTGCTCCAATGGGCATGCATGCTCCTTCGCTGACAGCGAGTGAAGACCTCATGAGGATTCGAGAACAGCGCGCGGAGCAAGACGAGCTCGTAGCGGAGAGTCTGTCTGGAAATCTCCCTGCAGTTGAGAGCCTGCGTCCGCGTATGTCAGAGCTTGCGCAATTTACCGCAGGACCTCCCGGTAGCATATCATTCCCTTCGCGCCACGGGCGTTTACCCTATCCAGAGCCGACATGGGAGGAGATGGCACAGCTTGTACAACAACCAGATATTGCTCAGTTGCGTGCACAAACCGAGAATGCAACGGAAGCGCGCCGGCGCGCACTTGAGGCCATTCGGGAGCGTGCGAGGCAACGTTCGGAGCAGGCCTCTGGTCTCTATCCGACGATGGAGGGACTAGAGCAGCCTATGCAAGAACCAGATATCGCTCAGTTGCGTGCACAAACCGAGAACGCAACGGAAGCGCGCCGGCGCGCACTTGAGGCTATTCGTGAGCGTGCGAGGCAACGTTCGGAGCAGGCCTCTGGTCTCTATCCGAACCTAGGGCCGACGATGGAGGGACTAGAGCAGCCTATGCAAGAACCAGATATCGCTCAGTTGAGTGCACAGATCGAGGACCGTACGGAAGCGCGCCGGCGCACAGTTGAGTCAATTCGTGAACGTGTGAGGCAGCGTGCGGAGCAGGCTGATCGTCCCCATCGGCTTCGATATGCCGGGCTGGCCCAACTGAATCCGGATAATTCACCACCTGCATCTCCCCAGGGAGCTATGGCGCCACGGCGTACGGCAACCAGTCGACCAGCTCAATCTTACGCTGAATCGCACCGTGCAGCGGCTCTTCTAATTCAGAATCTCCGGGACAGGAACAACGATACCGAGAGTACTACGCCGCCGGGTTCTCCACGGGGAGCTATTGCCTCACGCCGTACAATAATAGGCCCTCCACCTTGGCGTAGTAGGAGCACCAATGACTCGGAGACTGTGTCGTTTGCATCAGGTGCTCAGGAAGCTGCCCGAAGGCGCCACGCGGGCCGTCCCCGCGAGACTCGCGTACACACCACGCGCTCTGATGACCCTGAGGCGTCGGCTTACAGTGTCAACTATGGCAGGCCCGTCGGCCCGCGAAATAGGGCCAACGACGAATCTGGTCTCCTGATGTCGTTCCCTGCACGGAACCTAGAGGATGAAGACGATTAGACTCGGATGGAGCGGAAAGGATGAGTAGTCTGACGAAGAAAAAAGGTGTAAGGACGGGAAAGGCAACTGTAACCAGGGTATGTAGCAGATAGAAGACAAAGGCTACAGGAGGAGTGTGTTGCACTAGTTCTCCGATTAGACAATCTTTGATTTCTCCAGCATCGGGTAAGGTTTGCGACGGTGCAGCCTGCCACGATGCCTATGTGCTTAGCATGCTCAGATAGACAATGGAGGACTCACAATTCAATATCGATATCGGATGCCGGCATAATAATGTAACGTGATGCTTTCAGTGCAATAGGTGGATACGAGAAGTACAAGTAACCCTTGACTGACACTTCATACCATGAGTACAGAGTTAGTGGGAGATACTTAGAAGACCTGGTCCTGACAGACGACCGTAAAAATAACCAGGGATACTGCAAAGCCATCTTCCACCCAAGCTTATGCAATGCGATCCGACTCTTCATGCCTCAGCAAGCCCGTGCTCTCTCCACGCTGATGTCCGACGCTTCTCCAAAACGGTCTCCCACTCCCCTCATCTCTCGTCTGCTGGAGTCTCCTCGCAGCCTTGATGCCCCAATGCCAGACTAGCCCTGCGATAAACCCCACGCCGTCGTTCCTAAATGCCAGAATGCCGGCGACAGTAACGAGCATGATGCTCCATCTGTCCCTCCTCTCACTTTCATCGAGTTCTCTGACTTCCTTGCCGTCCCATGACTGCTCGCCATCAAGAACACGCAGATCGCGCGCGTCGGTGTTGAGACTCTCGCCAACTTTGGCGAGTTCAATCCCTGCAGCTAGGACGAGGATACCGAGGAGCGACTTGGGTATGTTGGAAAGCACGCCCACGATGGGAGCAGGCTCGAAGAGAGCAATGACGCCGAGGAGAAACTTGACTGAACCCAGGAAGATGATACTAGAGCCGCTTCGTGCCCCAAATCGATATTGGCCTGCGAGACCACCAGAGCCGTGACAGGCGGGCATAGCGCCAAACCAGCAGCCGATGAGGTTTACGAGCGCTACAGAAACTCCTATTTCTGTGACATTTGGGGCTTCGGGATTGGGAGGCGAAGGAAAGAGATCCGAGGCTAGGGCTGAGACGGCGATGACGGAATTGAGGAGCGTGAGCGGGAGTTGCCCGAGCGATGCAGTAGTTGTCGCCTTCCAGAAGTCGTGGCCAGATGGGTGTACTATTGGGATCGCAGGGCCCGTAGCTGGAGTCACTGTATTGTTGTGAGGAGAAAGAAGAGAGAATACAATGCCGATCACAAATACGACCAGCGCATAGGGGAGCTTAGGATATGCAAGAGTAAAGATCAGGAACAAGGCTGCTGCCAACGCCCACAAGAGGCTGTCTCCCCACCATGGTCCAGTCCAGCCCAAGGGAGACAGAAGAGACGATCCAGCGCTCAGGCAGAGTGACAGGCCAGCTCCAACCTGAATGCCTTTGACGACTGGAACGGGCGTGACGCGGTTAGCCCAATTGATCAGCCCGGTAATGCTGAAGATACCGATCAGACTTGCGACCACAATACCGGCGGCAGCATTTTCCTCGATGGTAAATTTCCTGGCGATGGCTACGGCTGCGATTGCTTTCATTGGCTGGACCGGTAGTGGGATGCCGAATGCAGCGCCTGTGAAAATATTCGCAGCTCCAGTGAAGAGCAGCGTCGAAGGAAGAGAGATGGATTTCGTGATCACCAGAGCGGTCATCAGTGGAAGCAAGGTTCCCAAGTCTCCTAGGGATCCCGAGAGCTCTGCCAAAGGCTGTGATTTGAAGGTTTCGACATTGTGCCTATGTATCCGGCGCAGATGCGGCAGCGGGTTCGCGGTGAACGATCCCATGGTTGAGCGACTTTCGCAGGATCGATCAAAACGCTGAGAAATACTGAATAGGACCTAGGATACGGGTATCATGATGCAGCAGATGAAAGAGCGAAAGGTGATAAGGCTGTGACCGGCGCCGGAGAAGCTCGATAATCAAGAGAGTAAGCTTTAGCCACGCGCGTCCATATGTACGTCACGCGCAAGCTGGCACATGGCACCTGGCTAGCACCTGGGCAGTGGGCCGCTCCGAGTTGCCGCAAAAGCAAGATAGCGTCGCAGATGTCTGCAGGTTAGTGATAGTTGGCCGTCCAAATGCTCAGGCTAGAAACGTCACCCAAGCCACGTCACGAGACGCACTATTCCCGATTGTGCGCAAGCTTATGTAAGCAGCCTCTCCATCCAAGTGCTCCCGAGGTCGTTGATTACGGTCGTATCTATCGTAAAGGCCAAATTACCAACAGACTCTGGCCTCTGATAGCCCCTAATAGTACCCGTGAGGAAGGTGAGTGCTTTAATTATCCACGTCAATCTTTCGCGGGCGTACCTTCTCTTTACTTTCCTCACCAGGTCAACATTGTCGGGTCCCACGCTCGACAACGAATCTCGGATAGACCATTGCAGAGTGCTCTTGGTATCGGCTGCTACTTTGAAGCTTCAAGCGCCAAGAGTAGCTTCAGAATAGACAGGCAGCGGCCAGAGCACTGCTCACACCATGTTGAGGAAGGGCACATATTCTTTCTACTGGTATGAACTATCGGGTCTGCTTTTCTCATTCTATTGATGTGATTAGTCTACATGGTAAAGTTTAAGACGGGCTTCTATCAATCTCAATTCTGTCCACAATGACTTTGAGCTGACACTCAGACATAGGTGGATGCCGTGGCTTCTACCACTGCGCGATATTCATAGGCACATCCGCAAACATCATCTCCATATTCCCATCGCCGCTTCCGCTCCAATCACTCTGTCCGTATCTCTTCTCCATGCCAGCGACCCACGACTCATGTTCAACCAATAGCTCGTTCTTAGTATTGTCAACCAGCCAGATATCTTCCACCTCCTTGAAAATTGTCCCACCAGACCTGTCACTACCCCTCCAGGCCCTAAAGAACGGATCCGGGCCAGCCATTATAATCCAGAAACGCCAGAAGGCCGGAAAGTTTGCGTGCTTGCGCTGCGGTCTCTCGTCAATGCCTTGACGGGTCGTGTCAGGACCCAGTACCGGCCGATTCCCAGTGGTCAAGATTGTAAGGAGCAGCCACAGGCCCCGCTGATCTGACTTCGATAGCCCTCTAAGGAGACCCATCACAGCATGTCTGCGAACCTTCTCTCTTTCCACTGCATCCGCTGAACTCCTATCCGCTGCTCGCCATGTAGCCGCTGTCTGTGAGACCGCTTCCCAGCCCTTCGCCACATCTATCCTCAGCCGGTCGCCCGCGGGATCATTGGCCGAGATACCATGGCATTCCACAGCAACAGCGGCTAGGTAGTGCATCTTGAACGCCACTAAGTCCGCTAGTCTCGCGGTCTCAGGCTTCGGCAGTGCATGAGACAAGCCCAGTCTTGGGACAGTGGGCCAGACGTTCTCGCAGATAAGCATACATGCCCTGCGTCCATTCTCGGTACTGTTGAGAAAGCTCTGGATCTCTATTTGCCCCTCGGAGAGGTCCAGAAGTTTGTGCAAGGGCACGGCTACGAAAAATGCGATGAGTGCGGGCGGTTCAGTGCAAACTGACCGGATGAGCTCGACACATGCTGTTGGTATCTGGGACGACCCTGGAGGTACTACTTGTAGTAGTCGCATGAAAGCCTCGGTAGAGTCTGGGTAACTGCTTGCTGTTCTGGCATGTCCTTGAATGATGTGTGCTGTTCTTTGGTCGATTTTCTGGGGAAGGGCGCGGACGGCGGAGTCCAAGGCCTCTGGATACGCGACTATCGTTGCCATGAAGGCGTAGTGAAACCTGGGGTCGCTTGGCGATGTTATTTGCCATTTGGTCTCCATTGTTGCAGTAGCAGACGGTAAGACGATGAGTGTTCTGATCAAGTAAATCAGCGATGTCAAGAAGATTCGATTCCAGGATGTAGGGCAGTCTTTTACAGGAGTGGTGTCGGGAGACATACTTATCCTTGAAGATCTGGCTATACTAGTATGCTGCGAACAATGCGTGGGAAATTGTATCAGAGCAGCTTCTCTCCTGCGATGAATGAGTCATGAGATAATCATGTTCGCTGTAATGGGACAAAATCGTTGCTCTTGAGCTGCCAATGCGATGAAACATCAAGTAAGATGGCCGCACGATGAGCGGCTTTCTGTCTTATATATGTCTGGCGGCTGCTTCAAATGGCCCGTAATGTGTGACACTGCAGTAGATCAGTGAGGCTGGACGATCACCAGTTCAAAAAGAGGTCTTCCCAAGTCCGACAGCATATGTTGGGCTTATGTTCGCAAGTGTTACCCCAGTCAAAGCAGTAAGACCTTTGTGCTCTTAAGATAGGCATTTAAGATTCGAAGCCATCGGACAATTTGTGTACCCAGGCAACAAACATGATAAAGTTGTAGACCTGACATGTAGAGAACGACCCGGACACAGAATGGGCAAGGGTGTTGGCCGAATCTGTCTGCTCCAGTCCGCATAAGGCACGATGCATGTTGAGGTGTCAGGCTCGCTTAGGCGAAATGTATATATTTTGGACCATGTTCAGGATCGATAAGCTATCGCACGCAGGAAGTAGATGCGCAACATGATTGGGTATTCAATCTATTTTGTGCTGGACCAACATTAAGGGGTGTTAGAACAGACAAGAAGCAAGAATGCATGCAAAACAGGTGTACTGGGGATGCACAAGATCATCGAGCTAATATCCTACGCGATCTGGGATCGTCGTCCGCGAAATAGAAAACACGCCTATTCGTCGAACGAACATCGTGCGTTGGAAACGTAGTGATGATCCGAGAAACGCTATGGCAAATGAATTGCCCAATGTGGTCTTTTCCGAGCTGGTTCCATGCAAGTTGTATGGGTAAAAAGACGCTCGCAAAAGCAACAGTCCATGTTCGGAGAATGCCGGGCGAACTAATCTTACTGCACATAATCGGTACATGTCGGCCGCAAGTAGGTCGACGGGCCAGCCGGATCTTTGCCAGCGCGATTGCCCAAAAAGGTTTGATAGACAGACATGAAAAGTGAAATGTTTCCATGGAGCGGCGCACAATACGCGAGGTTGCAAGGCTAGGACTAGTTGTCGTGGTGGTGTCCGGTGTTGAGATTAATCCGATAGTGGAGATAGGTGTAGATAGGTCTGAGAAATGATGAGAAAAAGAAAGGGTATACTTACGCGAAACTAGAATGAGACGAGAAGTTCAAATACTTGCATGTAATCTTACTTACCTGGCAGTGATGTTGGTGTTAAGCGTACTCAGGGACGTCACGCTCACCGTCACTGGGAGTGTGTTGCCCGTCCATCATCTCAGCCTGACCGATACCAACCTCCAGAGTCTCGAGTCCTTGAGACGAGGACTCCAAGAAAGCGTTCACCGCACTCTGATGCTGCTTTTCTGTACGCGCAGAATGGTACCGCTCTACAGTCTTCTGTAGCACTTGTTCAAGGGCATCCTTCTCTGGGGAGCCCTCTTCGTCTTCGGTTTCCCATCCAGCTTCATCGCTGGAATCTAGGGGATTGTTGATTTCGGTCTGCTTCTGTGACGCGGTTGACATTAGTATCTGCTTCCACCAAGCCTCTGTCAGGGTAAGTCAAAGGGATGTACTCACCATGTTCGGGCGGTAAGGACTAGCTGCATCCTCTGAGACCTCCGGGATCGGTGTCAGACATGGGGCGTAGCGCTTGTGTGGAAAGTCTGAGGACGAATCATAGCGGAATGGGCTATCTTCGTCGTCATCATCGGGAACATCACTCAGGTCGGACGAGCTATCAGCTTCTGAATCGAAGAGAAAGTTAGAGTTCGTGTCTTGGCGGAACTTCAGTTGTTGGTCAGTAAGTGTGGAACAAGGCGGCAGGGAATGGCGAACCTCGTCTTGGTTATACCAGCCTGCGAGCTCGAGCAATTCCTCTTCCAGTTCCTCAGGCAGCTCCACCTTCGATGGGTCCACTCTATGGTGTGGATGGGGCGCCATGTCGGCGCTCGTCGCCCGTTTAGCAGGACCTTTAGTCTTCATTGCAGACTTTCCCTTGGGCTTGTCATCTTTGTCGTTCTTTGGTCCGAAGCCAACCTTCTCGAGCCACTGCTCCTGTGTCTGGTTGTTGATCTTCTCTGTCTCTTCGCGGGTTGGCTGTGGGACTTCACCTCGATCGTAGAGTTTCTTGAATGAGAGATACTCGTAGCGGACACTCTCGATTGTGCGACCATCGTAGATCTCGTGGAACTGAACAAAGCCCGTCTTCTCTTTATAATCACCCTTGAAGCGGTAGTTGAAGCGTTCGGTATACTCAAGGATTGAAGCATCCGGGTAGTCAACGCAGAGCTGTGTAAGATACTCGCGCTCTAGATCGGTCCATGGAGGATCGCATGTGAAGCGCGATATAGCATCTCGACGTCTATCGTTGAGGGCCTTGAGAGCTTGATGATTTGTCCAGTCTTTCGGAATGCCATTTTCATAGGCATAGATCTCTGCCGTCCTCTTTGGCTGGTTACCATTATCACGATTAGGGCGCATATCCATCAGTTTGATGACAAGGTGTTGTTGCTGATCGACAAGAGGGAGGTCCTTATCATCTTCGTCGTCATCATCGGATTCATCGGCCAACTTGCCTACCCGTTTCTGGTATCGACCCTTTCTGAACCTGAAACCTCGATCCTCCCACAAAGGGGGAACGGTTTCGGCATTGCTACTTCGGGCCGAGGGAAGGTCAGGGTGAGACTTTGGCCCACCTGGACCGGGCAGAGGCTTCTTGCCCCAAGAGTCGTGTATCTCGTTGGGTTTCACGACACCAGTCTGACCATTCTCGAAGGGATCGAACAGAGAAGTGATTGAAGGAGCACCTTTCAAGCTCTTCTTGGGTTCCTTCTTCGGTTTACCATTCTTTGTGATACGATGTAGAGGAGTCTGCTGGTCACCTGCGGCAGACTTGGCTTCAGCGGTCGTCTCTTGACCTGATGCGTTAAGCTTCGCCTTCTTCGGCTGCGACACATCGTCAATGGTGGTGGTAGCTTTGCGCCTGTGGGTTTTCGGCTTCTGTGCCTTTGGCTTCGGCTTTTCAGAACTTTGGGTCGGGTTTATTGTTAGGGACGAGGAACGATCAAGCTCATCAGGATGATCGGAAGCTCCGGGAGTTGTAGATTTTCGGGCCTTTGCTTTTGACTTTGGCTTTGCGCTAGCGTTCGTTGACCCGAGGGCTTTGGAAGTAGCCGTAGCATCGCCGTTCGATGCGTCAAGAACCTCATCAGACTCAAGCTTCAGCGCTTCCGATCCCGAAGTTACCGGAGTAGGGTGAGATTTGGCGGAGTTCTGAGCGGGAGAAGATTGCGCTGGAGGCGAGGAGGGTATCAAGGCAGTGGTCATGCCTGGAGTAGGGATTGAAGTAGTTGAAGCGAAGTCTGGAGAGGAGGCTGTAGCTGGGGGAGATGGTGGAGTGTGACGCTGGGGGGTCTTCAATGGCTGCTCCTTCTGTAGGGCTTGCGCCGCAGGAGAAGAATGATCGGATTTGGGTGGGGAAAGCCCCGATTTCTTCTCGTGGGTGTCTTCCTGCACGGGAAGCATCTTCTCAAACTCATTGGCTTTGAGCTTGGGCTTTTTCGTGCGGATCTCGTCGTCCACGGCGGACGGGGCGCGGCGCTTGCTAGCCATAGTAGTAGGCTACAACTTGCGAAGGTGCTTGGATAGATAAGCTTGGGCGGATGATTTGTTGTCGTGTGCTCGGGTGCAAAGGTGAAGAGTGTTTGGGAAGGAGAGGGAACGAAGGCGCTGGTGGGGTTTTTAAGAAACCGGCGGCGGGAAGCTGGCAAAGGGCACGACAGCTATTAGATAAGCCTCTCGTCTTGGCCATTGAGGAGGGGGACGCGAGCCGTCCGCCAATCGCAATCCGGCCATCGAACTTTCACGGTGGTGAAGTAGGCACCGGACGCTTTGACAGTGAAACGGCCAAATGGAGTGACAAAGGGCATCATCCAGGAAAATCTAAGCAACGTCAACAGACACACAATGACACAAAGAAAAGTGAACAAGCTACACGTTCCGTCCAACCTAGGCCTATTGCCATGACCGCTTTGACTGTGTATATACTGTAATGCGGGCATGAACCGGGTCTCAAGCGTCGAATTTCCGTCATCGACCCATACCTATGGCGTTACTTCAAGAATGGGGAGATCAAAACATCGCCATGATAGTAACACAAGAGTGTTTTGACAACATCTGTATACTGTACGATGTGTGGCAGCTGTTCAAGAGGGATGAAGTTGGAAAGCCAGGCAAGGTATCCGGTCCGTGCACTAGCAAGCGATCATGTGACAAGATGCTTGGCAACACCTCAGCCACTTCGATCCTGCAACATCAGCATCGACACAACCCCAGCTGGGGTCTGGGCGCCTCATCTTCTTCTGTAGGCAATTTGCGAAGCTCTCTCACCGCCAACTAACCAGGCGTCAGGCCGTAACCGCCAAGGGGCGTCTTGGGCAGCGTCTAGAAGGACAACGCACGAGGCACAGTACATCAGTGCTTATCTGACACTCTCAGGCCGTCAGCCTTCATACTCTTTAGACCTAGGCGAGACTCACATAGCAGTGCCTGTATAAGCTTGATTCAGACCTAAGAACGAATGAACCAATATGGATCGTCTACCGCGCGAGATTCGATGAGGCGACCGATCAGCATAGGCGCAAGCTCGAGGCGAGGTACATTGACCTCCAAGGTAGTGGATGCTTGTAGCGCAGTAGAAGCATGGGGATTGTAGTAAACGGGAAATGAAGATGTAGGCCTTACTTTGAATTCGTATATCTATCTACAGCTCCTGAGCCTGACTGGTTCGAGGCCTCAACCACTGTCTGCTTTCCTTCAGTTTCAAGATGGCAATCATTTTTGCTTTACTCTCGTTATATATTTCTTATGCATCTGCAAGCGCGAATCCATTCACCCTAGACCTCACTTGGGAGAGTGGCTCTCCAGATGGAGGCCCTGCGCGCGATCTCATCAAGATCAATGGCCAATTCACAGGACCGCTCCTGGAAGTAAATCAAGGGGAATGGGTAGAGATGTTAGTTTTGAACAATATGCCATTCAACACGACGGTACATGCGCATGGTAGAGGATTTCCAAGTACCCTTTCTGCGGAGATATCCCACTAACACGTCGGAGGTATCGATCAAATAAACACGCCTTGGGCTGATGGAGTCCCCGGTCTCTCCCAACGACATATTCAGCCGGGCGAAAGCTACACGTACAAGTGGAAAGCGGAGCAGTATGGGAGTTACTTCTATCATGCCCATAGCCAGTCACAGATCGATGACGGCTGCTACGGTCCGATCCTTATCAAACCAGCGGACACTGTCACAAAACCCTTTTCCAAGATCAGCCCTGACGAGGTTTCTCTACTAGAGGACGCCGAAGTCAACGTCAGACCTTTCCTTGTCTCCGACTGGCGACACACTACATCCCAGGAAACATGGGACATAGAAGTAGCCTCTGGTATAGAGACGTCCATTTGCATGGACTCAATACTCGTGAACGGGAAGGGCTATGATGATTGCTGGCCGCGAGCGCAGCTGACGGAGTTCACGCCAGCTGGGTTCGTGCCTGTTCTCCAGCAACTAGGTCTCGAATTGAGCGTCAAAGGGTATGTCTTTCAGGACAGGTTCTTGGCTCTACTAATTGTCTTAGATGCCTACCACCTCCCGTCATTGCTGGCAGCTTTCCTAACGCTACCATCCATCTTGAGAATATTCCACCAGAGGTTTTTGATGTTTGCACGCCAACGACGGGCTCAAGAGAAACGATCAAGGCGCCAAAAGACGCAAAGTGGCTAGCCCTTGATATTATACATTCTGCATCACTTCTAGCTTTCGCTTTTAGCATCGATGTAAGAGCATCCTATTCCAAGGTGCCCCAGAGCTCATTTTTTATTTCAAATTATACCTGGAATATCACGAAATAGGCGGAGTAACCTATCTGAACTCGAAAGAATGTCACTGACCTTGTACTGCGCTATTCATAGGAGCATCCAATATGGGTTTACGCGGCCGACGGGCAGTACATCGAGCCCATGAAGGTCGATGCTCTACAGCTATTCAACGGCGATCGTTATTCAATTCTTATTGAGCTCAACAAGCCGGCTGACTACTATGGCATCCGGCTCACTTCCATCGCGGCCGCCCAGCTTGTAAGTAAGACCGGCTCGCGCATTGTTCTTTGTGCAGGGGTTCTACAGTATTTGAAAGCGGCTACCAGCACATACACAAACCTCTTACGACATAAACTCTTACTGACCCTATACCGCAATTTGTAGATAGACACGATCGCCTACCTCGAATACAATGACTGCACACCGTACGCCACCAACTACACCAACGACACCTACCCCATTCTCACCTCCACCCCCTCGATCACACGCGCCGGAGGTCCCGTCTCAGAAGACGTTGTATTCCTCGACACATCCAAGATCTCCGCCTTCCCAAACCCCTACCCTCAAGACACGCCGTCCATAGACCAGACCATCATCATGAGTCTCGGCATGGTAAACCACACCTACATCTGGTCGCTCAGCAAAACCCCCCTCAACAACCACGCCATCGAAAACATCGACCCACCCCTCCTCTACACCGCGCCCTCCGCGCACCCGCACCAAACCGACGCCGACACCACAATAACCACGCAGAACAACACATGGATCGACCTGGTCTTCACAAGCTCCAACACGCCCCCGCAGCCCCCGCACCCCATCCACAAACACAGCAACAAAGCCTTCATCATTGGGCAGGGCACTGGGCTGTGGAATTGGACGACCGTGGCCGAAGCCCAGGCCGCCTTGCCGCAGAACTTCAATACGGTGGATCCGCCGTACCGCGACGGGTTTTTGGTGCCGGGCGCGGATGTGGCGCCGACGTGGTTGGTGGCTCGGTATCGGGTTGTGAATCCGGGGGCGTTTTTGTTGCATTGTCATATTCAGAGTCATTTGAATGGGGGCATGGCGATGGTTGTGCTGGATGGGGTGGATGAGTGGCCCGGGGCGTACTAGTATTGAGAGTTCAGGGTAGGGCACTAATGTGTGGTCTGGATAGGGAGTGGATGTTGTGTCGTAGGATGGAAGAGGGGAAGAGGTGTATGGACAACTTTCTTGGACTTCGTTTCGGACTGTAGATACTTTTTACTGGGATGGGTCTGCATGCCATAATGCGGCTATTGATACATGGAAATACCCTCCCCCCGCCCCCCCACCCCCCTTCCCTGGCCCATTCTTTCTCTGGTCTTCATTCCTCTCCTCTCGCCCTACCATGTCCCTTCACTCACCATCTCACTCCCTCAACGCCCCCTCAACAACATCCAAGCACTCATGAATTGCCAGACTCTTTCCCGGCGTCATATGCGCGTCTCCCACCTTCCCCAGGATATCCATCAAGCGTTCCGTGATAGCTGCTTTAGCGTCTGTGCCCTCCAGCGCCCTTTGCCGCGCCTTTTCCTTGCGAGATCTGCGGCATGCGAAGATGGAGAGGGAGGTGGTGGAGTTGGAGAAGGATTGTGAGGAGGTGGGTGTGGGTCTATATGGATGAGTTGATGGAGATTGGCATGTGGAGGGCATGGGATGCGGGGTGTAGGTATCTTGGGGGTTGGAATTGGGGTTGGGTTGGGTTGGGAGTTGGATGTGGCGCTGGGCTCTCTAGATTTGTTGGACTCGGGAGCTGGAGGTGTCGAGAACGCAGCGGGTTGTAAGGATTTCACGGGTTTTGTGGGCTTAGATAGAAGGTAAGCTAGAATGTCGGAGATTCCTGTGTACTTGAGCATTTGGAAACGGATATGGCGATTTTGCGAAGCGAAACGATCAGGAAAGATGTGGTATCGTGTTTTGAAGGAAAGACAGAGATTTGAATTTCGAGCTGGTGCTGAGTCTCCGTGACGTGCAAGACTCCAACCTGCATTGAGTGAGGTCGTGAAGTGGCACCTAGGATACTTGCGGGGTCTGTTTGCATGTAGGTGAACGTTGTGCCTTGCACTCACTTCACATGCTGTGAATATAGTCGTGTACAAGGCCATTCAACTGATTTGAGAACAAATCGACGGCCAAGGGTACGATGATCCCCCCAGTCTTGGACAGCAAGTCCTTCCACTGCATCTCCCCACTTGCTAAGACGCTCTTTCCGTAGAATTACTTGAGTATCATGTAGGTATAAGACTGTTATATAGGACGAGGGAACATGGAACCCGATAGCCAACGCCATCGCTCCCACACACATCAAACCCCACTCAGTGGACCCTCCCCCCAAGCCTTCTCACAATCGCCCAAGAACTCAATGAGAAGCGGTTCAAACTCCTGCGGCCTCTCCCAGAACGGCGCATGTCCCTGTCCCTGCAACCTCAAGCACTTGCCCTTCCAGAGCTTCTTCCAGCGAATGCCATCCAAATAATCCAAATCAACAAAAGGCTCGTCCGCGCCATTAACAACCCCCACAATGCCGCCATCCCACTCCTCAACCACCTTCCTCTGATCCACGCCCACGCCATCCGCAAGCTTCTTCCACATCAACATCCTACTTTTTCCATCGCACCGCCGAACATCATCCTCCATCCACTGCTCAAACGGCGCACCGGCCGTGCTGCGACTGAACGTCTTGATATCATCTTCCGTGAAATCTCTCTTGCCCGCGAGACTCATGTGGCCATCCTGAAACGTGAATCCGCGATTCGCCTCTTCGATGCTCAGCGACGGCGGCGTGCCGACAATCAGCAGACCCTTGAGAGCGCTCTCGGGCAGCAGGCGTACCATCTCGATGCCGACGTGTCCGCCGAGACTCCAGCCGAACACAATGACGCGGGCGATGTTCATGTGGGCCAGAATCTCGACTGCGAGGTCGGCGTACCCGCGCATACTGTACGTCTCTTCTGGGATTTGCGAATTGGAGCTTGCGCCATGGCCGGGGAGATCGAAGGTGACTATGCGATGCGTAGATTGGAGCTTCTCAGAGCCGAGCAGGTGTTTGAAGATTTTGCTGCTGGACGAGTTGCCGTGGATGAGGAGTAGTGCAGGTGAGGCGTTCTTACGGCCTGTGTCCGTAATGGAAATCAGGCCGTGTTTGCTCTCAAGAGTGAAGCTACCGCTGGACATGCTGGGCTTTGATTGGTTCGGGAACTGGGCCGCGGGTGGGACTCGTGTAAATGCAGGCTCTCGAATCAGCGTGTGGTTTCGGAGTGAGCCGACGTAGTGTTCGGAAGGTTGGTGGTATACAGTAGGATGGAACAGGAAGCTGGTGGAGGTTGTGGGGAAAGGTGGTTGTGTTTGTATATACGCGCAGAAGTTGGGCAATCACGTTGATACACAGTTGTCGTCACTGCCCAGGTGGGCACCTGCGTGTCATACTAGGTCGTTGCTGCCCAGTTGTAAGCCATTTTTCTAGAAAAGCATCGAAACGGACCAGAGCTGCTCCTTTCCGAATGCTGAAACCGTCACCCCAGAATGCAGATCGAGGCCCTAGTCAAGAGGCGCAGTATCGATTTTAGTTACGGCCTCAGCGTATGGCATGCGCAGCCCTAAAGGTCAAGAGGTGATCGCCAACAACATCCTGACAAAGGTGAGAGTTGCCCCGCATGTACGACAGTTCGGCATTAGCCGACTATTATGGAGGACGCTGAAAGGTGGGGGATCGGAGCCGAATTTGCACTCGCAGGTTCCGCAGAAAATCCATTCTGCAAACGTATGTAAGTGCAGGCTGCACAGGGCTGCAGACCCAGGGACAATTGGTGTGGGATCACGTGATCTGGAGCAATGAATGCCCCTCAGAGCTGATTGGTAGGAGTCCGGAGCCGCCGCTCTCGTCAGACAAGCCCCGGACGATGATTTTGGATGCATTTATACAATCAGGCGTTATAGACGTGTTCCTATGCGTCCTCATCCTCCTCTTCGTCCTCGTCGCCTTCGTCGTCCTCGTCATCGTCCATATCCGACACCTCCTCGCCCAAATCCTTTAGACGTTTCTATGCAATGTTAGCCCACGTAAGTGAGAACCATGACCAATCCAACGTACCTTGTCCTTTGACCTCTTCTCTTCAAGGTCTGATAGAACAACGAACAAGTCATCCAACTCAGTCTGCGCAGCAGCTCTAGCCTCTTCCTTCTCTTTGGCATTTGTTTCAGCCTTTCGTAGCTTCTCTTCTGCGTCTTTGGCCTTCCATGTCTGATCCTGCATCTTCACCTTCATATCTTGGTTCTCACTGTTGAGCCCATCAAGCTTATGCTGTAGAGTCTCCTTCTCGTCCTGAAGCGTTTTGATCTGTTTCTCGCTCGTCTGCAGATTGACGTTGAGGGTGCTGATTGTTTCCTGGACAACGGCAATCTCTTCTTTCGTCCGCCGTTGCGTCTGTTCGAGGCTACGGATAGTTTCGAGGGCCTCTTGACGATTTGCTTGCGCTGAGCTGAGCCGGCGTTCAACATCCACCCGCGCTTTGTTAGATCCGTGGAGTTTCTCTTCGTACTCCTGCTTCGTTCTCGCAACTGCGGCTCCTTTTTCTTTTTCTGCTTGTATTAGCTTGTTGTTCAGTGCTGCTGATTGAAGATTTTGTCTGTTCTCGAGGTCCAACATGGCCTGTCGATGTTCGCGCTCAAGCTTCTTCATCTCTATGTCGTGATTCGTGTGAAGGTCATCGTTGATTCTCTTGATCGTATTGAGTTGGGTGAGCGACGACTCCTGCGTCCGTCGGTGATCAGCCTGTTCCTGATTCAGTCTCTGCTCCATCTTCAACAGGTCGGCTTGGATCTTTTCAAGTGCTTGGACCTTCTCATCGATCTGTCCCCTCAAGGAGTCGACCAAGTCACGGTCGATGCCTTCATGAGATTGATGAATCTCTAGATTGGGATCTCGGTCTATGACACGGGAGAGCCGACTGAAATTGTCCTTGAGAAAGTCGACGAAGGCAGCATCAAAGAACACGTCCGGCAAGGAGCCAGCTGCAAAGCTATCTCTGGGTAGGACCTCAAAATCGCGAACGAGAGGATGTTGGCGTAGCTGGCTGATGGCATCAAGATACTTTTCGCGGCCAAGTTTTTGGGTGAGTATAGGCTGCAAATCCCGTCGAGGCACTGGTGAGTCCTTGGTCGAGAACTCGTAGACGATGCCAAGAAGTGCAGCACACAGACCCTTGATGACCACTTGGTCACTCCCCGGTTTCGAGGCATTTTGTACGAGGCTTTGCAAGCTGCTCGCTTCGCCAAGGAAGTCATTCACAGCTGCTGCATCCTCAAAAAGCCAGCCACATAACAGCATCAGGTAAGCAATGGCTATCCTTTCGTCCTCGCCAAGCTGTAGACTGGCGATCAAGTTGCCGGTAAGGGTTTGTATGCACGTCACGACTTCCTCTCCGCTCTCGGCATCTCCTTCGACAACTTGCATCAGCATGCCCTTCGCTTCGCGATCCTCGAATATGAGATGGAAGACCAGTGTCGCAGCGAACCAAGTCCTATACGGATCAATAGTTTGTGAGCCTTGAGATCCCGAGATTAACGTTGTAAGCGCATTGGCCGTCTCATCTTGGCCCGACATGTGGCCTTCGATAGCTCTCTGTAGAAAATGCATCTTAATTTGGAGGTGACCGAAGAAGTAGGCTTTGATGCATTCACATGCTGCGAGCCTTGCATCAAAGAGCTCGTTCGTTGCCGGTCTTATCGCCAGGTCCAAGAGTGCCTCGATGACATGAACATCCAAAACGCCATTCGGAGATGTCGCGCCATTTGTGGCCGGGTCGACGATGGGTTTGACCTGAAGCGAAGCGAAGCCCTCTTGCAAGGGAGGATTACCTCTGATCATATCGGCGCACGTATTCAACGCCTGATACAGTGTCAGCACATGCAGGCTTGCATTCGATTTGCTTTACTGACCTCAACCTTGATTGGTATTGCCGTTGGTGGATCAAAAGCCATGTCAAGCACCTGTTGCAGTAACCCGTGCTTCGCAAATGCAGTCTGGTTGGCTTTTGTGCTTGTGCTGCCTTTGACCAGGAACATGCGAAGTATCGCTAACAAGCCCCAGATATTCTTGTCGCTCTGAGGGCTGGTCCAGCTGTCCTCTTCTTGTGTGCTTGATCGGCTCTTCTTGTTTTTCTTCGCTCCTGGTAGCAGGGCCGCCAATCTGGTAGCACCGGCAGTCTCCCGGAATGTCGTCTGATTCGAAGCATTGAAGCGGACAAGATTCGCGAGCAGTGACAGGCAATCCTGTACCACGATTCCACCCTGGGTGAGCGACCCGTCCTGCTCTATCAGATTGAATATTCGTTCGAAAGCGTTTTCAAATACAAAGAGCTTTTGCAACTCGGTCGAGGTCTGGGACAGGTCGTTCAGGAGGACAAGGCCGGCGTTACGAACAGCATCCCTAGGATCATCCAATACCGCCACCAGCCGGGGTGTACCTAGGGGGGCTGTTAGGATGCATTCCTGGGTCCTTTCCGGTCTCGCGGAGGAAATGGCATTGATCAATTGCAGCGAATATAGGCGCGAGTAAAATTCGGGGGTTTCGAGCAGGTCGAGGAGAATGGTTATGTTATCTTGACGCTATCATAAGCTCAGCACAGGTGGATGAAATGTGCAAGGACAGGCTACCTGTGTGAACTCATCTGCGAGCCAGAGTGCAATCTCGTCAGAGGCTTCTGGCTGGGTACATGTCAGTCTTGGCATCTAGTTGAAGCTGTACAGAGAAGCTCACACTGTGCTCGTTGGGATTGAAGAGCATCAGCAGCGTCTCCAGAACATGCTTGATTGTGTCTATATCGTCGGCATCTTTGGTCAGGCAGGCTATCAGTCCACGCAGAGCGCCTGAGGCCACCGAAGCCGGGTACTCTTTGGCAAAGCTGCGGAGCCCGAGTATGGCAGCGCGGCGGTCTTCGAGCAGCGTGGCACTGGCAAGACGGCTGCTGAGGGTGCTGATGGTGTCGGTCGCCGTCTGCTTGGCCGGGGCCTGCGACTCGAGCATCCGCATCATCTTGACGGAAGGTGTAGAGTTACGGGCTACGAGGCCATGGTGAGAGCATACGGACTAGAAGCTATAGGAAGGAGACACGGGGGGCAGCGAAGGTGAGGGTCGTGAAGGGCATGTGCAGGAAGCGCTCCAGCTTTATGGCCTGGACTTGCAGCCCCATAGACAGCAGCCACGGTGAAGTCTGCGGCCACGTACCCAGAAATCAACAATCACCGCCCGCGATGCGGCTCTGCAAAATCGGATGACTAACAGCCGCGCGGCAAAACAATCGAACTGGAACATAGGAACACCCCAGCCTTGGCGCGACAAAGAGCTTGAGGTGCCGACCGCGACGAGCCCCGGGTTCTTTCATCGACAAAGCCAAACCTCGACACCATCTCGCTCCTGTCTCTAGCTCCCTGGTACCTGGGCGCTGCGACGGGTCTTGCCAAAGACGAGTGGTGCATCTCATCTCCCACCCCGTTCACCATTCTCTACCCAATTTCCCGCAACATCCGCACATCTCGTCGCCCAGCAGCGCAAGCCGACTGCTATCAGTGGTGCCTTCTGCCTCTAGTTACGACCACAGAAACCTGGTAAGACTTTGCGGGCACGCTCGCTGCCAAGAGGCTTCTTCTGCGTCTTGTGCCCCTTCGCACTTGCCTTTCCCAAAGCACTTCACAGATTGTGGACGCGATCTCATCTCAGTACGACCTCCGGAGACGCCATCACGCACTCCAGCGAGCATCGCGCGCTATTACCTCAAGCCCCGACGAACGCATCCACCGACCGCCCTCACCCAGCAACCGCACGCTCGCCTCGCTGAGGCCCCGCCGCCGCCATGGGTGTTCCAGCCATGTTCCGCTGGCTTAGCCAGAAATATCCAAAGATCGTGAGCGGAGTCAAGGAAGAACTGCCCAAGGAGATTGACGGCGCCAAGGTGCCTGTCGACCGCACCGGGCCGAACCCGAACGGAGAAGAGTTCGACAACCTCTACCTGGACATGAACGGCATCGTACACCCTTGCTCCCATCCCGAAGACAAGCCCGCCCCCAAGACCGAGGCCGACATGATGGTCGCCATCTTCGAATACACTGACCGTGTCGTTGGTATGGCCCGGCCCCGTAAGCTGCTTTACCTAGCCGTTGATGGTGTGGCGCCACGAGCGAAGATGAACCAGCAGCGCTCGCGTCGCTTTAGATCAGCGAAAGAGGCAAAAGAGAAGGATGATGAGAAGGCCGAGTTCATGAAGCTGCTGAACTCGCAAAAGGCGAGCAGGGGAGAGGACATCACCTCCATCGACCAGGTCATTGAGAAGACCTGGGACTCCAACGCCATTACCCCGGGTACGCCCTTCATGTTCCTGCTAGCTGCTAGTCTTCAATACTGGTGCGCATACAAGTTCACTACCGATCCGTCCTGGCGTGACATGAAAGTCATCATCTCAGATGCCTCTGTGCCGGGAGAAGGCGAACACAAAATCATGAACTTCATCCGATCCCAGCGTGCAATGCCGACGCACGATCCTAACACACGCCATGTTATCTATGGTCTAGATGCTGATCTCATCATGCTTGGTCTTGCTACGCACGAACCACACTTTCGTGTCCTCCGTGAGGACGTCTTCTTTGATTCTGGCAAAGACAAGACATGCAATCGTTGTGGTCGGAAAGGCCACGACGTCAGAGGCTGCAATCTGCCCCCCGATACACTAAAGCTTACGGAAGAAGAAGCCAACGAAGAGTGGAACCAAACAGAACATCCCCCAAAGCCATTCATCTGGCTCCATGTCAACGTCTTGCGAGAGTATCTTGCTGTGGAGATGGACTCCCCGCGACGTACCTTCCAGTACAACCTTGAACGTGCTCTCGATGATTGGGTCTTCATGTGCTTCTTCGTCGGAAATGACTTTCTTCCCCATCTGCCCAGTTTAGAGATTCGAGACCAAGGCATCGATACTCTTATCGGTATCTGGCGTGATTTGGTGCCCGAGATGACCGATTATGTGACAAAGGACGGTTATCCTGATATGAAACAGGTCCAGCAAGTTCTTCGAGCCCTTGCAGGGAAAGAAGACGACATCTTCCGCAAGCGCAAAGAACACTCAGATCGCCAGGCTGCAAACCGAGCGCGCCGTGAAAACGAACGCAACGGTCGTAACCAGCGCAATGACAATGGCTATTCTGCACCCCCCTTCAAGCGCGTCAAGGAGGATACAAATACCTATCTGAATGCAGGTGTAGCCTTCTTCTCACCTCAGGATGCCCAGTCGAACGAAGTCCGCAATGTTCACAAAGACATGATAGTCAACCGCAACGCAAGCAACAAGAGCGCAGCGGCGCAGTTGAAAGAATTGATGAAAGCCAAGGAGTCTTCTAACGGGGCAGCTCCCGAGACCGAACCATTCTCCGCTCCAGAGACGCCTGTGTCTGCCCAGAAGCGCAAGGCCGATTCTCTAGAAGAGTCTGATACTGGCACGCCTGGATTGGGCACTCCAGCTGTTGCCGAGTCGGACAGCGGCACGCCCGGTCGTAACACGCCTGTCGTTCCCAGTACTCCCAATGTCAACAACAAGGAAGGTGAGATGCCGGAAGACACCATCAAGCTATGGGAGCCAGGTTATGGAGACCGTTATTACGCACAAAAGTTCAACGTCGATCCCGGCGATATAGAGTTCCGCCACAAAGTTGCAAGGGAGTACGCGAAGGGGCTTTGTTGGGTGCTTGCGTATTATATGCAAGGCTGTCCGTCGTGGACCTGGTATTTTCCGTACCACTATGCCCCTTTCGCGGCCGACTTTGTAGGTCTCGAAGATCTTGATCCCCGCGATTTCGAGCTTGGAAAGCCATTCAAGCCATACGAGCAACTAATGGGCGTTTTGCCTGCTGCTTCCAATCACGCCATACCAGAGCCGTTCCGCATTCTAATGTCTGACCCCGAGAGCGATATTCTCGATTTCTATCCTGTTGACTTCCCGATTGATCTCAACGGCAAGAAGTTTGCATGGCAGGGTGTTGCTATCCTTCCGTTTATCGATGAGAAGCGCCTTCTCGATGCCATGGGAAGGAAATATCCTGAGCTTTCCGATGATGAGCACAGACGTAACGAATTGGGCAGAGAGACCCTTATGTTCTCCCAAGAGAACAGGCTCTTCGAACTCATCAATGATGCGTTTTACCTTGGGACTTCCAAGAAGCTTGAAATTGATCATGACCGAAGCGACAAACTTCACGGTCACGTTGAGCCGCACAGCGAGTTTGTGGTTGACAGCACACTAACGGCGCCTTTCGATGCATCGGAGGAAGATGCTCTCGAGGAAGACCTTCAAGATCGCTCTATCAGGTACGTCCGTCTTATCAATGCAACTACATCTCACTGACACAACGCAGGTTGTACTACGAAATGCCCAAATTGAAGGCCAAGCACGCCCACAAGTCTAAGCTCTTGGACGGTGTCAAGCTTTCTCCTCCGCAATTGGATGACGAAGATAAGTTACAAGTTCGCAGCAGAGGCAACAGAGGTGGACGTGGCGGTCGAGGTGGCTTTGGCAGGGGTGGCCGCGGTGGATTCAATAATGGCCATGGTCGCGGAGGACATGATAATAGACGAGGAGACTACAATGGAGGCTACAATGGACGGGGCGGCCATGATAACGGTCGAGGTGGGTTCAACAACAATCGAGGTCGATTCGACACTGGTCCTCCTGGCGGTGGTCCAGGTTACCCGCCGCCCATGCCATTTCCTGGCAGTGGTTTCGCACCACCGCCATTCATACCAGCTTGGGATGGTAGGGGTCCTCCTCCACCACCGCCAGGCTGGCTGCCGCCACCTCCCCCGCAGATGGATCCCAATGCCTCACGACAGTACCGCGGACAAGAACGCCCAGGTTGGTTCCAGCCATCGCATGGGCCCCCGCCGCCTCAGAACGTTCCCCAGAACAATTCCTTGAGAAACACTTCGTATTACCGACCAGCCGATCAAATTTTGGGTCATGGCAACGAACCTGGCCAGCAACCTCCTCGTGACGGAGGTAGCAACAATCGCCGTCATTCTGACAATTATTACGATCCTCGCCGCCAGGATCGTAATGATCCGTACCGTCGTTACTAGACGGTCATGGCACTGGCTTCTGGCAGATGCTGCATTTTTGCTGTGCCTGTGACCTGGTATTGACGAGGTTGTCCAAATGTTTGGTCCCCTTCAGGCGCTTCACAGGTTTCATACAAGTGGTGATACCCAGGTTTCTCCTTCTGACTAGTTTCTGGTAAATGTCCATCTCGGGCATTTCTTGGACTTGCGTGCTAGGTAAAACAACTCTGGGCGTATAGCGGGCTGATATTAGATGTGTATGTACGCAAAAGCACCATGTGTAATGATAGTCAGAACAATTCGGTCATTCGAATGCAGGTAGATGAATGCTTCCAAGAGTGACGTCGCGCGATCTTTGACATCTACCTAGTAACGTTGGCATTGCTAGTAGTACTAACCACCGTCTTACAGTTGGCCTGTCACTTGTCACCTGGTGTGGGTCGTTGTCGTTACGCATCTAGAACTATGTACGGTAGCATTGCTAGCCGAGCGGAATCCCGCCGCGCAAACCCATCCACGGGATTCCAGCTCACCAATCCTCGCACCGCCCTTTGCAGAGCAAATGCCGGGCTACGTCACGCTAACAGCACGTTTCCGGGGTTAGCAGAATCGACATGTGGGGCAGTAACCGAGATCTGACTTGCGTGCGAAGCAGCTTTGTGTACCCCGGGCCCGGATATCGGCCCTAAGTGGCGGCGTCTCGTCTGCTGCTCGATTTGTTCCTTGTACAAAGTCGCCGATTGTACCTTGACTGCTCGTGCACTCGCGGGCTGGCTGGGTGAGGTGTCTTTTGGGATATTGCTGAAAAGCGGGAATAGAGAAGGGAATAAAGAGGAAGAAGAGATATAGAGGAAGATGCGGAAAGGAAGTAGGTCGGATGTCGAGCTGGAGCTGGGGCTTGAGGTTCACGAGAAGAAAATGGAAAAGCTGGGGATTGAGGCAGAGGCGGTGCAAGCTCAACAGCCGCCGAACCAGAAGGAGAGGGACGAAGAGAATGCGGGAGTAGTCCCGGATGAGGATGCGGATGCGGATGCAGAGAAGAGGTTGCCGTTTTCGAAAGCGCGGTGTATTGCGTTGGTGTTGACGGTTACGTGTGCGGCGATTTTGAATGTGAGCTCTGCACTATCATGCCATTCGAGAGGTCTTTGGAGGACTTTGCAGAAGGACGGCATTGTAGCTAGCTATAGCTGACATTCTGCAAAGACGCTAGGTGTCCAGGCATCCGTCATCATCCTGCCAACAATAGGCGAACATCTCGACATACCCGTTTCGAGACAGCAGTGGATCGTCAGTGCGTATAATTTGACGTTTGGTTGTTTTCTGGTATGCGTTTCTTCAATTCTCACTTTTCACTTTCCCCTTTCCCACTTCCCACCAATTCCACTACTCCTTTCCGGGCCATATATCATATACTAATGGCGACGCCGCTGTAGTTACTATGGGGCAGACTCGCAGATGTATACGGCAAACGCCTCATCTTCCTATGTGGTTCGATCTGGATGACGATCACGAGTATTCTGGTACCCTTTATGCCGAATGAGATCGGCTTCGATATCTTCCGGGGCCTGCAAGGGTTGGGCGCTGCGGCTATGGTGCCTACGGCGATTGGGATTCTGGGGGTTACGTTTCGGCCGGGGAAAGCGAAGAATTATGCTTTTTCGTGTTATGGTAAGATTACCCGTCTATCAGCTCACATCTCACAAGATAGATCTGAAACCTGGTTCCACTTCTTGTTGCTCTGAATATGGTCACTGACGTTTATAGGTGCTGGAGCGCCGTTGGGTGGTGTTTTAGGGAACATCTTTGTGAGCAGAATCTGAGCCTTTGCATTGTTTGGAAAGGTCTACAAGCTGACACATATAGGGCGGCGTTCTGACGCAGTATTTGAGGTGGCAGTGGGTCTTCTGGGTCTTCGCTATTCTTGCCGCTGCTACCACCGTCGCTGGGTACTTCGTTATCCCTCTTCCGCCTCTACAAGCAGAGACCGTTAGTCTGAGTCGTATGATTGACTGGATCGGCGGTACGCTCGTCACGATTGGCGTGCTCATTCTGCTGTTCGCTTTGACTGAGGGCAATGTCGTGGGATGGAGCACGCCCTGGATTCCCACACTCATTGTTGTCTCCGTCCTCGTCATCGCTGCTTTTATCATCTGGCAATGGTGGCAAGAAAGAAGTGGGAAGAGGAGGCCGTTGATGAAGGTCAGCATCTTCAAGAATATGAGGTTTTCGGCTGCGATTATCATCATGGGGCTTTTCTTTGCGAGCTTCAATAACTTTCTTATTATCGCGACATATTGGTATGTACTCTACATAACGCCCCCGCGATACTTACATATACTCTGATCACTGACGATGTACCAGGTTCCAAGACTATCAGGGTCACTCTGTCATTGCGACGACAGTTCGTTTCATCCCCACCGGCGTCACGGGAATCATTGTCGGCTTCATCACATCCCAACTTTTGGCCCGAGTCCGAGGCGACTTCATACTTACCTTTGGCACTTTCGCCGTCAGCATGTCATCTCTCCTCTTCGCAATCCCCATCCCAACATCCACTTCATACTGGGCTTATGCGTTCCCCGCCCTGGTCCTCAGTGTCTGTGGCGCCGACACACTGTTCCCCATCCTCACGCTCTTCACTGCGAAATCGCTACCTCAGGAGGACCAAGCCCTCGGCGGTGCTCTGATCAATGCCGTGGGACAGATTGGGAGAGCGATTGGCTTGGCTATCATGACGGCTATTCAAACCGCTGTTGAGGCGAGGGAGAGGGGTATCGAGGTAGGTGCTATTGGAGGTGATGGGAATGTGTTGAGGGTTGGAGATCCGGCGCTCAAGGTTGGGTTGAGGAGTGCGTCGTGGTTTAATTGTGCGATTGGGCTGGTTGCGCTTGTAGTTGTGCTTCTGTTCTTTAGAGGGGCGGGGAAGGTTGGTGGAAAACATTAGTGTGTATATGCATCTAAACATATGAAGGGCTGAACGAATCTCGCGTACTATTGCAGCTGCATGCTGATCGAAATGGTTTGGAAAGGGCTAACGTGATATATATATAGAAGGAAGTGTCTTGCTCATACCAGCACCGTTGCTAACCGCCGTACCCCAACGCGCAGTCAGTCCTTCGCGACTAATGTCCACACTCCAACAAGACCGCCGAATTTGACAATGCCCTTCTACCCCTTCGATAGCTATATCAAGGTCAAGAAAAGCCCATCATCGTGGAAATTACTTATCCGAAAACCATCGGATGCTCGTACCCGAGCGACAACCCCTGCAAAGCTTAACCTCGGGGCCCCGACGTCACCTGGCCGATTCCACCCGTTAGCCATCGAACCACCTGTCTCGCCGTCATGCTTTATCGTCGCGTTCAAGCCAATACATAATTCGCTATTACCCCCACTCGCTCCCTTGCTTCGATCGTCCGTCTGTTTGTTTGCGCTGCAGCCACCGTATCGAGCTGTCGGTTGCTTTCGTGCCGGCCGTGTTACGCTGCGATTCGTCATTACATGACTAGTACTAGCAAGTCCGGCCACACGTGTACACAATATCTAAGTATTTAGTGTTCGACAATGCCCACGCCCCCGTTTTCGCAGCATCGCCGAGACTGGCTGGAGGAGATTTCGGGATTGTTTAGAAATCCAGGTGTTAAGAAAGAGAAGACGAGCGCGCCCTTTGGAATTGCAAGAGAAGGATCGATCAAGAGTACGATTAGTCATGGCAGCAGTAGCGGGAGCAGCTTCGTCTCAAGATCAATTGCCAAAGAGGATTAGGCAGTGGGTTACGGGTCAGGATGGACTTGATAGGTTGAGGATTGAGGAGGTGGATTTGCCGGAGCCTGGTGAGGATGAGGTGCTTGTTGAAGTCAGGGCTGTGAGCTTGAATTATAGAGATACCGAAGGTGTGCTTCAAGCCTTCGCAACATTCCAGTAGACATTGTACTGATGCCCTTCGCAGTTGCCATGGGTCTATACAATCACCACAGCTCGGTTTCACACCCGCCAGCCATTGTACCCTGTTCCGATATGTGTGGAACTGTAGTCTCATGCGGTCCTGTCACGGACTCCAATTCGCCCTTTAAGAACCCGGCGTTTCGTCTCCAAGTTGGCGACCGCGTCATCAGCACTTTCGCACCTACGCACCTCTCAGGCCAAGTCCAAGCTTCAGACGTTGCGCAAGGTCTCGGCGGCCCAGAACCTGGCGTCTTTACTCAGTACCGAGTCTTCCCTACTTACGGCGTCGTCAAGATCCCAGAGTATCTCTCCCACGAGGAAGCGAGTTGCTTGCCCATCGCCGCGATGACGGCTTGGATGAGTCTGAACTGTATGCGACCAAAGGGAGAGATCATCGGCACAAGCGGCGCCAAAGAAGTAATTCTTTGTCAGGGTACGGGTGGTGTCAGTATAGCTGGCCTACAAATCGCAAATGCAGCAGGCGCAGATGTAATCGTCACCTCGTCATCCGACAAGAAGCTAGAGAAGGCAAGCAAGATGGGAGCAAAAGAGACCGTCAACTACAAAACTACTCCAGACTGGGATGCCGAAGTGCTCAATCGAACGAGTAACAAAGGCGCGGATATCATCTTCGAGCTGGGCGGAGCACAAACGTTACGGAAGAGCTTCGAGTGCGTGAGTTTTGGTGGACTGATTGCATGTATTGGGTATCTTTCCGGCAAACAAGATGATGATGGTGATAGGACGAACACGAATCTTCTGGCGCTGAAGAGAAATGTCACGCTGAAGGGCATTCTGAATGGGCCACGAGATGAATTAGAGAGGATGTTGGTGTTCTATAAGGAGAAAGAAATCAGGCCAGTTGTTGACAGGGTGTTTAAGTTCGACGAGGGGAAGGAGGCAATCAAATATCTTTTCAGTGGAGGGCATTTTGGGAAAGTGGTTGTCAAGATCAAAGAGTAAAAGATTTAACACGCCAAAATAATCACTGAAACTTTTTGGTTCCCTCTACGCCCGACCTGTGTATAAGACGCTTCTAGAAGTCTATGTTGTGGGTTGTCTAGAAATGAGCTTAAAGCTCACGAGATGTGATCTCTTGCCTAGTATACAATGTTCCCTGAATCGCTTCCAGACTCCAGATGCTTTTCTCTCTCCTTCCTAAGCCCCCCTTCATCCCCAACCTGTGCCGTTACCTCTGGTCACGATCCACATCCACCTCGTCCTCGTCCAAAAGTCCCAAATTCCCCATCCACCGGCTACAAATCTTGATCGCATGCCCCCACCTCACCCTAGCCCAATCTCTTCTCATATCCTGCAAAAGCATCGTCGCGCAGATATGCACACTCCGCTTCGCCGTAGCCTGCGTATGTACCGTACCCGTCGGCTTGACCTTCACCGCCCAACTTCCTTCTTCCATGCTCTTCTCGTTTAGGGTAATCAGTGCGGTGAGCGCATTGTGCAATCTCTCCCTTTTGCTCGTAAACAGCTCATCAGGCTCCATATACCCCGCGCTCAAGCCCCAAGCACCCCAGCCAAAAGCTTCGATCCCGAGAGTGCCCCATTGGCGTTTGCCTTGATCTAGTCGGTCCATTTCGCCGCCTAATACCTCTTCGAGGATGTAGGTCGTGATGTCCCAGAGTCCGTGGAAGATTTTGAGATCCTCGAAGACGGGGCCTTCGGGCTGTCGGGGGTAGAGTTCGGTGTTAACGGAGTCTTGGGCGGCGGCTAGGGAGGCGGCGAAGCGGGTAGCTGATAAGCTGGGCTTGGACTTTGCATGGCAGATTAGGTGGCCAGAAAAATCAATGGTATATGGGCCGTTGGCTTGCAGGATGCAAGATGTGTGGTGGAGGAGGTAGTTGAAGCGCGGTATCGGGGGAAGTCTGTTCGCTTGCGCGATAATCGAGGTGGACGTCAGCGACTTGGGGATATCAGGAGATACAAAGGGGCAAGTTTCAGTGGCTTTTCGGTCCTGAGAAGGTGCTGCAACATGAAGATCGGGATCCGGTGAAGGTCCAGGAAATGTGAATGCCATGTCTAGAGTTCCCGGAGACGGCTTTCGAAGCGGATTTTGGTCGTGAGATATTGTACGTGTGCTCATTCGTTTCATTGTATTGAAACAGGATCCTGTATCATGGCAGCGCATTGTGTCTGCAGAAGCAGATTTTTTAGGATTGCGGTGCGCGGAGTTATTGCTAGTGCAGTTGCTCGAGCAGTTTCGTCGAATTCACAGCTACAGTTCAGCGAAAGACATGACACAAAATGGGGTCAACTTACTTAAGTATTGAAAGGGGTGCATGAGTAGTTGAACCAAATCAAGGATTGATGGTTCATGAATCTAAAGGTATAAGGAGCGAACACGAAAGCGAACAATGCAGAACCAGCTCGGCGTTACGCAATACAAATCTAATAAAATGCTTTGCAGAAAAGGCGTACCAAAAACAAAGTCTGAGATCTACGCTCGGAAGTTTCCAGTACGTCATGTGGTGTTGATTAGGACTTGGACACGTGAAGTCGGTCTCTCACGGTACTTCGTCACGCCACCGTGACTTTCAGGTTCTCAGTGACTGGTGTAACCAGAAACTTCTACAGGACAGTGGAAGTCCCCATATGAAAAGTCTCAGCCATGCCGCTGACCATTGAAGATACCCAAGCTGTTGCGGAGGCTATCACGGAACCTGGGTAGGGTTGGGGGCCCTTCGACCGCTTGCTCCACAGCTACACTCTTGCTCATAACTCTGAATTCAGGCGCTATCGGCTGCACAGCATCTTCAATAGCGTCATCGGTAGTACTTGTGCGAGCCCATATTTTGGAAGGCCTCTGTGGGCCAGAGACTGTGGTTGCAGTAGTTCCCTCTTGCGTTGGTACGAGATCATCAAGGCTGAGGTCGCGGTACTTCTGTCGGTACTTGCGCTTCTGGCCGCTCTGGGAGCTCCAATTCGATATTCGCGGCGGACCAGAGGCGGGAGTGGACGTCAAACCTATGCGCCGAAGCATGGATTGCAGAAGTGGACGCAGGGTAGCTATCGAGCCTGCCGTTATTCCGATACCAGGCTCAACTGTAGACCATAGGGCTACATCCGTTGTCGCGTCTATGCACACGGTTAGGAATAAAGACAATCTAGTCCAACTCGATAGCTCACATAAGAAATCCGGCCCGTTGGTAAGTGAATGGACATATTTCATCCTGACGATAGTTCCCGTACTACCAATAGCAGCGAATGCAAGAATACCAGCAACCATGATCTTTGTTTTCACACTCATTTGAAGATCCCAAACGATCAAAAAAGGAAGCGTGCCGAAGGTCCAGTCCGCAAAAGCGTTAATGGCTGCAAGCGCATATGTAAGCCCAAGAGTGGCAGATTTAGGTATACACTTTTCAGACGCTGGGTGGACGTTCCAAAACTCGGAGACTCGTATACGTTAGCTGGGAGCCCATCACCCATCAACCGCAACATACCTGGAATGCATTGGGATATTACCATAATAAAGTAACATCCGCCAAAGAAAACTGTGCCAGCCATAAGTAGCTTTATAACCCATATATGCCATCTCTGTAGCGCCACGCGTAGATAGAAGATGGCCAAAGCGATCTTCAGCAGACAGTTGCTGAATACGTATAATATTTCGCATAGGTACCAGAACTATAGCTGATTTAGCAAGTTGGGGTCGAATATTATGCCCAATCTTCGATGCTTACCAAAAGCGCAGTCTTAGCATCATTATCATCAAGCTCCCACCTATGTCGTCCTGTACCGTAGATAGCTGCTGTTATTTGAAAAGCGAGATACGTGGTGAAGGTCAACTTTCCGTGTCAGCCAGGCCCTTGACGAACAGTGGGAGCTTCATACCAACGTTGCAAGCATATACGAGTCGTCCTGTCCCCAACTCTTACTCCATAGACGTCAGTACATATGTTTGTGTTGTTTCTGTCATTGACCCAGTTTTACTCACAGCATAAACGCGCGTACATAAATCCGCAAACTGACAGTGAGCCAAGTGAGCAGGAAGAACAGGATTGCAACCGCGAGGACTTCGTTTCTGCGCCCCTCCATCGTATGCGAAGCTCCAGGGTACACCAATCACTGGTTCAGCATGGCCTCGTACTCTGGCTCGCTATTCCATCGCGTATGCGTGTTGGGTATGCCCGCCCAAGAAAGCCTGCGCGATCACGAACAGGAGGAAAGAAGAGAAAGGACGCAAAACAAAACAAGGCACAGGACCATGATGAAGGTACGATTGAAGCCCTAACGGGAAACTCGTACTACCAGTAGATGGCTGGCGCCGTTGCATGGTTCGAACGCAATTTATGCGTGCCATCCTTTTTAGCGGAGGCGCTGGCCTGACTCATGCAAGACGTCCACAGGAATTGATTTGCCAGGTAGCGACAGACTATAGCAAACGTCCACGTTCGGCCGACGGAGATAGCTCTGGTGGGTGCCGCTACGGCGCATCAACGGGCTAGCTTCAAAGGTTGTCGAAGGTGCGACTTCTAGGTACTGCCTCTAAACCTTACATCTGAAAGTATGTTGTCACAGCAAGGAAGTCTCCCAGTGCAAATAAACGGCAAGCAGCGAGATCGAGTTCTCGAGGACGGTTCGAGTGACAGCGCTGATAAGAAGCTTCGTTTGGCGTCCCAAGTAAACAGCCCCGGATACTATGCGCGCATCCATCCTGCAACATGCGCATTCCCGCAGCGCACGGCGACAGGCATAGACTAGAGGAAATTGGCTTTTGAGGTCGTTGCTGGGTTTTGAAGCTGTTGTGCATCGCGTCGGGTGTTAGGAGTAGTGGGAGGAGCGATCTTTCCCAGTTACAGACTGGTTGACACGCCACCGTACCACATGAGCGCCCGTCGGAGCTCTCCACTTGCTGACCCCTCCCGGCCTTCCAGTCGTGCCAGTCCAACTGTACGGCTTTTTGAAAGCATCAGTCTTTCAAACTTCTCCAGTATGACAACCAGCCATCCCTCGTCTGGTAGTAACTCCGGCCGTCTGCAAGGCAAGACGGCAATCGTAACAGGTTCCTCGTCCGGGCTTGGCCGCGAAATTGCAAAGGCGTATGCCCGAGAAGGGGCCCAAGTCTGTTGTGTTGATCTCTATCCTACTGTTCGGAACGCGACCAACCCCGTGACGGGGAAGGGAGACGACATACACAATCGTGTCGCTACAAGCACACCTACACACGAGCTTCTGCAGCAAAAGTTTGGAGGAAGGTACTTGTTTGTACGAGCTGATCTAACTCAGGCCGCAGAAGTGGAGAATGTCGTATCAACCTGCGTCCAAGAATACGGCCGTTTAGACATCATGGTGAACAATGCCGGCATTTCCGTCGAGAGTACTCACGTACGTCCGATGCGGCTTCACGAAACTGAAGAGTCGGATTACGATAAGACAATGGCCATCAACACAAAGACCATCTTTCTAGGCTGCAAGTATGCTCTCCGAGAGATGTTGAAGCAAGAGCCATTACCAGGTTGCAATGGAGATCGAGGGTGGATCATCAACACAGCTAGCATTCAGGGTCTTGTGCCCTATTTCGGAACTCGTACGTCTCTCGTTAGAAACCGCAGGATCGTTCTGCGTGCTTGGTATGGAGAGGAACTTCACGAATGACATCTGAACCAGCTGCCTACGCTGCATCTAAAGGTGCAGCGGTGTTATTGACTCGCCAGATAGCTCTTGACTATGGACGCGACAGGATCCACTGTAATGCGCTTTGTCCTGGCTGTAAGTCTTGTGTACGTTTGCTATAGGTTTAATTGCGGCTTGTCTTACTTTTTTCCAGCATGCTCACCTCAAACTTTGCAATCAGCTGACAGACATCAGTTCTCAAAACAGCGATGACGCAGAATGTCCAGAACGATCCAGAGACTTTGCAGAAGATCAACAATGCCCACGTTTTTGGGGGCATGGGGAATCCAGAGGACGTAGCCAGGGTAGCAGTGTTTTTAGCTAGCGATGATGCACGCTGGGTGACCGGTGTCCCCTTACCGGTCGACGGCGGGTTTTTGTGTCAGTAATGCAGAGTAGGCCTAGTACTATGCTCGCAGTCTCCCGAGGTCCTTCGCTTCTTCGGATCAACCGTCAAGGTACATGTCATGTGCAGACATGTAACTACCCGTTTTCTCGCGTCTCCCGTACCACCTATAGTCAGAAAACTATAAAGCAATTCGTTTTCAACCTGCAGCCGCTGTCCGAGACAGAATTTGGGACCACAAAACATAGCCAATACCCAGGAACTCCTAAGCTTTGCGTTTTTCCTCTGCTTGTCACGGTCCGCGCCTAGCAATCTTGTCATCCAGCCGTTCATGAGCCTGCCTTACGTTCTACATATATAAGCGCACAGTCGATGGGCATTGGGCTTACCTGCGTCTTCTTTCAGCCCAGCTTTGCGTTTGGGGATAATCAGCGCCGAGCTACACTTTCTAGAAGGAGGGGAAATCGCACTTCACACTATGGCTCAGGGTGGATCCGATACCATGGCATCCGCGACAAGTCCTCTAGCGGAAGGTATTCGCTTCTATATTGTCCGCGCTGATAAATCGATGATTCCACTTATTCCAGCGGACCAACTACGATTCGAACTGCGTGATGTTCCTCGCAAGCTTGATCATCAACAGCTTTCCAAAGAGCAATGGCAATGGGTCGGAAACACCAGCGAATTTCCAAATCTTATGGAACAGCATGAGGCGGGTCTATATCCTAAAGCCCGAGGCTTCCGCGCACCAGACTACGAAGCCAAAACGACAGCACTCGGCAGCCTATTCGCAACACCTGGTTTGAGAAGCCATCGAACGACGTCTCAAACAGGTTCTTCATTGCAAGCGCCCGCGGCGCCTTCACCCATTGCTGAAGAGAGCAGACCCCAGCCCCCGTTGAACCCTCCGCATTCAGCTCCAGCTAGGTTCTCCACCGTAGTCTCTCCAGCGCCCACAGATGATCATAAGGTATGCCCACGTCAGCCCAAACCAGACATGTAATCTAACACCTGTAAGTCTTATACCGAAGCCATCGCAAGCATATACCAGAGAGACGCCCAGCGTTATGGGTTCTCGCCTCGCCTTCCCCCATCCGGAATCCCGCCAAATCCATCAAAGAAAGAATACTGCACACACTGGATAAAGACAGGAGACTGTGCTTTCGTGTCGCAGGGCTGTCTCTACAAACATGAGATGCCGTCTCTACAGAAACTCCGCGAGATAGGCTTCAGCACTACCCCGGCATGGTGGAAGGATAAGACTGCCCTGCGTGGACCAACCTGGATGCAGCGACGCATACAGGGGCACGAAGACAATGGTGCAGAAAAAGATAGTGCCCCTCCAGAACGCAGTATTGAGCAGTTGATAGAGAAGCTCGGAAGAGATCGGGAGCCCAAGCGGAGCATCTTCAAAAAGAATGTAGCTGAGCATCCGCACGGTATTCTGAAGGAAGAGGGTTCCGATGTTGTTCCAAATTCGGTCAGTACGCCGAGCTGTTCAAAGCTTATCCCGAACCTTATCGACTTCGACACCCTCGAGCCACCTCCCAGCCGTCGCCCTTCAAGTAGCTCGAGCACTTCTACGACCCCCCAGACTTCAGACTTGTCGTCCATCCCCGCTTCCCCATCCATCCAAAACACCCCACCAGTCCTACATGTGAGACCTAGCAAAACTCGTCCGGTCACAGCATTACCCAAAGATATGGGCAACGAAAAGCCCTCGACGAACCGTCTACTGCGTCGTCGTTCGTCTATCACGATATCGTCCGAAGATGAGCAGCTGCGCAAGAAGCCAATAAAGCCACTCGTACTTCATGCATCTCCTAGAAAAGCAGGTCTGCAGACTTCGAAGTATGCCATCAAAGATAATGGAATGATGGAGTCAGCTCCAAAGACAAACACTGATGACTGCAAACCAAACCCTTCGCCTGGTTCCCAGATTCAGAAGCCCAGACCGGGTAAACGTAATCGTGAGAAGCGTTCCATCCCGAAGAAAGACATGACTATCTAGTCTCTTCGAGTGCAGCTTCACTTTTGGAGTTTCGCATATACAGGATCAACGCAACCAAAATCGCATGCGCCTGGAGAACCAACACATGATCGTACAGGATCCCGGAGAGCAATGACATCATTTGCGGAGCGCATGGGTTATACGAATTCTTCAATGATCTACGATAGTCTCTTCAACCACTTTCTTTTCGCTCGCTATTGTTACTGCACAAATATCTTTTGTTTTCATCTTACGAGGACATCTTGTATTCCCCTACTAGGCCAAGGTTCCTGTCGTGGGCACATTTCTGGAGGGACTGAGAGAGCGCACAGAGAGTTCTTGGATATTTTCCCTTTTATTTTTCATAGACTTGTTAAATGCCATTTTCAAATCCTATATGATGAAGCCACACACATGTACACAGTTTGTCATTTCTTGCTAATACTCATTTATTCCTAGAACCATTTCGATTCTCAATATATACTCAGTGATGTAGCGACATATGCACTTCCATTAACTGCAGCTAGCCCAAGATGAATTTCGCGCTTCCGTGAGGGCCCATCACTTTCGGCAACGATCAACAATATTCATGCTGGAACTCTTTTATGATGTGCATGTATGAGCAGAATAATCACGGCGCATGCCATTGGCTGCATTTATCGCAATATATTGAAAGAGCAGGCTAAAACAGCGGTCCGTACCTATGTTCGAAACAACGGCACAACATCGACGTTCAGGTACCGGGATCTCAAATCTCCTTCCACTCGCATACGAACATCATCGAGCAATGACATTGCCGATCGCCCCCCGTCTCCGTACACTCAAAGCCCAAAGTCCGGACCGATCTCCTCAATTTCCATCCCAACACAATCTAGCTTCCCCAGATGCACACTCTCTGCAATGCTTGGCGTTCTCCGTATAATTCTCGAGCGGCCAATGGAAAGAGAGTTATACAAGATGACCCATCTATATCTTATTGATCGAAGCTGCACGACGAACATCGCGACATCAGAAAGCAGCAGTGCATGGCAAGATTGGTTGGATATGATATCATTGCAGTTTCTGAACACCACAAGGCCCAAATTGCAACTTGCGAGCAAAGACCAAATTGACACGATGCAAAGCGGGCCTGAGATACCGCTGGACGAATGGCAGGACGGCAGTTCGTGCGTCGAACCTGGTATGAATATTTTGTTGGACCAAGAAGTATAAAGCGTTGCACAGAAGAATCCGAAGCGCGCTAGAGTTGAACGGTTTCGCCTTTGGCATTGTGTAGAATTGTCTGTTTGTTGAGCATCCCAGATCCTTCACAGAATCGAGGCCTCTCTAGTCATCCCAGCATCATGCGTCTCTCATCTCTCTTGACTGGCACGCTTGCCACCCTTTCCGCAGCGCAGGGACCGGCTCCGTATAAGGATCCCAAGTCCGGCATTACCTTCACCGCGTTCATCGAGCCAACGACAGGCTATTTCTTCGGTATCGTACCACCAACAAATGCTACCAGCACCGACTTCGTCGCTACGATAGGCGGCAAAGGAACTGCGGGATGGAGCGGCGTTAGCTTGGGCGGATCGATGTTGAACAAGCTCTTGATCGTCGCATGGCCGAACGGGCAGAACATCTTGAGCAGCTTCAGGAAGACAGCGTATGCCTCCGATTCCCATCCCAAACACTGAAGTACAACCTTCAGCGTATGCTCTCAGTCAAAGGAAGAGCAGAAGAGTAGAAGCTGTCGACTAACTCTTCTGTGATAACAGGAGCTATGGCAGTCCTGCAGTAGCAACCGGCACCTTCACCCAGACACCTATTGCGAACGGCACATACGTCAACAGCACGCACTGGACGTACACCTTCACGTGTAACAAGTGCATCCAGTCTGACGGTACTACGTTCCAAGCTGGAGACCCTGCCCCCACCATTGGCTGGGCATACAATGCGAAATCGCCGTCGCAAATAGCAAGCGCGAGCAGTGCGGTAAGCAAGCACAGCGCGCAAGGTCAAGCGTTATTCGGTACGGCGAAGGAAGCGGTGGTAAAGAGGGATTTCAAGGCTTGAGGAGGGGTTCGCAGACCCTGATGATGTCGAAGCCATTATATAGCTGAATAGTGAAGCAACAAGAGTATTAGACGCTACAAAGTTCTTTAAATGTATCGCTCGATGGTGAAGCCTAAATTTCCCTTATTGAATGCTAGTGAGACAGATCGGTCCATCCGTGATGCCCAAGCTCAACGATGTGAACTCCCCGTTGAGACATCTCCAGCATCGGTGACCATCCGCACACCTTGTATTAGATGAACGAGCGATAAGGCGTTGTATGCTTGACTAGTTCTGTGCGGTGTTCGTTCGAGCTTCGTCAACGACGAGTACTACAAAGACTGGACGTCAACTTCCCTATTGAGATCTATCGTGAAAAATTCTCATCAACATTGCAGAGGTCTAGAGTGTGTACCTGACGATCGTGGCGTCAGATGGTCCTTCGTCTGCGGGGAATTCGTCGAGGTCCAATAACAGCGGTGAGACGTGTTGCGCTTTCAGGCTGATACCGGCCCGAGAGATCGTTGACCCTGGCCGAGGCGCATCGCCAAGTGCGGAGTTGCCATTGAGAAATAGATTCAGTTCATATGAGTTGCATATGCGAGAGGGATATGATAGGTTGGTGTCGATCATTCGGAAGCTTGATGCTTCTGTATGCTGCGGATCGTCTGAGGTCTGTCGGAAGGATTGCCAGTTGCACGCCAGGTGAGCAGACTCTCCAAGAGATGCCGCTGACGCGCAGTCTCGACGAGGAGGTGGCACATTTTGAACTCTTAGATGTTGCGCGATTTGAGGGATCCTTCGGCGCGAATCCCAGGTGTCGTTGGTGCAGGCTTTGAGGAACATCTTAAAGTATTAGTAGTATACGGTGACTGGAATTTGCACCCATTGAACCGACGATCCTTCAGCCCATCCGAGGATACCTCGTGAGCTTCGTACTTTCGGTCGACCGTGTGGGGCACAAATTCCGTGCCCGTTTCTCGCGCTCCTCCCCTTTGGTTCCTTCTTCCTATCGCTGCTTTGGCCCAGCACCACTCGCTTTCCCATCCTTATACGCGTGCCTTGCATTATCTTGATATAGGGCCGACATCCGATAATGATGCCCTGCAGTGGTCGCCGATCTCCATTACTTGGGCTCCTACCCCTCGTCCTACTGCCCATCGTAGCCTTCGCGGATGTGAAGCCATACATCACCACGTCGGCGGAGTTCAACACCGAGTGCAAAACCTGCCCGCATTCGCTGTGCACTAATACAGCTGTATACGAAACCAACGACAGCTTCAATGCGACTTGCTGGGCCAGAGGGACGAAGATTGTTGACGGGAAGTAAGTCGCTGATAACTGAGTGTCATGGCATGACGAGACGCTGATCAGTGTCGTACAGTATCTGGCTGAAGAGCGTAGCAGGATGTTATGTCACCCAATACGACGTCCTGGAATACAGTGGAGACTGTATGTAATTGTCCTGTGCGTGTACCGGACTGGCTGACGTATAGACCCAGACACAACGGACCTGGAGTATTGTGGAAAAGCATCAGAGGTAGAGAATCTGACCGAACTGGATGCGACTCTTGCGTACAAGACCGAGTGCAATATATGTCCAACGATTGATTGCGACAATGCTGCATATTTGCCCGAAGACACGGATCTAACACTGACGTGCTGGACGGACCAAGGCTCCCCCATACTTAATAACCCGTAAGGAAAATTCAAGCGACGCATGTGGCCTGACGGTGACGGAAACTGACTATGGCGAAGATACTGGTACAAGACAGCCAACAATTGTTATGTTGCCGAAACGGGATTTCACTCGAGCCCAGAGAGAATATCTCTTGACAATTGCGGCCCGATCCCGTACCTCGAGCTGGAGAAACATTTTAACGAGAATGGCACATCGGACATCGACAGAAGGGCACCGTTGCCCCAGCCTATCGAAGATGGAGTAAAATATCTGATCAACGTCACAGTCGGGGAGGATCATGCATATTGCCGCAAATGCGCTGAAGAGTCTTGCAGAATTCAGGAAGCGTATCCGTTCAATTCTTGGGTGGTACTACAATGTCTGGTAGAGACAAACGGCACCTGGTGGAGCGAATCGACTGATTTCTGCTATGTTAAGAACTCGGATTTTTGGGAGAGCCCGGAAGGCGATAGTAAGTTCCAGGGATTCATTAAAGCTGCTTGATACTGACGAGGACAGACTATAAGATGCCTCTTTGCGATGATTTCCCAGATCCTGACGGAAATAAAGCGCGCAGGTAGAACCTAAGGATGGTGGGAGCTCAGGTGATTCTCAAAACATGTAACAGTAGCGTTCTTAGTTGCCATAGCATTGAGCACGGAGGTACAGAAAAGGTGGCATATATTCCCGCATGACATTCTCAATGGTATCACAATGCTCGCTTCGAACGCGTCACCACCTGGGTTGGTGCACAATGTTGTTGTAGAAGGGATGACCGAGTGTCTCAGGCGGTTGGAGATGCGGTCTCGAAGGTACAAGGGTCAAAGTACGCCCCTGTTACTTGGACGCATCGCATCCAAAACTTCGAAATTCCGAAAACCTGCTGGTCGCAGCTGCATGGGTCGTAGGTTGGGTCCTGGTGCCCTTGCGCGTCGATTTCTGTCTTCTCGCCACGAAACAAACCAGTCGACAATTGCTCCGCCATAGAAGGCAAGAAATATCGCAAAGCCAACAGTTCCAACAGTCAACGAGCCAGAGATGATCCAGAACAATCGTTGTGTTGCTTCCATGTCCCGGATATCGCTAAAGTTCATGCCAAAAAAGCTCGACACGAAGGACAGCGGAAGAAAGATAATAGTAACGATAGTGAACACCAGGATTGCTTTGCCATGATCTTCTAAGCGAATATTGACTAATTGAATGGTCCGATTGATAAGTGCGTTGCTGTTCTCGCGCAAGTCGCAGAGATCAGCATACTCTCTCTGAAGATTCTCAAGAAGTTGCGCTGACGGATCGGACAAGTGGGAGAAAGACAGTTGTCGGTAGGTTGCCGTCTCAGCATGTGGGATGGATCGCATTCGCTTGTGGGCCGGGATCGTGGTAGATCCTTGGGAGTATCCCCTCCTTCTCCCAGTTTTTAATGTGTCCTGTAGATCTGCGACAAGTTCCATTTGCTGCTCCATAATCTGAATTATGATGTTTAGCTCCTCCTGTACTTGGAGAAGATCCATGACGAGCTTGGTACTCGGGCTTCTGTGGAGTCGATACTGCAAGTGCCCTAGATAGCTCGCATAACGATCTGACAAGCAAAGAGTGATATCCGTCCAGAAACTTCGATGAAGCATACCCAAGGCACCACTGAGGGCAGTGACAACGTGGGTGAAGGAGGTGTACTCTTGGTTGTTGGACGAGTTGAGAAACGAGTTGCGGATATTGCGGAACGAGACTTCCATAATGCGGGCAGACAGCTGGAGTGGTGGCCACCGAGACTTCCAGGATTGATTGCTTGAAAAGGTAACAATATGACGCTCATCTATAACGAGGATCCATAGCTCGTCAACATTCAGTCCGGTAGGATAATGGCCGTACCAGCGCCTCACTTTGAGGTCAAGATTGCGATCGGTTTGCCAGGGCTTGTGCCTAGTGAAGACTTGCTGCGACTCACGATCTGTTGTGTCCTCTAATCTGTAGAAGTGCTGCAGGATGGATCTCAGGAGATGCGACGATGACCTGCTGCTCTGATAGCCTTCTCGTGGATCAACCTGAAACCGTAGTGGAGGCGTTTGTCTTCCCAGTGTCCAGTCTAGGAAGGGGACACTAAGTAGCATGGGACCCTCGCCTGGGCCGTCGCCGGTCCCGTCATCCTCTAAGAGATGCGAGTAGAAAGGTGCAAAATAGCGTCCATGCTTGGAGAAACGCTCATTTTGATAGATACAATGATCTAATCGATCAAGAGCGGAAGCGACATCGCCTGGGTTCTTTGACCAATCTGATAGGGCCAGCAGGACTCCAGAAAGATAGTCGGAGAATTTGCTGGATATATGGATCCACCTACACTTTCTCGTCTCCGGTGGATCAAAAATGGACTCTTGAACCACGTCGCTTCTAAGACAATTCATCCATCCGTACTCAGCAGCCAGTGTTCGAAGGCGATTCTGCTCGCTGCGATTTTCCGTGACCTTTTCTATCGGTATATTGTTGATCAGATCCTCTCTTCTTTCCAAATCAGGTAGTAGTGTAGAGGACAATATTTCCTTCATCTCGAGCATGGCGCCTACGTCTGTACGCCATCCTTCGAGACGGATGTCGTGGATCTGGATTTGTGCCGGCGAAAGTCGTCGATTGCGCCAGTACGAATCCGCGTGCCAGTCCACCTGCATCGGCGATCCTTTGGCCTGATCCATTGGAGAGAGAGGCGTAATATTGAAGCTTCATGTTGTCCATGCAAAGAATCGAAACCTGATGGGAAGAAGCAAGGCCACAGCCACCAATTGATCTGAGCTGAGCTGCGGCTCGAGCTAAGCCATTTTGGGACAGCTCCACTTCCCAAGTCGATGACGTTTGAAAAAAGACATTCATCCCCCTTGGGGAGACGCCGGAATCAGCTTTGAAGTGATGTAGTCTTCTAATCATCCTTACTCCAAGTGATTGGTATATACAGCTGCAGCCAATGGGCAAGCGCGGGTTACATATGTCACCCGGCTCTCCACCCGCAGCGGAATGACGCCCTGTGAAAGTATAAAGTGAACCCTTCTCCACCAGGCCCTTCATAACCTGCAATTTTCTGGCAACTTTGACCAACAGTATCCAAACGGCGTCGACTATCAGCTACTATTCAAATCTCTATCATGGGGTATGATCCCGACGCACCCTACCATCTGAGTACCCTAACACAGCTTAGCCATCCAACGCACCCCGCAACTGTGCACTTCCCCATTGCATTCATGTTCCTCACCGGTGGGCTCGATGCTGCCTACTTCGCCGCGGTTCATCCTTCTACTGCGAACCTGGTCGGTTCCGCTCTGAAAACATTGGACGTCCAGATTCCGCCATCCATGTTTCCCATCCTGTCCTACTACACGACGCTCCTCACACTCCTCTTCTCGGTCCCAGCCGTCATTTCTGGCGCTGCTCAGCTCATGCCGGTCATCAAGCGCGATGGGCTCTCGTCGAAGAAGGCGCAGACCGGTGTTCTGCACGCTTTGGTGAATGATGTCACCGTGTTTGCGACTGCCTACAATTGGTGGACCAGGAGGAACGCTCCAGGGTTCAAGCCTGACTCAACGAATATTCTCGTCAGCTCTGTTCTTGCCCTTCCGGCGACACTGTTTGCTGCGTATCTGGGCGGAAGCTTGGTCTACAAGTACGGAATGGGAGTTGGAGGTGGCAGCGGCAGGGCGAAGAAGACACAATGAATGCTGGCATAGTAGCTTTGTATCGGAATCGCAAGGGAAGCTTCAGTTCGCGATGGTTCTGTGCTTCGTCGAGTCTAGCTACAGCATCTCGACACGGCGCAGATTAGCCCAATATAACTTCTTTCCAAACGATGTCCTCGCCTTGAAAAGCCTCGATGTGTACTTTTCCCAATCCAACGCGATGCGATATTCCGTCGTCAGTCTCAATGAGCATCACGTTGTAAAGGCACCATGGTCTCGCTGCATCAAAAGTACTGACATCAAACTCGACGAGGTCGCGCGACTCATCAACGAGGACAGGTATGCGAGTATGCGGCTGTGTAGCCTTCCTGTCATCAAACTGGTCATCGAATGGGTGCATATCACTCGCATCAGTTGTGTCGCCCGAAAGGTGCGTTCGAGAAAGGCAAATGAATTCGTGGATGCCTGCTTGAAAGGTTTCAGCAACGGATCCCATTATGTGGACTGTGCCAGCAAGGTGCCCAGCGCTGTTGAAGATTTTCCATGCCCCAACACAGAGGTTGTCATGATCAGATGGGAAGTCTGCGTGTTCTTCGACCACCTTTAGTTTGGCTGACATGCACAAGAATGTCAGATATTGTGAACCGCGAGCCAAGTGAAATCGGTCGCAGGCTTCGGACATTGCGCGTCGATCGAGCCTGCTCGATACCGGATGGAGAAATAGTAGATCGGGTTTCCGTTTCTCGTAGTAACAGAACCTTGGCGTCCACGGCTCTTCACAGTCAAAGCTTGGATTTGCCCTTGTCCAGTTTTCTTCAAACCAAGTGTCTCCATTATGAACGAAGTCACGACGACGGAACTGATTCGAAGTGAAGTGTCCCCTATCGTAGGCGTCTTTCCACCTGATTCTGGGTAGGGCAAGATATGGCTGATACCCAACAGGCCCGACCCAGCCAGCCCAGGTCCAAGAAGGGAACAATTCCTCGACATTCGCTCGTCTTCGGCTAAGTTTTGTGAGTGGCTGCCAAAGCAAAGCTTGATCGAGCTCTGTCTCCGGAAGGCCGTACAGAAAACCGCCACGGAACGACGAGCTCAAGTAGGTCATGACCCCTTGGAACGCTTTCAACACGTCACCTTCAAACGATAGCTTTCTTGATAGAAACTCTTCGACCGCTCTTGCGTAGATTTCAAAATTCGTGTGCCCTTGAGTGAAGTAGACTTGGCCATTGAATTGCGTATCCTTGCCATTATCTCGGTCCAACCTTTCGAAAGCAACGTCTTCGCAATAGGTATGACCATGACAGCAATGGAAGAACAACTGTTCATCGAACACTAACAGAAGTCGTCTGCCTAGAACGCCCTCCTGATAAGTCCACGCTCTTTTACTCCACAGGGAGCTGTCGAGGGCTGTCGGCAATGGTGGTAAGACAATCCCAAGCTCTAGTCCTTGGATGGTGACACTGAACTTTCTTTTCTCATACGCCGCACTGTCCTCCTCGACGATTCGGTGCAATGGTGAATTAGCATCTTGAGCAGAAGCAGCCACCAGACACCAAGCTGCTGCACTGTAAACTTTGTCCATAGAGTCCAGTAGAGCGTTCTTCTCTGGATGATCCTGTATGAGACAGAGAGCGTCGATCCAGAGATACCGTTCACCAACTTGCCGCACGAAGTTCATAGCGTGCTGTATCGTTCTTGGTATGCGCTTTCTGTATGTCTCCTGCAGTAGGCTTCCTCTTTTGGAAAGTTCATCCGAGTTTGCGAGAGTGGCTTGAAGTTGATCTACGCCACCCCACACATAGCTAAGTGCAACGTATCTGACGTTCCAAGTAGTGGTGACAATACAATTGTCCTCGAGGTCGATGAGGCGGAAGTCGATTGCCTTAGCCGACCAGTGTTGTTGTTCATAAGGTCTTTGTTGGTGGCCTTGAGCACCATGCTTTCGCTCGCACAGATTCTTCCAGCTCCTGATAAGCTTTTGATCATCTCCTGGGCTGCGCATTTTCCTACCATAAGGAAGCAGACTGTTGGTTCGAACCTCGTGAATGATTCCCAGGCCATGAAGACAACCTTTGTTGTGCCAATCAAGGGCACGCTGTCTTCCATACAAAGACCTACATTCGATGAAGATTGTGCAGATGTGGGGGTACTCTTCCACAGTCGGCTCTGATCGTAGCCAGCAGCACCCTTCGGCGTGCTTCTCTAGATCCTTCACATCAAGTTGCCGGCCATCAAAATGGCAAAGGGCATGGATTACAATTCCACAGAATAGACAGTCTTTGTGATTCGCCAAGACCTTACGAAGAGGCAAGATAGGGCCACCACCTAGATGTGTCCGCTCTGTCAACAGCTTCTTAAAGTCGATATGCCTGCATACAGCACAGAGCCCTTTGGCACTGTCTGGAGTCGGTTCTGGGATATACCAGGCTTCTGAAGAGACGTCCAAGGAGTCCTTTTGGTTATGTGCGAAGTACGCTTGTCTGAGATCCTGAAGGCTAGCGCCACCCGACTCCCGTGGGAACAGAACGGGACTGACAATAGATACGTCCTTCGCATACCAAGCCATTCGATACGAGTGTTCGGGTCAGCGAAAGTATTGCCCGCTATTCGACAGCTGTGGAAGGAAGTAATCATTCGCTGGACGACTTTGATTTTGAAGGCGGTTGTAAGCTAGCTTCTGGATTTGGTTAGCGGCTCTAGGTGGTACGAGTAGTGGGGTCGTCATCAAGGGATTAGGCAGCAGCTCCTCAACTCCATCTCTTCCGGATGCCATCTCATTGTAAGACTACACATGATAATTTCAAAGGGGGTGCTTGCGCAATTACCAGAACCTTCGATATTGCTTTAGGGTTTTTGTCCGGTTCGTTCCGAACATCATACCCGCTCTGGTTGACCCGGACCACGAAGAGCTGGTAGTAATCAAGTCAATAGCTTGATTCGCGTCGCTATCATTATAAGCCGTCCGAAGGGTGCCATAGAAGGCAAGGAATACTATCAAAGTCCCTTTTGTTGCTGAGAGATTTTCGTGTTCGACAAACCAAGCTCCTCGTACCGCGAACCTGGACGTAAAGGTCACCGTCCTGGGACCGAGTCTTAGAATGGAACGTCAAGATCCGGTCACTGCTATAGCAGTTCAATCACACACTACGAACCTTCTTCCTAGCAGTCATATTGCGGTAGCTATGACCATGACGCCAACGATCGTTTCTCGAACAGACGATATGCAAACCGAAGATCCTCCATATGAATGGGACCACTCCGACAAAGAGTATTCCGATTGTCTACTTTACTGGATGAGAAAGGAGCAAGAGCAGTATCAACGCCTTCAGTGCCCACCGCAGCCCGAGTATCCTTCGCCTTTCCTGGGCTATCTGCCGGACGTCGTTGATGCTAAACACGAAGGGTGGAAGAAAAGTCATTTCCTCTCACTCCCCAAGGATATCCGTCAAAAGATCTATGAGTACGTCTTGGTAGATACCTCTCAGCCGAATATGCTAGTTGGCATCGATCGGGAACCGTCAAGCCCCTTCTTGCGTCATGCCAAAGGTAGAGATCCGACACCACGCTTCTATCACAGGACGTCTCCCATATCGATGAGCATCATACTTGTGAACCATTCAATATATAAAGAGGCCCTACCCGTTCTCTATGAACCCGTCAAGTTTATGCCTACCGACTTGGAAGGCATCTTACCGGTCTTTTTGAATGGCTTATCATCATACGCAGTTTCTTGCATTCGCACTATATATCTTTGCCTCCCTAAGGAGGTCAACCATCAAGGTTTCCGTCCAGATCGTTCTAGACCGTTCTTCCACTGGGCTATCACCTGCGCTCAGATCGCTAAGCTCAACGACACCCTGATCAGCCTGGAAATTGATGGAGATTGGTCTGTCTTCGAGAGCACTTCGAATCGTCGAGGTCTTTTATTTCCACTTTGCAAGATCAAAGCCTCGAAGATTTTCAGACCAAGCACCAAGGGCCCGGACGATCCCGAGGACTACGAATCTGCTTTTCAAGCTCTGTTGTTGAAAGCAGAGCAGGCCCTCAAGGCAAAAGCAAGTGTGCGTGAAAAACATGCAAGAGCGGAGGCTGCTGAGCGAGCCGAACGAGCCGAACGAGCAGAGCGTGATAAGAGGCACGCAGAAAGACTACGAGAGGTGGAGGAAGCACAACGTTTGACTCAACCCTCGGCCGAAGTGAATTGGCCTTTGGTTGAAGCTGAGCAGAGCATGGAAAGAATGGAAAGGGAGCTGCGTCTCCTACCAGGTATGAAGCAATTCGAAAAAGAACTAGAAGAGCACACAAGAGAGTCGTCGCGGGAAGAGGCTGTCGCCACAGATGGCATGGTTCTGGATGACTGGGACTTGCTTAGCTTGGGCAGTGGTGCGTCCACGCCACGCGTTCGGCCTACGAGCGCCTTATCGAAGCGCAGTGATGATACATGGCTGGATACGACATCTACTATCATTGGCAACGATGCAGACGAGTCTGACGACGATGCGAAAAAAGTGGAAAGTGACACGGAGAGCGCAGAGTGGGAACTGGTGGGAAAGTGAAGAATCTTTTGTCTGTCTAGGCAATACGCGTACAATCTATGTTGTTCCATGACTACAACAATTCTGTCTCTAAAAATCCGATACCATGCTTACAACACCCCGACGTTAAATTACTTGCTTGTGTTGGTACAATCTCTGATGATCAAGCTGTCCCCATGCCGCTCTTCTCCGCAAGTGAGGTCACATCCTCACTCAACAACCCGCGTAACCTTTTCTCTACTCTGAGGGTCCCTCGGATACACCCATTTCGATCCTCCCCAAACCAAGTTGTCGACAAGCCGCCCGGCCTTCCCCATAGCGATCTCCTCTTCACCTTCGGTCAATTCCGAGGCGGGCCACTCGATAACGTCGAAGTCCTGGTCCGGTCGATGCTTCAGGCCAGCCTCGATGACCTTCATAAAGCATTTCATCTCGAGGCAGTAGTCGTATGCGCGCTCCTTGAAGTAGTCGAATCCATGAGCTTTAGATTCGAGAAAAAGCTTGTTGACGCATGGTTTCAGGTGCAGATACCTGTCGATGATGCGAATCTTCGAGATGCGCGTACGGTAGGTGTCGCGTGCCATGTTGCCCAGGTTGCTTCTGTACCTTTGGATCGTGGGGAGGGGGTTAAATTCCGGTGGTGGTGGGGGCTCATCGGCGTCTTGGTAGGCGCCGAACTCACTGGCCACGGGAGAGGCCACAAGGTTGTCGACCTTTAGGTGGAAATCCTCCGGAGCGATCACTGAAATTCTTTGGGGTAGTGTGGTTTTGTCGGTCAGCTCAGAGAGTTGTACTTTTGAGTTCTCCATGAGTGAAGTCTGGAGAGAGGACGTGAAGTCTGGCGAGGAGACGTTTGACAAGTGTGTTTGTTGGTGGTGTGAGAGAGACAGCGATTGGTGATAGCAGTTGACTGTGCAGTGAAGGTGTGATGAGGACTTTGAAAGTTGGCTTCAAAACTTCGAGGGCGAGTCAGGCTGTTTAAATACAAAAAGGTATCCAACTTTAAAGCAAACAAATAAAATCTATCTCACTGTACCATAGCACAATCTCACTGCACACCAGAGGAAAACATCGCCGTTCCAAAGGACGATCTCGTTGTCCCAGGGAACAACGTCACGACCATGATGGCTGAACCAAACTCCAACAGTTTTCTTCCAAGCGAGCGACGAAAGGACACAATGCCAACAATACCTAGCACCAAAATGGCCCAAAATCATCCATCTGACTCAAGACTCTGCGACGAGCTTCTTCGTCTTGTCCGTTCCGCGGTATGCTGTATCCATGTCAGCTGGGTGTAGCCTCCTCGCAACCAAGGTTCACGTACCTGACTTCGCGTAGTTGTCCCGTACCCACATCCAGAATATATCCGATTATTGGGATTTCATTTCTCACATATGGAGATGCTTTTAGTGCAGCAATATCCGCGCGAATGTTCGCTTGGACGTCCCCCGGTGAAGATGCACAGCCTTGTCCAAACTTAGCATGCGTGTTCTTTCCGCTATCTGGAAGCGGTGCACTTACTCGTGTGTTGTACTATCACAATCATTCCAATGCGAGTCGCCTGGTCTGTACTGTAGATGCCATGTATCGCACCCGCGGTCCGACCACCCGGTACTTTGATGACTGAGGTCGTATTCGCCGAGAGGTTGAAGTAGCGTGCTGGATCCACTCGAGGATCATTTTCACTGCACGAGACTACGATATAATCCATCAGTACTGATTCAAATTTGGAGTTGACAGTATTTGTCGGGTAGTAGGAGTGACGCACTGATAGAAAGGGCGCTGCCGGCAGTCGCCATCCTTTAACAATGTTGAATTGAGAACGGCCAACAGCTTGAAAGCACACTGGCGTCGTGAGTACAGCTGAGAGAATCCAGCACAATGGCACCAATGGCGTCTCTGTCTTGGTCGTATAGCAAATTTCCGTACCAAAACGGTTGATACACGGAGAGAACGGTCAGCAAGGCAAAACTCTCTGGACACTTGCCCACCCCCAACCTCGCGTCCCATGCCCTCTTAGATATACTCACGTCTACTCTCTACAATCTTTGCCTCGAAACATCCTAAGCACTCATGTTTCAGCAAACCATCTCTTCTCATTGGCTGACTCGTTCCTTCCGGTACTAGTGCGAGTATACTGACTCACTCCAGGCAATTTTTTTCTCTATCTTCCAAGATCTCGTTTCTTCCTTTCATGACAAACCCATGCTCCTCTCCTCTAGCATAATCAATTAACCCAAATACAGTGCGGCGAAGCTCGAGGTATTATCGGCCTAGAGGGTGCATCGATCAAGAGCTTGTCTGAGCATCAGGACAACGTACGACGTACTAGACGCACATTATTTGGTTTACTCATCCGATTCTAAGGCTTCGTCGGCGACGCCCAAACACTGCGTCCTAGTCTTAGCACACCCTCAATTTGTAAACTTATAGCACCCTTGGCGCAGACATGCCTGCTGCAGGCTGCATTGAGGGTCTAATCCTCGATGACCACGATCGTCGGACCAGAACACTATGCTTCCAAAAACAGTAATCCACGATGCAATTCGCTTAGCAGGTTGGGATGATTGGTGGGCCGACACGAGCACGAAGCATAGGGCTGAAATAAGCTACGCGTCTTGCCCGGTTGGGGCATTACGTATAGAAGGCCAGGCGTGAGATAATCAAGCCCTGTCGTGTTGCGCCTCGCTGAGAGATGTCATATCTGTACTGCTGTTCCTGCTACCTGGATGGATAGGTAGGTAGTAAATTTGTTCGATCGTTAGTACACCTGCCCCTCTCTGCTCTGTAACCGAAAGCCACACAGATGCATGACAATAATGCTGCAGGTCCGAAATATCTCCTCTCTCTTGAGTGTTTATCTCATCCAGGACTCACTTAATAATCTCTTTTGTTGCCTTAACGCCTGGTTCCCACTGCCCGGTCTTCCCCGGTGAACACCAATCGGTAACCTACCACAGTGGTATTTGTGATGCCGCATCCTGTGTCCTGCCTCGGCATGCCATCTGGGCAATGGATCGCCACTGATTTAGCTCCCGCTGCACGCTAACAGCACGCTGCACTCGGGCCAGAGTTTATTGCGAAAGTAGGCCGCAGAGGCTATGACACAACCTGCATGTCGCGAAATTTGAGTACAGATGCTTTCGGTGATAGGCATCTTCTGCGGCGTCCCTGGCGGCGTCTTTCAATCTCGACAGCGTCGTGGGCTCACTAACGTAATCTGGGGTTCTGGACGCTGCCGATGTAGTGCTGAGCCGATTACGCGATAAAGGTCGTGAAGGTAACGGCATATTTCGGGTTGTGCCGGAGCAAACGTTCGGCGGCCATACGGGAATAAGAAATGGTGGGAAGTAGTTTACAAATGTTACCTCGGCGTCCAGATAGCTAATAATGCTGGGTCGTGAGGCAATGAGGGCCTTGTTCTGCAGCTGAGTTTTGTGGGAAGCCGAAGCTTAGCTCTGAATGCGCTCTGGGCTCGAGGATGTGGTTCACTCAAGATTGAGATGGCATTCGTCAGGAGGTAACTCAGCTATGAGTAGCATGCTTTCCAACATACTCCTTTCGCTTGTTCTCATTACCAGCTCACTCCAATTTCCCAGAATCTCGTTGCGCACTACACTTCGTCTGTACAGCCTTAGGCTCAACACTATACGCTGTAGATCTGGAACGATTCGTGACATAGTCCAGCGCTTATGACCGAATACATGCCTGTATGCGCAGCGCTAAAATCGTCTATGATTTTGACAATGTGCCCCGACATTGCAGAACTGGTAGGGGGTCTCCATAGATCTGTCGCCTGAACCTAGTAGAGATTGGGATGTACGATCCCGTTTCTCCGGAAAGAACGCCAAACAAGATGCAGTATCGAATGGTAACTCAAACGAAACGCCAAAGCTATGCGAGGTGAGTCCTCATATCAAGTCCTAACGAATGACGACGTGGGCGGGTATATCATGAAAAGAAAGAGAAGTGAATAAGAGACCCTAGAAAAGTCGCTCTTTAGTATGGAGAAATTTCGATCAAAAAAAATTGGGCGCGGTGTGTCTCGTCAAGATCGTAACGGTCACTCGAGAATGCACCGGAGCTGCACCTTATTCGGGAGATAGTGAGCTCGGTCGATGCATATTCATAGACTGCCCGCGCAAAGCATAGGTCATAGCTTGTCAGAGAAATTTGCAGTGTCGAGTAAGTCTGCAATATAGACACCTCACCCATTTGCGTGCACTGATCCCTCGGCAAGCAAAGTCCGAGAAGAAGCTGGACGAGTCTCGGTCGTATCTAGGTGTGTGGTACTCGTCATGACCGTGTCGGGTCTGTCGCTCGATGCTTCTCCGCGACGCGCCCTTTCTTCGTATCCAGGGGGACGAAGGGGGCCATTCCCTTCCCTCGAAAGTGTTGTCAGCGGTATAGTCAAACCGCTTGCGATATCCTGTGATGTACCGTCCTGTACGACGGTAATTTCGCTCTTTGGTTGATAGGGTGGTGGGGCCTCCCCGTGCTCATCCAACCCTTCCTCCCGCCTCACAATGCCCGTTGTTTGGTTGTGTCTCCAAGCGCCATGCATCCATCTTCGCGTGCTTACCCAACCATCAAGGTCTCTTGCTAGCGCATTCTGGCCACTCAGACGCATCTGTTCTTTCCTTCGTTTTCTTCGTCTGCGAATCAACCACAGAGCAAGTGCTAGGACGACGCCAAATCCAGCGAGAATCAAAAAGTAATAGTTGAAAGCTCCCTGATTACGTTCAGTCTCTGCATCGGGCTGGTCCGAATCGGAGTTTGCGACAGGGAAGAGTCCAGGAGTACCATCGGTCGTACGACTCTTCACAGAAGACGTGGTATTTGAGGTCGAAGATGTATAGGATGTTGTCAGACCCGCATTGGAAAACGCAGGCCAGGTGCTCGTTGTAGAGAGTACGGCGATAGGCGGTACAGGCGTTGGTATCGAGGAGGTATCGGTGATGCTTTGGCCGGAGACAAGTTCGAGGTTGAGAATGGCGAGAAGCAACAACAAATTTATTGGATGTAGACACGTCGCTTCATAAGCGGACTTGAACATAATTAGATCCATGGTCCGCCATCAAGGCGTCCGTAGTAAGCGTCAGACGAGGGTCTGAAAGGAAAGCCGGCGAGAATCCGAGAACAGGTCTATTGAAGTAAGAGAAAAGAATGGTGGGAGCGGAGCAAAGGAAGGAGCATAAATTCAAGCCATGGTAAGAACTTCGACCAAGCGGACCGAGGCGGAAGATCGACTCGACGAAGCTTTTAAGACCGACGATAAGGTGACGGTCTTCCTGGTGGTGGAGTGCATCGCGGAGGAGCCGGAAGGTCTAATACGGAAGCGGCAATGGCTCGTGCGAGTGTCGATCAGGGTTCAGATTGCGCGATGCTGCTGGGCGCGAATCTCACGAGCACCTTGATGATCAACCTCCCTTAAATGAACGACCACCCTTTGCGCTTGCAAGTAGCAGTCATCGTCTCTTCGACATGGTCAAAGCTGTAAAAGGTTGTAGGTCACAGGCGACAACACGAACGCGACTAATTTTCGCTAGGCACTCTGGTCAAGTGCGATGCCTCCATCAAAGCGATGTTGGTAGACATCGACAGCAAGCACCGCAACGACTTCATTATCGAAGAGCTCGACGAAGAGCATCTTTTGGTGAAGGACACGAAGATTGGGGAGCTTAAATCGCGACTGAACAGCGTAGGTCCTGAGACATTCGCTCTTGCTACTTCACTAACCATGCGCCAGATGATGAAGGAGCGTCTCAAAGAGCCAGAAAGCTCTGATTCAGACAATTAATCTAGATTAAGAAAGGTGGAGAGCCTCCCTCTATATCTACTGGGGCTTTTACATCCTCAAGTCCATCCCCGAAGGTTGCTGATGCCAGCAACTGCTTCGCATCTACGACATGCCCTGCTTTTGTTCCGCATGGGGGATAGCGGACACCCATTCGACGCGCTCCGGCGCATACAATTCCGTAGATGGCTTGGCTTTGGCTAAGGCGTCAATGTCGTCGAGCGTTCCGACCTGAATGCCGAATAAGCCGGCTGCTTGATTGAAGCAGAGTACATACCTTGATAACCTTCAATCCAGGAAAGGTTGCTCCTTCCCGCCACATCGTCGATCCACAGTCACCACTACCGCAATGTCAACGAGTACCAATCATATATCAACTTCACTCATACCAGAAATGGCTGGTAATCGTGTTGCCACCATCTGCTGTCTTGGAATGCTGCTTTGTTGTTCCTTCGGTGACCTTAAAACCTCCTTCCGGATATATGGCGTTTGTGCTGTAAGTGCTACCAGTGATCTTACGACAATCGGTACAATGGCACAAGGCCTACACAATTGCAATTAGCATGATGCCAGGCTGGCATGTCCAACGAGCAGCATACCGTTTTGACGGGGTCGCCTTCAACGGAATAGCGGACATTGCCGCACATGCATCCACCTTGGGCCATGGTCTAGGAAGGTATCGATTGGTTTTTTGTAAGCTAAGGAAGGAAGTTCCAAAGACTCCCAAATTTGTTGAGGGTTTCGAGAGAGCTTCTCAAATCTTTTATACCTTCGTCACTGCTACCCCGCCTCGCGATACGCTGATCAGGCGGAGGACAGCACGTTGCGCCCGGCCGAGTGCTCCCCTCTCTTAGCGCCGAAGGCAGCTTCCGATAATTTCTTTCTGAAGAATAATGGGTCAAGAATTTGCTGATGCATGACGTTCCAGGCGACTACCATTTGTTACATAGGCGGCTTGTCTTCGCCGACTCTTTACAAGGCTCATCAACAGGGAACGACTACAAAGCTAATCTAGCTAGATGGAGTAACTTATACCGTCACGACCACTCTGTTGTATTAGCACACCATGGTGCAATTTCAAATTACATGTTTCATGCACATCTTCGATACTTGCGACACCAAAGAGAAGATCAGTGGCCCTGATGTCTCGCCAGGGTTTGATGGACCTATCAATTGGACTCTTGAGCACTTTACTTATAAGCCCAGTTGGCAACAAAGCTTGAATCAGCGCTTTTGTAGCCCGGTTATAATGCTTTTTCGCGAGCGAAGGAGCGCTTCGTAGCTAAGACTGACCTTGGAATGCCGAATAATAATCAATCACCACTTCGGGAAGAGGACCAGCAACCTGTCTCAAACGATTCCAAATCATCTGATCGCTCCTATGACGTGACTGATGAGGCCCTGGCGATCCCCACAGTGGACGGATGTTTGGCCGCGTCCATAGGTTAACGTCATGTCCGCTGCGCGACCTAAATCGGAAGTTAGGCGCGGAAACCGCACGTGACAGCGCGATGCCCCGCGTTTTCAGCGCGCCACCAATCTGTCGTGAGTTCCTTCAGACCGCCAACGGTTACGCCAGCATGTTCGCGATGCATCACCTCATCATGCTGCAGACTTGGCGCTAACCTCGAAAATACTGGCTGTCAGACGGACGCTCTCACACCTGGGCACCTAACCAAACATGGCGGTGCACGCACCTTCAAATGTTTGGACGCAGATGAACTACGTACCTCCGCGTGGACGATGTAATTTCAGAGTGTCCATGTTGTCTACATGCCCCTGCCTTCGTTTCATGCTACACCCTCTCAAGGTATGTTGATGTACTGAGATTACTGAACAACAAGGCTGACCTACGTGAAGAGCGCATCGAGCTATGAGTGCGATGGCTGCGGGCACCATGCATCCTTCCATTCCATGGAAAACAAGTCCGAAGACGATATCCGGAAGCGTTGGGAGAATGAAGCGAAGGAGAAACAAGAACAGGAGGATCAGAAAGCGACCAGACCACGCAAAAGACTGCGGGAGCTAGAATACAACACTGCAGCTGACCGCTTGGGTATGGGACGTCTGGAAGAAGAGGATCTTTCAACACTGGATGCTCGTGTGGCAGATAGTGCACCTGCCGGCACGAGATCCAAATTAAAGCTGCGCAAGACGGTGTCGGTGAAGAGCACTGCCACGAGAGGTGCGGCGCGAAAAGGCAATGAAAGGGTAACAGAGTTACTGGAGGCGGAAGAAGACGATTGCATTGAGCTTGATTAATCCTGGGCTCTTTGGCTGGACTATCATTTGCATGTTTGGAGTTAAGATGAGAGCAGCGACAGCACCATGATACCCCCGAAGTACTATCTCTTCGAAAACATTTACATTACCTTTGTATATATCTGAAATAAGAACGGAGACATGGTTCCTTGAGGCAATGTGATCGTTCTTGCTGATCACATATCTGCTTGCTCACCATGCAATGCCAAGCGCCCAATGACTCGCGTTCGGTCTTCACCACACACCTCCAATGTCGACATTCCTCGCGACGCAACTCTTCTACCGTCCACCTAGTATCGTTGTCAAATGTGACACTGTCACGACGCGAATCGCTTGCGTCTTCTCCACCGCCCATACCCATCTGTACGGTTCGCAACCGTAGCTCACAATCACAATGGCGACTCCCACACCTTCATCGAACACGCCGCAGAAGCACCTCCCAGCGTTCTCGTCGCCTGCCCCGCGCAGCGTTCCCGGGATGGTAAACTTCGATTCGCCAGCTGCCCTCGGGCTCCTTGCTGAGGGTGGTGTTGGCATGGGTATCAGCATGAGCGGTCTGGGAATGAGTAGCCTTGGGCTGAGCGCAAGCGCAATGGGCCGCGCCGACGAGGATGAGAGGCGGCGGCGACTGGAGACAATTATCAGCACGCTCAAAAGCAAGCGTGGAAGGGTGACGGAGCAGGGCATCAAGGACCTTTGTAAGAAGGAGGGCTTAGAGGTTATGGCGGACCCAGGGTCCTTGTTCTTGGCCATTGGCAGCGAAGGCGCAGTTGAGGTGCGCAATATATATGATGGGTCACATTACAGTAGAAGCTAATATATGCAGATTTTGGTGCGAAACGGCGAGATCTTAGCGGACAGCGTCAACTTGGAGCTCACACACGACCGCCACAACTACGCTGCCAGCGGATCACGCATCCTGGCCAACAGTCTTAAGCCGTTGCCCGGAATAGCCAAGATAAACCTCTCATTAGACCGCTTCTCCCACAATCTGGATAAGCTATTACGGATGGACAAGTTGAGTGCGTCTGGGAATGGAGGCGTGAGCTGCTACTCAGCGATATTCGGCGTATACGCCAGCCTAAGAAAATTGTTCGAGCATGAAAAGAAGATGGCCCTTGCAGTGATGGACGCAAATTCTCCTGATTCGCGTCTCAAGGCAGAACGAGAAGTTCTTTGTAAGAAGAGTGGGAGGCCGCGGATCAATGCTGGCGATTGCCTCGGGCTGTCCCTCGAATACTGGATGGAAAAACGCAGCGTCAATACCAGAACTGCCGCAGCGACCACCTCAGTCAAGGGCAAAGAGAAGATGGATGTTGATTCAGAGTCCACGGACGAATATCCAGAGGACAAGGATCCGGACACGAACAAAGTCTACTCACTAACAATAGAGTGCGAAGCTTCCCAATCATCAATGTACTCTCCGATTCGTATATCTGATGCTTGGATATCTGATGCCATCGAGAAACCAGCAGACGCGCCAGATGCGGACATGAACAATATATTACTCAACAGGCCGTCGATAGACTGGTTAGAACCGCCACCGACGTACCTCCCCTCAGCAGCTGCGGACGGCGACGACGATGCCATGAACTTGGACAATGCACCGGGTCGTCTCCCCAACATCCGCTTCATTGCCAAGTTCAACCCACCCCTCGTCATTCCCCTTACTACCTTCGTGACTATTCAGCAATCATTTGGCGTGTCAGTGGAGGGTCTAGACATTCGACCCACGACATTCGCGGGTCTAGTTCTGCGACCTGACGAAGCCGACCCAGTCCTAGGACCAAACAACCAAGCCACTCAAGAACTGCTTGCTTCAACCTCAGACATCATCATCGACAAAGACGGCAAGGAGGTCACAACTCAGCACCTACACTCGCTGTACGTCCCACGCGAAGATTGGTCGCGAGTCATCGAGAGCCTACCCTTTTCGCATCCTCGTCAGCTCGTCGAAATCCTACCCACACTGCGCCAATACGCCTTCACGACCTCTCTCCTCCAGCACACCTTCGGCACCTCATCCCACACATCCAACTCCAAGCAACGAGCCAGCCACCCCACCGACCTCCCCTCTCCCCCACTAACCCCAGACCAGCAAGCATCCACCAAGACCTCCGCACAGAAACCGCTTCAACTCGACCTCACCCTCTCCAGCGCCCCGCCCATGCCGCGTCTGCGCCTCGACATGCCGTATCCCTCCCCTCCCCCTCCTCCTTCTCTCCCCGCACCCACACTCCCGACCACCGAAACCGCAGCCTCCGATTTCCTCTCATCCATCTTCGAATCCAGTCCCGCTGCACCAGCGCCAGCCAAGCAATCCTCAATAAACATAACCGTCGACATAAACCCCAACGCCGACATCGTCGTCATCGAGCAGAACGTCATCAGCACTGCGCCGCTGGATCGCGAGGGCAAAGACGGGGATGCGGATGCAGATGTGGATATGGACAAGCACGACGACTCGGCCATGATTGATAGGAACCGGAAGGTGAATCGGATTGGGCGCGCGCTGGATGTGGCGGCTGATATTGGGGTTTGGGCTGAGTGGGTGAGGAGGGAGGTTGGGAGGGATTTGGCGTGATGATGTTGATCGGTATTCTTTTGGGAAGAGCTGCGCTACAAAGCGATCGACTGCAAGCGGGAGCCCATGGAGGAGTAGGAGCCGGAACACTGCAAAGTTGGGTAATTTTCCCACGACGACGAGTGAGAGGTTTTTGTGCATGCTTTATCAAGTAGAATGCATTGCATGACATATACCACTACGAGGAGCCCGTATTAATTGAGTCATAATTAACAGGCTTGATTCAACGTTGTAAAACTACATTTGTAGTGTACTATAGAGGTTAACAAAGGCCGATGAAGCCTCTTGGCTGTTGGCTGATTTATGACTCAGTAAATACGCGCTCCTCGTAGGAGAGAAGCATTGAATTTCATGTCATATTCATTGTCTAAATTACATTGTCGACCTTGCAGAGCATGCCATCTATCAAGGACAGTTCGACGTTAGCGCCTGCCTTTTGCTAGTATGATGGGTAATTATATCAGGGCCAGTACATGATCGTGGGTTGTGTCGTAGTCGGAGTTTCGTAAGGGGTGGGTGGTGTGTGGAGCTGAGCTAATATCGAGGTATTCTACGCCAACTCGCCTCCTCTCCGAGGATGTTTAATATCATGGCCTAGGGTGGGAAATCGCAAAGGAAAAGGTACAAGGGGTATTAAGTGGTTTACGGCTTGGCAACAGGGACAACCATCTCCTGCTCGACAACCTCGGCGTCCGCGACCTTCTTGCCAACGTCATGGCCCTCAACCTTGCCGCACATTGTCTCGACGATTATTCCGGTAATCTGGTAGGGGTCGGCGTTGGAAGCCGGGCGGCGGTCCTCGAAGTAGCCCTTGCCGTCGGCGGCGACCTGGCGCGGGATGCGGACGGATGAGCCGCGGTTGGCAACACCCCAGGTAAACTTGTCAAACGATGATGTCTCATGCGCACCAGTCATACGGGACTGGTTGTCCTCGCCATACACAGCCATGTGGTCTGCCTGGCGCTCGGCGAGCTTCTCCATAGCAGCCTCGATGGCCTTCATGCCGCCGTCCTCGCGGGTCTCCTTGGTCGACACGTTGGTGTGCAGACCGGCACCATTCCAGTCACCAGGGATTGGCTTGGGGGCGAAGGTGATCTTGGCACCAAACTCTTCGGCGACGCGGTGGAGCAGGAAACGGGCCATCCAGAGCTGGTCACCCACTGTATTACGTTATTAGCGTGAGGCTCTTCGGAGAGCATCGGAAAGGATTGCTGGGAACTTACAGTCAATGCCTTGGCAGGGACCGACCTGGAACTCCCACTGGGCGGGCATGACCTCGGCGTTGGTGCCGGAGATCTGGATTCCCGCGTACAGGCAGGCCTTGTAGTGAGCCTCAACAATGTCACGGCAGAAGACCTTGCCGGTGCCGACACCGCAGTAGTACGGACCCTGAGGCGCAGGGAAGCCGTTCTTGGGCCAGCCATATGGCCAGCCGTGGAAGTCGAGGAGCGTGTACTCCTGCTCGAGACCAAACCAGAACTCGTGCTTCTTGTTGGCATCCATCAGGACAGCGGCATCGTGGCGGAAGTTGTACGCGTTGGGCTTGCCATCCGACATCCAGGTCTCGCACATGACGAGGACATTGTCACCTAGACGGAAGGGATCGGGGTAGTAGGCAACGGGGCGGAGGTAGACATCAGAGTTGTTGCCGGGGGCCTGGCCGGTGGAGGAGCCGTCGAAGTTCCACTCGGAGAGGTCGTCAAGGCTCTCGACCTTCTTGTCGAGGGTCTAAGCGAAAAGACGCAAGATCAGCATTGGTTCTTTTGTGGGAAACTGCACTGATGCAGTGCAATCGCGATAAGGAGCAGCATCGCAATCTCCGCTGCAGCCAGACGTCAGACATCCAGAGCCATCGCGCCGGCTGGTGAAGTGTGGCTTGCGGGGTCGCGACTCTTATCGCTGATAAGAAGTCGCGAAAAAGCAAGCGGCAGGCACGACCCCAGGCGATTGGCGACCCTGGTGAGGTCACCCCGCCGCGAAGCGAACCACGACGGAGAACTGCGTCGAGATGCGACCTGGGACGTGGAACTGAGGATTGTCCTTACCTTGCACTTTGAGCGCACGCCGTTGGAGCCGTCAATCCAGACGTATTCGGCGATGGTCTTGCCCTTCTGCGGGAGCTGGAGGTACTTCTGGAGCTGTACACGCGCGTTAGCAGGGCTGCACAACCGTCGCACGAGACCAGGCGCTACTTACGTTGGCGGTGTTGGAGATGATCGTTGACTCGGCCTGCGACACTGTGTGAGCAACAGCGTCTCGGGGCGCCCAATTGGCACGCGTGGGCACCGGGGACCTACCATGGCTGCGAGTTGAAGCTGCGTGTGCGAGGTGTGTGTATCTGGGAAGGAAGGGAAGACGAGGATCTGGGGGACTGCGCGAGGCAAGTGGGTTTGGAGGGTGTGAAGGCGTGGAATAGGAATGCACGAGAGTCTCCGGGGTCAAGACAAGACCTTTAAGTAGGCGCTGCACAGGACTGTTTGTAGATAGTGGGGCGACGGGTCGAGATGAATATTTAGGCTGGTCCTTGGGCCAAGACTCGTTGGCCGAACTGTTTCCGTGGGATGAAGAAGCAAATGCAGGTCAATCAAGTCGCTCACCTCCAAATCTGCTGGGGCTCCGCCGCCGCGCCCCCAAGAAATAGCCCTTGTGCAGCCCGCGCCTGTTGAACCGCAGCTCTGGATACCGCACGCTCCAATCCACGGCCCTTCAATGACTCCCCTTTGTTGCCTTCACCAACTTCATTTGTCTGACTTGCTTCTCCGTGGCAGTGTGGCTTTTCACAGGAACACAAAGAATTCATCCGCGGTTGGGCACGGCACTAAGCCTCTCTACGAGGTATGCTTCCGATTGTGACCGCCCCAGGCCCGGCTGTTCCTGGCCGTCGTCACAGCGAGCTAAATTTATCTCCACCAGCACGATAGGAACAGCATCGTCGTCTTATTAGTTGTCTAGCTGAGCCGCATGGTGCGTGTTATGTGCCTCACACCGCTACGTTCGCCGGGCGTCAGTATCTACTGCTCGTTTGTCCCGGGCTCCTGACGCTTGCGTGGTCCTGTACATGAAGATACCTCGAGCATGGGTGCATATCTCGATCTCGGCCACAGTTGCAGGCATCCGACGCACCTGCATGCGTCGTCTATCAAAAGGCAAAGGCATCCACTCCGCTCCGCCGTTGCTCGACCAACCTCGCCCTGCGTCAAGCGCCGTAGTTCGTGGCGAGCCCACGATAAGGCGATCCAGTCGGCATCGAATTGCAGCCGGCTCTTACCCTCGGCGCCGTCATTTCAGGGTGCTCAACAACTGTTCCTAGAAACGTTTGTTGTAATTGCTAATAGCTTCCGAGTATGCGCCCGTTTTAACATTCTGGGAATCTCTACCGAAATGTCTGGTGTATCAAGTTCATGACCTGATCAACGTTTTGCCGCTTCCGGCTGCCTCCAATTTGGTTCCATAGGCCTGGGATGCCAACTCCGTCTGACCTACTTGTGGCGTAGAAACTGTAACGTCAACCTCACACGAGCGTTCTATTTCGTGGTAAATGTTGTTTCCTTCGCGTCCTAGACCGCGTATCCCAGCTCTCATGTCTGATGAGGCCTTTTCACCCCATCTTCGTCAGACTCGTACAGTTCCTTGGCGCTCACTTTTGGGACGTTTTGCGATCCTCGTGCCTGCACCCCAAGGTATCGTGACACGCAGTACAGCGAATGACCGCGCCTCCATTCGTAAAACCCTCAATGTGACCCCATTCCATTACCCTCCTACGACGTCTCCTCGCTCTCAACCCCACGATGTGATTAAGCGGACATTCTAGAAGGCCGCGAATTTTTCAAGGTCTCGTTAAAGAGCGCATGTTTGACAGGCATGGATAACCACACAAACGTTGCGATGTCGGCCTAGGCCGGGTCGGCGCTCTTGGCTCTGACCTGCATCCCCGCACCAGCGTGCGGCTGTGGGGCGACGCCTCAAATGCACGCTAGACAAGGGTGTAGATAAGAGCAGTGAAAGGCCCTGATTGGCTGGAGGTTATTGATGTCCAAACGTAACGCGGCCAGCGACAGTGGGCTTGTTGAAGCAACCATGTCCGCGTCTGCTATTAGCATCGTGCAACGTTCAAAGGAAGGTGTGGTGGTTTTCTATAAATCGCTGGGAAGAACTGTGGAGGTTGGGGATTTGGAAGATGACGTTGAGTCAAAGTGTGGCGGTAGTCGACCGCATTAGGCATGGTAGATACTTTTCCCACGTGGATGGGGGTTCCTGCGAAGAGATAGGCGTCCACTCCGTACCTAGGTACATCTGTTCCTCCATATCGAACAAAGTCATTGGCGGTTGGTGGTACCGTGTACAGTATATGACGTTGACAGCCGTCCATTGCTTTGTCCTAACGATCCTCCAACTGTTGGTATCGATGGTACACTCTGGTGATCACACCTCTCAGATGCTCCAGAGTGATGCGTTCGGCATGAAGCTACCGCCAGATATGTGAGCTTATGCACAATGATACATGCAGACCGATCGAAGTAGCGGCTATCTCCACGCGTTGGTTTCAGATAAGCTTCGATCCTTTTTCTGGGTAACTGGATCTTCGATCAATCTCTCTAGTAGCCTTGTATTTTCTGTCTGTGTACCGCCACTCATAAACTTTGAGAGATCGAAATTACCTTGGTCGGTGGGCAAGGAACGCGGTCCCTGCAGGAGACGTAGGTGCCATTTCCGCCGATGAGGAGGACAAGCATGGGCCGGGTCGCCGGGAGCTAGGGAGTATTGCACGGTGCCAGAGCTTTGGTAATCCGGGGTAGAGCGTCATCGGAGGTTCTGGATCTCTGACGTTGTTCTTCGATAGTGACATGCAGTAACTAGCCAGGTTAGTCATTCTTCTTTGCAAGATAATGATGGAGATGGTCTCCGTGGAAGGTACCACGCCATGCAGATACTGAAAGGAGCTGAGCGTCGCATCTGGGCTTGATGAAGGAATGCAACATTCGCGTGAGGCGTCTCGAGAGCGGCCCATAAGTGAGATCAAGCTTCGGAACGACAGAAGGCTTCCCTTGGCATCGATTATGATGCACGTCTAGGGTACTGTTGGTTGTGGCTGTACCGCTTAGACCACCTGTTCTTGCTCTGCTAGTCCTGCGGCGGCACATCCACACCATGGAGACGGCCCCGGAGTGTTGCAGCACCTCACGTGATAGATAATCATATTTGTTTGGCCGGTCCGATTTCTGGTTTCTTGGCTAATTTTCTTGCAATGTCGCTTAGTTGGTTCCATGATCCAACGTGCAAGCAAACGTTCTAGGGGTATCGGTGGACCTGTTTTCCCAACAAACGTCTTCGTCATCTCTTAGGCATTTGTCGATGCTTCATTGATTTCGCTGAAAGAAATTCTGACAATTAGAAGGTCCAGAGAGTCTGTATCGTATGCGACTGTTTGAGCATACTGACCCTTGCGCGGCTATGTCCAAACATTGTGAATTAGCTTTCCCTTGTTACAACTCGTCCCTACAAAGCCCTTGTGGGCAGACAGAAATATACTCACACAATGTCGCGGATGTGGTAGCAATATAAATTGCAGTTCTTCCCCTATCTTTCACAACGCAGCGGAACGTTTGTGGATTTCTTTTGTCTGTTACTTGCGGCGCGGTACTCAATCCTCACTTGAGCTTAGTCTGTGACGGAGCTCAGAGCCGACATTTAACCATGTGCTACTACGAGGATGTCTTTCATTCTTGCAAGCATTGGGGTCGGGAACGGTTTGTAGGCGAGCCATGCTGCCGTTCTAGGATTGTCAACGGTCGACACACAGGCTGCTATGAGGTTGTAAACCTCGGTTCTGCCAATAGCAGCGAGATGTGTCAAGACTGTAAGTATCGGGAAGACGCGCACGTAACAGGCTGGAAACCCTTTCGTCAAATTAGTAATGATGGGTGGGCCGTGGTCGAGCAAGGTTTCGACGACGGTCTGAAGATTTGGGTGATACTCGTACTGGTATGGGTTTCATTTCTCAGACCGCATCGTATGTGATTGACGAAAGGTGCAGGTAGCTATCGTTGGAGAGAATACTGGAGAAAATGGTTACCAGTCCAGTTTACTGTTACATCTGAGTGATGCGATGACTGTCCTGCCTGTGACGCATTGAGAATGTGACCGAAGGTGACGACATCTGATGAATTTGCCCATAAAGACACACCTACTCATCAAAGGTGCACTTTTCAGATCTTATGCAGCGGCCGCCACCTGGATCATCAGGCCTCTTGTCTGCAGCTCAGTGAGACATCCAGATGTCTCGGATCTCTAGGGCGAGCGAAAAGCGAAATCGACGCCGAGGGGTACAGGGTATATTCTGCCGCAACGAGAATCCATGATAGGTACTTCGTCTGAAAGGGTTGAAGGTAGATAGTCGGTTTTGTTGATGGACATGAGGTTCAACAGGTAAAACGACCTAGTCTATATCCGCGCGGTGCAGGTGATCTTCCACGTGTTCCGGGCCGATGCCGACAGCCGACGCGACGCGCGAATTCGACATGATCTGCACCCAACACGAACTCACCATCGAGCTCGAGAACTTCACAATACAAGACCACCAGTGCATGGTTCGCGATGAATTCCAGGGTCTCGTGCTGTGAATACGCGTCCTTTCGTACCCAGGCAGCATACTCGACTTGTATGATCTCCATGGAGTGAGCGGCGTAGTGTTACTGTGGGATACAAATCTACGCTTGACTTTACTATTCTTATGCATCCTCCCTTTAATATATGTCTATCTTACATCTCCTTTGTCTTGTCTTCTGCTGTTCTTCTCACACCATAGTCGATATTCTGCAGTCACCATCAGTCCTTGGCTTTACAGATATAGGCATGAGAAAAAAAAAGAGTAATGCTGTTTTCTCCTATTTCAAAGTCGACCGACTACAATTTCTGAGAAACATGCCCACTCTCAATACCGACAAGGTTGATGATATTGGGCCGTACACGGATACAAGTTGTTCAATAAGCTCTGTTCTACTATCCGAGGACCTCGAAGTCGTTCTAGCGTATTTTGCTGTATTCAGTCTCGGGCAAGTTGCTATTGGCTACCTATACCAGAATATCGCTTGACGGAAGATATCGCTTGATGCGCGTGACGAAGAAGGGCCGATTGATGCGGCTAAAGCTTTTGGGCACTATCTAGGTTGTCCAAAGGGAAACATCGCGTCCACGTGAGCTCGCGCAGAGTTCGTTCAAGAGAGGCGCCATGACTTGGAGGAAGGAATCCGGTTGGAATTCTGGGGCGGCGAACGAATCGATAGTGCTGTCCAGAGATCCCAAAGCCATGATCGTGGATCAGCAGAGAACCGATTTTCCAGATTGCCAAGTTTCACTTGCGAGTCAAGTGTCAGTCAGATTTGACAGGCAGCTACAGAGAACGTCGAAGCGCGATGAAGTAGGTATGCAATAATATGATAAATACAATTGATGGTGGTCCATATCTACCAATGCCTGTGAAGAAACTGCATCCATTCCAAGCAGCGCAGAGCTGTCTAGCATGTCCCGGCGGTGAGTCTGAGACCGGCGTTCCATGGCTTTTGGCTTTGAGTCAGGGGTGAATCGTGGCTATCTAGATCTCTCCAAGCTCAATGATTGAAATGCCAAGCAAATCACAGGTCGTACCTGCCTGCCGCCCGATAAACACCAAAAGTCCTTCTCTTGCACGCCCTTCATGCAGACCAGTATCAGCTTTTCCCAGGCCCCGTTGTGACGGCCATCTTAAGATTTATCTACTATTGTTGGTATTATTGGGCGTCAGCCGAACGCATGGTTCGAGCGACGGGGATCTACCGCATCTACCAGGGGGGCCCTCTTCACGAAGCCATCGTTGCGCAGGCCTCTCGAGCCCGAGCGGACCTCTCCTTTCCATCGCTCGTCTCACGCTTTCCGCACCGAAGTCATTGACTGCCATTGATCCAGCATTTGCCATGGCACATTGAAGGACCCTCCCCTCGAATCCCGAACCGCGTTTTTCCCTCAGCATTAATTTACCGGCGCATCGACAGCCGTCCGTTGGCCGTGAGCCTGGCTCGGACAACCCAACAATCTGCACGGAGCGAGAGCTCCAGCCCCCTCGAGTGCTACGCCGGAACGCAGCATTGTACAGTGCCAGGCCCCTGATCAGAGTCCGAACGGTGGCTGCCGAGAAGCCTGCCTGCCGAGCGCCATGCATCGCAAATCCCGCTCAGATGCCGGCGAGCTGTCCTCTCCCCGTAGCAGCAGAGCCGCGAGCTTCAGCAGCGACAGGCCGTCGGTCGCGGGCGCCGTCACCTTCCAGATGCCCTCCAGCGTCCGCCCTGCGCCGGCTTACATCGCCGCCTCTGTCGCATCGCAAATTGTCACCGATCACCACAACGCTCAGCTCCGCGACGACCATGACGCGGGCAGTGATGGCGACGCCGACCAGCTCGAGAATGCCATCTTCTCGGAGCAGGCCCTGTGGCTGCTCAACGCCTTCCTCGACCACCTGCTGTTCGCCTTCCTCTCCACGGCGCGCTCGCCCTCGCTCACCGCCATCCGTCCTGCGATAACCGATGTGCTCAAACCGCGCCTTGCCCGCGAGGCCATGGTCACAGCCGACGACGAGCTCCAGGGCCTGCTTGGTGGCGAGGAGGACGAAGAGTTCCCTGCGCAGGATGGCAAGGCTGCGGAGCGATGGGACGTGGAGAAGGTGTGGAAGCGCACCCGCCTGCGCATCATGGTCTACACGCGCTTGGGCGAGCTCGAAGACGAAGACGAGGAGCGCTACGTCCAGCAGGAGCGCGGCCTGAGCATGGACGATGACGAGGACGACGAGGCTGGCCTTGTCTCCTGGGCCTCCGCCATCTTCCTGACGTCCATCATCGAGTACATCGCCGAGCAGACGCTCCTCGTGTCTGGCCAAGCGTCCTTTGCGCGCATATCGGCGAAAGCGAAGAAGGCGGCCCAGGCGCCTGAAGACGGCGAGGACCAGCAGGTCGAGCGCATTGTTATCGAAGACTTCGACGTCGAGAAGATTGCCCTGAACTCCGCGCTTGGGAGGCTTTGGCGGACCTGGAGGAAGCGCGTGCGGTCGCCCACGATACCGCTGACTCCTTCGCGAGGACCCCGTTCCACGTCTAGTTTCACGAGCCTGCACCGACGCCGTATAAGCCATGACACCATCGACGACTCTCTCCTGAGCGCCGAAGGGGTCGTCCCTGAAATGCCCGAGCATAAGCCCACTGAGACTGAGATAGCAGCTAACATTCCGCTGCCTCTTGGTGACAACGATGTTAAAGAAATCGAGGTTCCTGGCATCGCACATTCGTTCGAGGACGATGAGAGCAGCGGCACTGAAACGCCTGTTACACGGCCTCAGCGACCTTCAAGCGTAATAATGCTAGCTCCCGCGGAGAACTTCAGAAGAAGACTCGCACAGGAGAGACCTCTCTCTATGCCACCACCCGGTGTTCAGCCCCTTGTTGTGCCTACACAAGCTGAAGCTGGTGAGGCTGCCGAAGCCGAGGAGATGCCCTTTGTCACTCCCATGGAACGGACTTCTGACGATGAATCGTACATTATGGATGAGCGTCAGGAAGGAATGCAGCATGAAGACGAAATGGATGAGGCTGATGACGACGCCGATATGGTCGCTTTCGCTGCCTCGACGGGGATGGGCTTTGGGATGGGCCCAGAAAGTCCGGTGAAAGCCCCCGTCTCTGGCAAGGAGACTGGTGATACGATGCATACCCCTACGCAAGCCGCGTATGCTGCGCCCCGGGTTTTGCAGTCCAAGCGAATGTCCATCGAGAAGACAGGACCGCCGGGGATCGTGCGCACCTACTCCAGTCGTGGCTCCCGGTCTCCAAGCTTGCAAGCACCTGAAGCCAGATCATATCTCGATGACTCTCATACAGATGATGATCTCAGCGGTCCGGAAGCCATTGGCGTCGCTCGTACTTCTAATATGCCAATCCCCAGTCCATCCCCTTCTGCCGAATCGCCGCTCAACGAGAAGTCTAAGCAAAAGCATCCTGATCATCAAGGATACGTAGAGCTCGCTCCACGTCATGTTGGGACTCTATCTGCAGGATCGATTGCCGCTTTGTCATCCGGAGAGACAGCTGGGGCCACGAGGCGGAAGACCCCAAGCCCTGATATGAAGACGGTTGCGCAAAAACCCACTCAGCGTGCAGTAGCATCGCACGAGCAGACCACACCATCTGAGAAATCCGCTCAGCGCACAGACGCGACACCTCCAAGGTCTCGTGTCCCTGTCCTGTCGTCGCTAAGAGAGAGCGAAAGCCCAACGAGCAGCTCCCAAGAACCTGTTCCAGTCAAGAAACAGATACAACAGGCTCAGCGTGGCAGTGGTTCGAGTGGTAGTCCTAAGCATAGCGGGTCGACCCGTTCTCGAGAATCGCCAGTGCCTGTTCCTGAGCGCTCGGCAAAGCGCAAATCTACTGAAGGTTCGCCTCGCACGCGCATTGTAGCAGCAGACGGATTCCCGGTCGAGAAGTCAACTCTGCAACGTGTGTCATCGACTTCTTCCACTACCAAATCTGTCTCTACCTCGATATTGCATCCTGGACCGCGGGATTCAGATGTCAGTTTGGGCCGCTCGCGCGGCCTCAGCGGGCGCATGTCAGAAGAGGACCGCGTGCGCGAATTTGATTCACTGGTCCAAAGGGATGAAACTGTCAAGTTCACTCTCACTCCACAAGCTATGCGTGACATGGACGTGAGTAAAGTGGAATCTCTTTCACCTCTGCTTTCTGACAAGGAACAGGGCTCACCGGTGGCTAAGAAGGCGGAACCTTCTCCACCAACAGCATCTGTGACTGTCTATCCACGCGTGAACGCGGATAAGGATAATCAGTTTGGCTCGCAGCCCATGCCCTCTCGCTCAGCATCTCGCAGCAAAGCATCCGCGAATTCTCCGGGGCGATCGACTGGCCGCAAGTCTGTCGGTCCTAAGCCGCTCGCGAGAGAGCCACGCATCCAGGCAGAGTCAATGCGAGACTTCGCGGATTTCATTCGGTCTACCGGCCCTTCTGCTGGCGAGCAACGGCCTGTGCAGCCTTTCGTCTCTCTAGCCAATTCTGACCCGAAATCGCCGAATGGCTCGTCGACTACAATTGGCGGCCTAGGCAGGAAGCTGTCTCTGAAGCAAGGTCCGACTCACTCTCATTCCAACTCCACTCTTGGCGAAGGCCCATCTGCGAGACCTCGCGTCCACATGGAGCCTCGCAGCCCGGCTGGTCAACGCAGCGGTAATGACGATTTGATAGACTTTATTCGCCAGGGTCCTCCTGGTGCGAACAACGGACAACCAAGGATACCGCGTTCGGTTGCACCATTCCGCACCACTGTAGATTCGGATCAATTCGAGCGGATGCTTGATGACAACGGCAATATCGAGTCAGCGTACGGGTCACAGGTGTCAACAAACTCGAAGCAGTCTGCTCAAACCACTAATTCCCGGACCGGTCTGCTCCCCGCAGCCAACGTCGTCCAGCCCGCCTATTCCAATACTCCCCAGAAGCTTACGGGAAGTCTGTCAAGCCCAGAGCCGCACATTCAGCGTACGCGCCGTCGCATCAAGGATCCTTACGCGATTGACCTTTCCGACGATGAGGACGACGATCTCCTCACGGCTCTTCCAAAATCTAGTAAGCGACAAGAGGAAAGCCTGATGGACTTTTTAAATTCGATGGAGCCACCCTCTTCTCAGGCGCCCCAGCCACTACATTTGAGTGAGGCGACCGTAGCCGCCGCCAAAGCTCGCGCTGCAAACAATCTTTCGAACTCGTCTCTTCCCAGCTCTTCATCATCAACGACAGCTACGAGAAACGGTGCCAGCTCCCGTGCAACCAGGAATGCCTCGGCTCAGCCGGCTCTCATTTCCTCCAACATCACCTCGGATGCTCCCCGAGCACACAAGCCAAAACTACAAGCACGTGCTGCAGGAGCACAGGATGGCCGGGTCGGGCGCTCCACCACAAATGATCTGGCAGACTTCTTACGTACGTCGGGGCCACCTGAGCCCGCTGCACCTCCGCCAGGTGCCACGATTCGAAAGGACGAAGGAAAGCGCAGTAATACGCGCTTCTGGCGTAAAAAGACCTACCCCGACATGCCTTGATTCCTTCCTCGGGGTCTGCTCTCCATTTCCTAATATATTGTAATAATGCTTGGATCAGCGTGAACGCAAAGATGATTACTTGTGGATGGCTATTCTTCATGCTATATGTATAGAAGCATGACTTCGTTTCATGACGAGGGGTGGAGGTTTGGAGGACTTCTTAACGACATGATTGTGCAATTTGGAAACTTCTGTCTGGCAGGACGTGGACTCTTGTTCATATTCGATTCGGTCCATCAGGTTAAAGCCTTGCAGGTGGTATTTGGCTTGGGTATTTGATGTGTAGAAATCAGGATATCAAATCGATTCTTTTGTGGGTTTCGTGAGTCGAGTTTTTGTACGTACGACCGTTTCAGAGTCCATCACAAGCGTTGTACCGAATGTTACGCGGAGCTAGTATTAGTCGGGTCGAATTCTAATCAACATGGCTCTCTTGTCATACAACATGTGAGGGGTATCGTGGAGGCTGACGAGAGCCGATGCGGCTAGGTACCTCAAGGAAAGACGATTTGCGAGTTACCTTTACCCAGGTAAGGCTCCAGACATAGCGCGGCTACATTCATTATTCCTTCCCCACAAGCGTGAATAGGTAGTACAAACGTGCCTACGCCCGACGAACCCCGCTCCTCTACCTGGATACTTCAGACTGCTTACACCCGCTCATCCCAGCATGGCGTCTTCAAAATCAACTCTACCACTCTCCGAGGCCCCGGCATTGGAGTATAACAACAAGGACGACAACATCCAAGATCTGCTGCTATCCCTCCAAGAGCACGACATCGAAACCAGCACCGAATCAGAGCAACGCTACTCCAAGTCGCACACCAGGCATTCGCATACCCTACCATGGCACACTCCTAGCGTAGTCGTGTACCCCAAGACCACCGCAGATGTCTCAGTAATCGTGAAAGCGTGCCATGCGCGCAACATCGCGGTCATCTCGTTTGGCGGAGGCACGAGTCTGTACGAAACTTTTTACTACAAGGTGCCTCTTAGCGTAGATTTGTGAAATGCAACCCGGGTAGCGTTTCAAAAGTTTGCCAAGGGCACCTAAGTTCTTACCCCCCCCCTCTGAGAATAGTTACTGACCTTGTATCCAATTCTTTAGTGGCGGCGCGTTGTCGGCGACCAGGCAAGGTATCTGTATTGACTTCAAGCATATGGATAATATCGTACAGCTGCATGAAGATGACATGGATGTCGTGGTGCAGCCGAATGTGGGTTGGGTTGAGTTGAATGAGTATCTTGAACCCAAGGGTCTGTTCTTCCCTCCGGATCCCGCAAAGGGCGCGCGGATTGGGGGCATGGTAGGTTTATGGATCTTTGGAGTTTATATGGTGGTCCAGGCGAGATACTGATGGGAGTAGATTGCAATGTCCTGCTCGGGCACGAATGCGTACAGATACGGCACGATGCAGGAATGGGTGATATCTCTCACCGTCGTACTTGCAGACGGCACGGTTGTGAAGACGCGGAATCGGCCGCGGAAGTCGTCTGCTGGGTACGATCTCACTCATCTCATCATTGGTTCGGAGGGCACGCTTGCGCTGGTGACGGAGGCGGTGTTGAAGATCACGGCGCTGCCCCAAAATCTGCATGTGGGCATGGCGAGCTTTGAGAGCATGCAGCAGGGTGTCGATGTCGCGGTGAGGATCCTCAAGAGCGGACATCTGCTCGAGGCTATTGAGCTGGCGGACAAGGCTTCGATGGAAGCTATTAATCATTCGGGACTTGCACAGGAGAAGTTCGCGGAGAGTCCAACACTCTTCTTCAAGATTGCGGGCTCTCTGCCGACGGTCGACGAACAAGCACGTTTCATCAAAGAAGTTTGCAGTGGAAATGGGCCTTCGCAGTCCTTCGAGGTCTCTAATAACAAGGAAAGAGTGGATGTTATATGGGGCGCACGAAAAGCCCTAGGCAACGCACTGGTAACAATGAAGAAGACTGACAGCGACCTGTTCTTGCACACAGATGCCGCGGTGCCAATCTCGAAAATGGCAGAGCTAGTGGACAGGAGTGAACAAATTGTGAGCGGGAGCGGCTGGTTCCTTGCAAACGTGGGACACGTTGGAGACGGTGAGTTTACCACCACCAGAGTGAAAGTATTTCATGAGCTGACCACTTTGAATGAAGGCAACGTCCACACAGCGATCGTGTGTCCGGAAGAGGACAAGGAAGCCGCAGAGAAGCTGCTTGAGAAGGTCCAGAGGCTGGCCCTGGAGCTCGACGGCACGATCACGGGCGAGCACGGCGTAGGACTGAAGCTGAGGGATCTCTTGACGGAGGAAGTCGGACAAGCTGGTGTAGACATGATGCGGAAAGTCAAACTTGCGCTGGATCCAAAAGGCATATTGAACCCAGACAAAGTGGTGAGGCTGGAGGCTCACTAGAATCATTCCTAAGCCGGAGAGCTATTCTAATTGAAATGAATATCTCAATGGTGTCAGGCGCAGAAGCGCAGAAGTGGTCAGACAGTGCGCACTCACATGTGTGAAGAGCCTCATCATAGCATCAGCGATTACGAAAAGAATAGTCTGGCAGCGATAGCCTCTTGAGCGCCATCAATAAATAGAATGAGTCCGTCGAAGTGAAACTATGTTAACCAAAGGTGAACGCACACACACAAACAACAACATCAACCCCAACCCCAACCCAAGCACAATTAAAACCTTCTTCAAGCGCATTCTCCAAGAACACGACTCAACGAAAGCCAACCTCCACTCTCTCTCTTCTAACGACCAGCAAAAATTACGCCGGAGACCGCAGCCCGAAGACCAGGATCAACAGAGGACCAGATCCGCGCTGTGCAATGCAGCTGATCCAACGTGGCTAGAGGGGATTCCGTGAGCTCCCTCGCCCCGACAAGGTAAGTATAAAGAAAAAAAAGAGAAAAGAAGAGCGGAAGGGGCGGGGCAGGGTGAGTTTATACAGGGGAGGTGGGAGGCGCTAGGGGAGGCGCTAACGCGTGGTTAGGTAAGCGGCAGGTGCTTGGCGGCGGCGTGGAAGGGAGGGGAAGGGCGTGGAAGGTTGAGGGGCTGGGTGTGGCGACGTGAGGTTGGGGCGGGTTTGGTGTGGTGAGGTGAGTGACCGGGAGTGGAAAGAGTGAAACGGTGAGGTTTTTGGTAAGCGAGCTTCACTTCGAGATAGGGCACATGCCATCAGATAAGATCGAAAAAGGGGACTATAGTGCTGTTTCAATTACGGAGTGACCGTGTTGGTCATGAGTTAGTGTATAATTGCACTGGAGTTGAGTCGTTGCTATTCCAAGATTGATACCTACAACACGAACATGCGAAACCACACACTGTGCAAGCAGAGACGATATCGAGTACTACAACCTTAACGACCGAGTATATTCAAATGTAGGAGTATATATGATGAGTAAAGAAGTCATACTCCAACATAACTGCAAACAAACGAGTATCACCCATATCATTCAATATTCAATTTTGCCATTCCCTACCTAGGTACATCAAACACACACTAAGAACTCTCGAGGTATTCCAAGACATCCCAAGGATTCAAGATAACGACAGCGACCCTATTCATACACAACGTCCGGAATCCCTCCACCCTGACGGTACTCAAGTAACCGCATCACATCATCCATCCGCTACTCATCAGTCTTCTCGGGCTCCTCAACCACACTCGACCGCCTGAAGATATTCTTCCACACCGATGGCCGACGTTCGCCGTTGGAGCTTGAGCTCATGCTCCATGTACTGCTTCGTCGACGTTGTGGGGTTACTATATGTACCCTTGTCAGCGAGCTCATATGGGAGGGGAAGGCATGGTGGGAAGAAGCTTACCAGCGTCAGCCATTGTGGAAAGTTGTTCCATGGCTTCGTTGCGAGTTGATGGTCGGCCTGGGGATTGTCAGTATATAGGCATTGACATACATTAGTCCAAGAAAACAATGAAACATGAGTACTTGAGCCCCTCAAGAGTATTGACTGGAGACTCGAAGACAATTTAGAAGGGACGTACGTAAATTCCCCGCCCCACCACGACCATACGACGTAAACCGCTCAAGGTCGTCACCCATTGCGTCCTAGCTCTAGATGTGTATTACCCTAGGGTAGGTAAGGACGACCACAGTGCTTGGATATAGATGGATGTAGATTCAATTGAGTAACAGCAAGACGATGTATTGGACAGGAAACCCGCAACTGACTTCAAAAATTGAGGTTTTACGTACAACAAAGCCAAACACGCACCTAGCTCCAAGACCACACATATATATACACCTCCCTCTAGTAGTTGAACTTACCATCCTTATCACCCTTCCCTCCCTCTCCTCTCCTCTCCGCGTGCTTCGTCACTCACACAGCCCCCACCTCACTCCTATCACATCGTATCGCATCGCAACTTACGCATCACATCCCAGCCCAACCCCTCACATTCCCCGGACTCTCCCCCGCTGACCTCCCATCTCACCCAATCCACCCCAGCCCTTTCCTCCCAGCAAATCGCCAACCCGCCCTTTATCTCTCAGTCCTGCGAAAGCGTGCGAAGCATGCGAAGGCGGGCCAAGTCCGTCTAAACAACCAAGCTTCGCCGGCGTCGATCACGACGCTTGGCTGGCACCTTAAATGGCGAGCCAGTAAGGCTTGGATTGCTTATCTTTGGGGCCACGGTTTGGGTGCGGTCGCGTGAGAGCGTCGGGGAGGGCGTATGCAGGGTGACGTTAGTCAGCGCTGGGGTTTGCGGGGTTGATCGACCGAGTGTGCTAGTCGGTCCATGCTCCTAGCATACTCTGGAATTCAAGGTATGATTTGATCAGGGAGGGGATTTGGGGGATTGGGGCGAGGGGCTGGGCGGCGATGATATTATAGAAGGGAGGAAAGAAGGGGATGTGAGTGAGCTGCCAGGCTACAAACATTCGACGGGCATCGCAGGAAAAAGCAAAAAGAAAAGGCGATTTTGTGGTATGAAGAATTTGTTCCCTAGAAGAAGAGCTACTGGTTCTTCCGACATCCAGCCCGTATCACAGTGTGATGACTTCAGCCGTCCCTTTAAGACGAGCTGACTCGTGAAACATGCTGCCGATATGCATCAAACAGAACAATACCCTTCTAGCCCACGCACGAAGCTCCCAGCAATATACAGCCCAAGTCTTGGAAACAAAATGCCTTACACGACCCCAAACCCCTTCGAATTCTGAATCGCCAGATGCAGTTTCCGCCTCATCTTCTCCATACCACTATACTCGGGCAGCATCAGCTTCCCAAAACAAGTCGAGCTAGTCGGCAGTCGCTCAGTATCCGACCCCGACCTAACAATATAAAAGTTCATGCTCTCGAACCCCGTGACAGGCACCCGTTCGCTCGCCGTGACGAACTCGAGTAACCTGCGGCGGTCGTCGGCGTCGTACTGCTCGACAATATACCAGAAAGTGATGATGGTAGGGTGTGTAGCACTGTAACCCTCGTCGTAGCGGGTCGCGGCTTTCAGGGCGCTGATGTCGATGTCTTGCGTGCCCTCGACAAGGTTTCTGAGGGAGGAGGGGTCGAAGAGGTGCAGGGATTTGCGCTCGAGGCAGGTGTGGAAGCCTTTCCGGAATGCTAGTAGCTGAGGCGCGACGGATCTGTACGTCAGCCAGAAGATGTAATCCGAGACAAACTGTTTTCGGTTTGCATTCGTCACGAGTGGCAGGTCTGATCCAGAGCCGGAAGTTTCGGAATTGGGATGCTCCCAATGTGGTTCGAAAAGATGAGGGCGCGGCGTATCTGAGGACCACACAGGTCCGAAAGGCCCTGGTATCGCTTCTCCCCACTCGTGTTTCAAGTCCGCAGGCCAGGGTTGGTTCTCTCCATCAGGGCCATGGTCAAATGCCTGCATGTCCACGTCCACTTTTCTGCCAAAAGCCTCAAAGCTAAAGCTGTAGTGTCTCAAGAAGATGTCGGCAACATCTCCATCTTCCCACAACAGTAGCTTCTCGAATGACTGGCCAAGTTCAGGCCACCCGTCCTGTATAAATGCTATGTCATTGGGAAATGGCGGCCCCGTGTTGGGATGACCCGGCATTAACATAAAATAGTATAGAGCTCGAGGAAAGGTGATCGGCAGTGTGATGCCATTGTACACGGCGAGTGAGAAGAGTATGCCTAGCATCTCGAATTTCCAGTCTGGTTCAAGGGAGGCAGGTTGGAACCAGGTCATGTGCGTGTGTTGGTCGGTTGTGAACATGCCTACAGAGTCAACATGCTTTCGAACCTGCAATGTGGATGACGACTTACCAGTATCGGGCTTGAAAGCCTGCTCAAGGACTACACGGAAGAATTCGTATGTAATTCCGCCGTGATCAAGTCCCACTTCGCCCTCTTCTGTCCCGAGTTTGACTTTTAGAGGCTTCAACAAGAAGCGCCTTTCCAGTCCCCACAATTGATTAAGAGTCTCTTCCAAGGCGCATTTCCTTGAGACATCCAGCACTAGGTAGTCGCTGAGAGTGGTTTTCAAGAGGTTTACGAGCTGCGACCGGTAGACAAGTCTAAGAAAAGGGTCAAGGTAGAGGCGCCTCTGCAGATGGACTATCCGCTCGGTTCGTTCGTGGTGCTGAAACATTGTCGTAAAATTGATTGTACGAAAGTATCCAACAAGGTAGTCCGGAGGGAAGAGGAAAGGATATTGAAAGAGGTGTAACAAGTTGGGTTCGTTTTCCCATTTTATGAACTCAGCTGGTTCTTTGACGCCGTCGAGCCGGTCATGTAGATGAGGCATGAAAAACATGTGCCGACGCAGGTTCAGCTGACTTTCGTGGGCAGCTATTGCAACTTAGCGCGTGCTTCGAAACAAATTGAGGCACTTACAAAACAGCTTGAAGAGCATGATGGAGGAACCAACATTGCTCCACTTGTTCACAATGGCCTTGCTATCCCAATTCTTTATGATGATAGTTTTGAGCCACTCCAAGAAGGTCGCCGTAATTGTCCAGCCAGGGTCAGCAGCGAAGCTCCGATGAGGTTTCAGAGACGTCTTGCTAGTGAGAGCAACGCGTTCGGCCACTATCAAGTGTTGTACGAGAATCTCTTGCAACCTCGTTTGTCCTCTGGCTTGTTGCAGTCGTTCCGCCTGCTCATCATGTGGGTTCAGAGTCGCTAATATGTGCGAAAAGCACGTACGTGCACCGATACCTCTGACGAGGCGGTCGGCCAAACGCAGCGCTGGCTCATACTCGAGTTCATCGATTATCTTGATCCAAGGGTCGCTAAAGTTGTCGGTAGATGGTGCTTTGGGAAGGATGATGCCCCAAGACCGGAATATACGCAACTGAGCCCAAGTATGGGGCCAACCAACGGGAACCAGGGATGTCAGGGCATGTATACAGATAAGAATGATATGAGCGGCTTCCTCATCACTAAGATAGCGATCGAACATAGGCTCCTGGTCACCCTTGCCAGGCCCTTTGTCCAGACGCGGATACGTCGAAGTAGGTTTGCGAGTAGGCTTGAGACGAGGGCTTTTTTGAAGATCAAGCTCAGGCGGTGGCGTGAACAGAGCCTTGACAGCAATCCAGAGACTATCGAATATTAGGGCACCATTACGCCGGTTCCAGTCCCGAAAGGCACGGGTCAATCGTATTGAGTTGAGATGAGGTAACGGCGAGTCCTTGAACGCCTCGTTATGGCGCTCGTGAAAAGACCGGAGCAGTGCTTCCGGGTTGCTGAGAACGTAGAAGATTGATCTGTTAACAAAGGGCTTGGTTGGACGATACTTTACATTCGCATCGTAGTCTACCACGAAACCGCTCTCAGAGGACTGCTCTCGTCGATGGTGATGCACCTCCTCCTTCAAGCGCTCTAGAGTATCACAGTCCAGATGCGAGACAACGGGTAGGATTGGCGTCCTTTCTGTACTTTCCTTTCTGGAGCGGACTTTCTGGTCTGTGGCAGGAGACAACACCGCGGCAGCGAACTTTGACGTACTGCGCCCATCATGAGAACGGTTTGGTCGAGTGGGAGGTATTTGCGTATTCATGTCAATAGCGCCGTCAAAGTAAGGAGACTTTATGGACTTGGACGAATGTCGCTTGTCAACACTTGATTCTGATAGCTGATGGCGTATTTTGTGTATCTGGTAACCATTGCTCGAGGTATCGTGAGAAGGACTCGATGGCTGCGAGGTCTCAGCTTCTATCTTCGGTGGTAGTGGAGTGTTGGCATCCCCGTTTGGGCGAGACATGACAGCATGACCGCTGATGGGTTGGCCATTTGCCTTGTGAATGGTGCTTGGTGAGCACTGCTGGCCCACATGTGAAGTAGACAAGTCATCTTTCGACGTTTGACGTGGCGTATGTGAAGTGCGGAGAGAGGCGAAAATCGATGTGGGAGACGGAATCTGCCTCGAAAAGGAGTAAATCATGGTCATTGTGTCATACAAGTTCTGGCTCAGTGATTTTACATCTTTCTTCTCCTGTTGCTTCTTGCTAAGAGATGCTAGCACCTTTGTCATATCGCCGACAGCACTGTCGTTTCCGACGCTGCCCAAAAGTTGGCGATCGCAGCGGGTGCCATCCACAGTCTGAGTGGAGGTGCTCGCGGATATCGTTCTGGGCAAAGGGTCGAGACCTGGTCTCTCCATACCAGTACTATAGAAGACATTGACTCCAATTGCTCCCCCGACTTCTAGCATTTTTGGAGTAACCTTCAATGGATGAGGGCACAGGCCCTTGTGCGGATCGTCTTGGCTTGCGAGGAAGTGCGCGATGGCTCTGGCGGTAAGCTGTGTCGGAGAACGATATGGTTTTGAAGGGTAGCGCTTGTTGCAACTGAGACATGTTGGCGTGGTGCAGGAAGCATTTTCACAACCGTACAATATTTGGGAAATATAGCTAGAGGGGGGCAGGTCAGTACGCAATACACAAGAATGAGGACTTGTAGCAACATACAGTCGCACCAGTTGCTGGAAGTGCAGCTGTCTCTGTGTCTGCGCAGACTCTATCAGTCGGCTCGGCTCTTGCACATCGATCACGTTCCCCAGACGCCGCTCCAAGTCTTCCGAGCTCGAACGTCGACGTGGAAGCCGGCTGTTCGTACTGGACGCGCTCCCGCTCGAGTCCGAGACGATTCGAGATGCATCGTGAGAGTCGAGCGCCACACTGGGGAAGGGACCCGTCATATCATGCATGTGCAATATCGCTGTTCCGGTAACTGGAGCTTCCCAATGGGGAGGAAGGCGTGCCGCGGAGCAGTGCGGTCAACGGTCAACGGGGAGCTGGAGCAGGGTCGGGCGGGCGCTCGAGCGCGTGATGCATGGTCAGGGCGGGCGCGTGGCAGGCATGGATGGCGTTCGCTTTCCGCAGGGCTACAAGTGGACCATGTGGGCAGCAAGCAAGCGCACGCAAGCCGGGGGGGGGCAGCTGGTGGTGGACGGAGGTGAAGGTCTTGGAATATCGCGTGGTGCATGGCGAAGGGTGAGGCTGCTGCTTACAATTGCTAGCGGCAGCTATCGATAGGGCTGCATGATGGCCCCCGTGAACCAGGGGAGTTGAGGGGTCCTCCCACGGTGTCGTCACCACCACAAACGGCCGCCATCAATATTCGCCGCCCGGGATCCTTCACGAGAAGGTTCCTCGCGAGCATCCGCACTCCGCACCTGTTGTAATCACCGCCGCTTGATCCGGTAGCAAATTCGCCCTCCCAACCCGCACGCTGATTCGTCCCAACCCCCGCTCGGGTGGCCCACGGCGACAACCCCACTTAGTAATATTTCTACCAGACTGCCTCTCTAAATTCGCGACAAGGCCTCTTAACACCTTCAACCCCCTCTACCGTCTTTCTTACGCCCCTTCCTTTCCGTAAAGCCCAAAAGTAACCGCCATGGCCTCGCAAGCGCCCTCCCAGACCAACGTCCAGTCCACACATCCCTTCACCTGCAACTCGTGCCAGGTTGCCTTCCGGTCGAGCGACCTCCAGCGGGCGCACATGCAGACGGACTGGCAGTACGTATCTCTCCTAGTACTCACCATCACTCCGTTCGCTAATCCCATGCCAGCCGCTACAACCTGAAGCGTCGCGTTGCTTCGCTTCCCCCGCTCTCGTCCGAAATCTTCACCGAGAAGGTCCTTGCCAACAAGGCATCTGCCGCCGCCACTGCTGCAAAAGCGTCGTTTGAAAAGGCCTGCCAGGTCTGCCAGAAGACATACTTCAGCGAGAATGCCTACAACAACCACCTCAACAGCTCCAAGCACAAGACCAACGTCATCAAGGCGAGCAAAGGCGGCGACGATGCTGCGTCTATGAGCGGCTCAGTCCTGAGCTCTGCGTTTTCTTTGGGCGAACCAATGACCGACTCCGACGCAAACAGCGTGGATCACGAGGCAGAGAAGGAGTTCTCAGATGTCGTAGACGGCATGAAGAATGCCAATCTCGAAGACCCGACGCCGCCCGTGTCGAGGCGTCCAACACGACCGCACCATTCCGCTGCAGAAGACAGGCCGCCGCATCCACTATCGCGAACGACGACAACCTCAACCATAACTCAGGAACCTGACCCGCTTCTCGACTGCCTCTTCTGCAACTACCGCTCACCAAACTTCAACTTGAACATCCACCACATGGGTCGCTTCCACGGCATGTTCATACCCGAGAAGGACTTCCTCGTCGAGCCCGAGAACCTTATCAAGTATCTCAATAGGAAAGTGCACGAGGGACATCAATGTTTGAAATGCCAGAAAGTTGTCCACACAGCATCCGGCATACAGACGCACATGCGTGATCGGGGCCATTGCATGATTGCTTTTGAGTCCGAGGCCGAGCTTGTCGAAGTCGGCGAGTTCTACGACTTTCGGAGCTCATACCCGGACGCGGATGAATTTGAAGCCATGCAGCACGAGGTCGAGGATTCCGATGACTCGACGTCGACAGCTGGTGGTGGCATCAAGCTTGGCGCGCCGCGAAAGACCGTCACCACTGCAGACGACATGGCTACATCAGAGGGCGAGGAAGACGAGGGCTGGGAGACAGACAGCACAGTGTCCAGCGTGCCAACCGACGAGATCACGTCCATTCCCATCGATGATCGTTCGCATCGCTACAAGTTGCTGTCGCACTCGCGGCACCACACTCATGGCGATCCCCGGCCGCATCGAAGCGCGGATGGCTTCCATTCTCACGCCCATACCACGCCAGTGGCTGTCTACCATGATGACTACGAGCTGCACCTACCTTCTGGTCGCACTGCCGGTCATCGTTCGCTGAACAAGTACTATCGCCAGAATCTTCGCCAATATCCAGGCGTTGCTGAGCGTATGGAAAGCCGGAGGATGATCACAGCAGCAACTTCGGATTCGGACGGTGACGTCGACATGGACCGCGATCAAACCGGTCGTGGCCGCCAAGTCGTCAGCCGTGCGAATGGGGGACTTGGAATGGTGGGCGTCAGCGATGCAAAGAAGGCGGAGATCCGTGCCGTGGAGAAGAGGGATCGCAAGAGGGAACAACGCGCCCGGAACAAGTATCAAGCAGGAAACGAGAAGAGGAACAATTTCCAAAAGCACTTCAGGGTGAGTCAGACATCGATGGGTGCGTGTCCAATACTGCTGCTGACAAATTTCGTAGGATCCTCTGCTACAGTAGTGGCACAGATCTTCTCAACATGTGCTCTGCACTTGCGCACTATCGCTGCGGCTTGCAGTGAAGTGCGTATGACTTACGGGTACTCTGCATCCTAGGCGTTGGCATCATAGACCTCGACTACCGAGGACGGGTACAGATGCACCCGTGAATGATTTATTTTCTACCAGTACCATTTTCCACTTATATGAAGAGAACGTGAAGTTTCCTCTTACAGCTACCCAGTACAGGGGTTGAGAACCTACTGGGCTCGCTGAATCACATCAGACGGTATCATCCCAACAACTAAATCTCTTGCAGACAGTCGGCTTTGACAATTTTGCTTCCTCTAGCCTTGATATCCAATGGGAGCCGAGGTGTATACGTATGTATGGGGTATGAGAGTGGTGCCAAGACTCACTAAATGTGTCTAGCTAGGCCGAGGTACAAGTCAGTGTTCTTTCTCGATTACTCTATCACTACATTCACCGAGGACCATTGGCTGCCTTATTGTCTTGAATCATATATTGACAATAGCATAACCCCAGCTCACTCGAACATGGTCATATGGTGCCTAGTCTTTTCTTACCACTAGATACCTGCGTGTAAACTGCGACTACCTGAACATTCCTGAATAGGCATTTCGATACTCCCCAAGATGTCGCAAGCATCTCAGTCCATATCAGACCTTCTAGCCCTCAAGGAGACGTCCCAAAATGAATATACCACACTGCACAACCCCGAAAGAATGGGTAATTCACTCAACATAGCATACGGCGGCTTCGCCCTAGCCGTAGCCACCAAATCTGCCTGCCTCTCCGTGCCCCCAGACTACTACCTCTACACCATCATGGGCACCTACCTCGGACCCGCCCTAACAGACCGGCCCCTGCTCTCCAGCATCTCCACAATCCGGCAAACACGCACCTTCGCCACGCGCTCCATCACCGTCTCGCAGCAGCAAGACGACGGCTCCAAACGCGCCTGTCTGCACGCCATCGCCGACTTCCAAATCCCAGAGCCCAGATCCCTGCTACAATACTCCGCGCCACCAACGAAACCCTACACGCACCACTCGCAAGCCTCGGACGGCGCCACCCTGAAACAGCGCATGGTCGCCGCCGGAACCATCTCGCAGGCCGTCGCGGACGCACATACCAAGGGCTTTGGCCTGCTGTCTCGCGTCTTCGATATACGGCCCGCTCCTGAGGGCATCATGACGCAGAACTTGACGGGCATGATGAAGCACCTGCCTACATCCCAGGACGCATTACCGATGCATGAGAAGAGCCATGCGGATTGGTTCCGCGCCAGGCGACCGCTGCCGTCGTATGTGGACCAGGTTGCGGCGTTGGCGTTCTTGATGGATGCGGCGATTAGCTTTGCGCCGTTGACGTTTTGTGGGTTGTTTTTGGAGGATAGTCGGGTGTGTAGTTCGTTGGATTTTGCGCTGAGGGTTTGTGTGGGGGGCGGTGGGGAGGGGGATGGGGATGGGGTTAGGTTGGATCGGTGGTGTTTGAAGGAGATTACGACGGTGGTTGGGGGGGCGGGGAGGACGTTTAGTGAGGCGAGGTTGTTTGATGGGGAGGGGGTGTGCGTGGCGAGTTTGTCGCAGCAGAGTATTTTGAGGCCGCGCGAAGAGGGAGGGGAGCAGGTGGGGAAGGGAAAATTGTGAGAATTGAGGTGGGAGTTTGTCTAAGCACGACGGAGGGCGAAAGATGGTGCTCAACAACACCACACTGGATCGATGGGCCTCATGGTTTACAGGTACCTATATACGGCAGAAATGCCCATGCGAGGTACCTTTGACATTTCAGAAGAGGCCCTGCTCCATGCCGAGGAGCTCTTGAACACTTTTGAAGGAGGCCAACTCCATGTGTAAGCCTCTTCTAATCTTTTAAGAAAACGCCCATTCATCGCTTGTCTGTGAAGAAAGAGTGGAGGAAACCCTGAACCAGCCTTAGAATTTACATCCCCTGACCTTACCACGCTAGTCCAACCACATAATTTTTCAAACGAGGGCCCCATACATATAGCCAAGAAGCAAGGATCGGGACCAGCGAAGTTGAAGACCAGTATCAGATAGCCTGGTCCCCATCATCCCGACTTCAGTACCTAAGCTTGCAACCAACGACTTCTCCTCCAACATATTCTGCCTAGCTGTGTCTTTTACGAGAGAAGCAGCAACAACACCACCCATGACTCACTGATGTGTTCCCTTTTGGTACCCACCGCCATATATTTCGTGTATGACTTCTTTTAGTTCGCTCCAAGACACGAAGTCATATGTGTGAATTAAGGAGCAGCAGCAACGAAGACTGCACAACACTCTCCCGTCTCCTTCCATATATATCTGGCAATTTCGGTTTGAAGTTGCAACGCTGCACATGTCTGGTGAGCTCGATAATTTCCAGTCTCATTCCTGTCCTTCTTGAGTTTTTAAGGGAGTATTCATACGTATGTAGTAGGGCGTGCCCAAGTGTGCTGGAGTGGAGAAGCTGCAGAGCTCCCACATTAATTCTATGACTTTCGCTTTTATTTCCAACTCCATGGTCTTTTTTCACGTCCAATTTTGGAGAAGAAGCGGTGCTAGTGTGTGTATTGAGAAGAAGGGAAGGGAAGTACAGGAGAAGTAGGAAATGTTGGGCTTTATATCTATCATCTAAGCAGTTGAGCATGGTTTTTGTTATATGACATACCCCCGGCAGAGAGGAAAAATTTCGTCTGCAAATCCATCATAGACATCATAGAGAAGATGCAAAAGTTCGTGCCAGCATAGTTCCCCGTATAGAGGTACTTTCTTGGTTGAACTTGACCATGGGTTCCTGAGGTCATGTGTTGTGTTGTAGAGTGTTTATGTGAGCATATTCTATCGGTTTTTCGTTTAGGATTCGGATTGCTTGCTTGTGCTGCACCATGAAAAAGAATTTGGTAGGGTTGGATTTATGAAGTCCAGACGATCGCCTCCTTGCACATAACCGGTACGGTGAGGTCTTTGAGAGTCCAGTCCCATAATTCTAGAGTGATTGCGATTTTAGAGAGGAGGAGATGGAGACACATGTAGAATCTGCAATCTTCTTTCACTTGTACACACTCGAGACCGATTTTATCTAATGAGTGTCAGAGCAGCGATAGATCGCAAGGCTCCATGCGGCCATGGCCTGGATTTTTTAGGCCACTGACTCCATTTCACTCGAATGGGTAGACTTTTAGAAGAAGATCGTCGAGGTGCTCGTTCTGTAGACCAAGTAGAAAGAACAAGTTGCACATGTGGGTGATATATGCACACACATGTTAGGCGTGTACATCAGGTGAGATCCGCTTGGCTTATGTCTTTTGGCGACGGCAAGAGACCTGCATGTGTCCTAGAGTTCGGAAGTCGCAGGATCTCGCATCTATACCGTCTAGAAAGGCTTTGAGAGTCCAACTCCATCTACACGGAAGATCATTCTTTTGAGAGAGGCGAGCCTCGACTGTTCATGTCCAATGCGTAATCGCGCTTTTATTCCCTTGCACACACCATCATCAACTTTTGAGCTTCTTTTTTGTGAAGAGTAGAGCAGAGCAAAGCTTCCCATGGATACATGCTCTCACAGTTTTAGGAGCCCAGCCCCATGAGTCTACCGTCAGCGTCTTTAGACAAGAATGCCGAGAACAGTGCCAGTGCGTGGGGAAACGGAAAAGCAAGAAGAGGGAAGCATCGGGAGTGATGTATGACGTCCTCATTTCTCTGCACACATCGTATTGGTCCCACTGCGTTTTTTGTTTCTGTAGAAGAGCAGAACAGAGCAAAACTCCACTTGTGTCGTACTCTTTGAACTTCTTGGTGGAGCAAGCCTCATCGTAAGGCTGGACCGAGTTTATAAGAAGAATAATGAGTCTCGTTCCGCTGTATAGGGAAAGAAACATGGAGGGAGAGAAGTGTAGGAGTTTATGTATGGCGTTTTCGTCTCCCCTCACACACCATTCGTCAAAGAGAGGACAGATTTTTTGGGAAGAGCAGTGGAGCAAAGCATGTGTTCTACTCTTTAAGCCTTTCTGTGAAGCAAGCTTCATTAGAAGTTCTGATTGCATTTTAAAGAAGAATGCCGAGGATAGTTCCACCGTGTGGGGAAAAGAGGAAGCAGAAGGGCAGGGCCAGGACACACGCAAGGCGCCCCCATTCCTGAAGTCCCTTGCACATACGATAAGTCGATATCCACAACATTTTTTGAGAAGAGCAGCAGGAGCCAGGCAAAGTTCCACATGTATTTTGCTTGGATGATTTTTGAGAGCAGGACTCCATCAAGAAGCCGTGAGGCATTTTTAGAAAGAAAGTTCCTGAAAATACCCCCTGTGGTTAGGGAGAAAAAAGGAATGAAGGGCTGGGAGTCATGTATAGCTTTTTCCTTTACTCCTCCTGCACACACCATTGTCTGCATTGATGATCAGTTTAATGTTCTATGGACCTAGAGCAGTGCAGAACAACATCCCACATTCCAGTAGCCGGATTTATGTTCTTGAAAGGTGCCTGGCTTCATGACACTTCCTCAGTGCCATGTGATGAACAGGGCCGAGGGTAGTGCCTGCGGGTAAGGAAAGGAAACGGGGGAGGAGAGAAGTGCAGGAGTTTATGTATCGTGTCTGCTTCAATGACCTTTTCCTTCATACGACTTCGTTAGTATTCTTTAGGAAGTTTTATGTGGTAGAGCAGAACACTCGCGAAGTCCCACATGTCGCTTTATTGAATTCGTTTTCAAAGGTCTAGCTCCATACACTTCTGCTAGCTCGATCTTCGAAGAAAAAGTCTTTGCTACTGCTGGAACGTTCCAGTTAGAGAAGAAGGAAGGTCAGGGATATATATTCGGTGATTCCGTTGTCCTTCATGCTCAAATTCCAAGAAACCTTTCGATATTATATGTCGCAGAGAAGGCTGTTGCAAAGTTCCACATGCGCGCGCGTGTCCTAGATTTCAGATCACTGCTCCACGCAGAGCATTCACGTTCTTTTTTGATCCGGGTCGTAATTTTGTGCAGGGAAGGGAGAAGGAGGAGGGGCTGATTCTATTGCTGCACATATTTTTGGCTGCACCAAATCAAAGGAGAAAAAATACATATACGTTGGTGTGCTCACATTTGGAAAACGAGCCCCATCAATGCATGCACATCCACATTTAGAGAATAGTTGTCATCGTTCCGAGCACACACATGGACATAAGCGAATCCAACTTTGAGACATTTGAACAGGTGGAGGGAACCGGAAAGGGCCAAGATCATAGATCTTATAGTCTTCTTGTTCTTGTTTCCATCGCCTGCTTCATGACTTCTAGATACATGCGACGTTGCTGAAAACCACTTCAGACAAGCATAGAGAGAGAGAGTCGATTTTTTTTTGGAAGTCCAAGAGTCCAGCTCCATTCATCTGTTGATATACGTTTTACAAGTGCGGACTAGTCCAAGCGTCCAACTCCATACGTTCCAGGGTTTGCAATATACGTTTTTAGTGAGGGTCCAAGAGTCTAACTCCATAAGTTGACGGAAGACATGTTTTTAGAAAGGAGGTATCGCCGTTGCTGTGTTGTGGAGCAACAAGGAAAAGAGTTGGGGTATTCATGTAAGCTTCGTCAAATTGATTTGCCTCATACTTCAGCGGCCGGTAAAAACGCTGTCTGTTCTGAAAAGGAGCAGTCCCAGATCTCCACATGATAGTTGAGTCTGAGGATTTGAGAGGTCCAGTCCCATACAGTTGACCAAAGTTGGTTTTAGAAAACTGCAGCGCCACTCAGAGTGAGGAGAAAGGAGGAGCTGATGATTGAACCGGAGCTGATGATTGAACCGGAGCTGCTGTTCCCCTTGAGTAGCTCTATATATTGGGCCATCGGAAGACTACTCAGACATGACTTCATGCGACGAGTGATTCCCACATCATGAGTGTCGCAGGTGGCTTTTGAGTTTATGAGTCCACCAACCCTGTGGAATAAGGGGGAGGCATTCAGAGGAACTCTACCTAATTGTGAGCCTGTGCAGCATTCCTGCATGGAGAAGGAAAAGGCTCTGTTTCATGGGCTTGCGAAACAGTAACTTTAGATGTAGCACTGAATCGCACGCGTGATCGCAAAGTTCCACAGGAAATCGGCTTCTTTGACATTGTGAACCAAATTCCATCCAGTCAAGTCGAGGCCACTTTTGAAGGAAACGGTCGTTTTTGTTAGAATGTAGAGTTTGGAAGAGGGAAGCTCTGCGCTTCATATGTTATCTTCTGTCGCATTTGACATGCTGATGGAGAAACGTTCCTACGAAGATTCTGAGTGTGTTCAAAATCATTACGTACACGCCGTGACAACCTTTTGGTCCCCATTTTTGCTAGAGCGATTGAAATTTGCACATAGCATCGAGATCTGTGAATTTTGAGATTGCACCTCCACTCGCATAACGCTTTGCGTCGTAGACTTTTGGAGGGATACCTAGGGTACTAATGTCGTTGCTAAAGAGCAGAGCACATAGAAGGAAGCTCCGAAGATTTATGTATGTTTTCGAGAAACATACATAGTAATCGCAACGTCTTGTATAGTAATTTTTTGAATCAATACTTACGCAGAAACCAAGTCAGATGGCTGTGCATGATCCACCATGCTAACCGATTTGAAGACTCAAGTTCCACATTTGTTATACCCTTCCACATTTTATGATTCAGCTCAGCTTCCATGGAGCTCATCGATGTCGCTTTTGAGGAAAAGCCTTCGCTTTCGTATGTGTGCGATGGAGAAGTGGATGGCAGAAATAGCTTCATATTGATAGCATCAGGGTTTCATACAATATGCTGACTGGTTTACGCAGAGAGACGCGCATAGGCGACGTAGTCTTCTTCGCCGCAGAAATGCACATAGAAGCAAATTGTCTGGAGTTTTTGGTTCCGCTCCATATCTGCGGGTCTTCCAGTTTTCTTGAGAATACACCTACAAGTGTGTAGAGTATATACAGAAGTGGCGTAGACAGAGTATTTGACTTGTCGTTTATATAGTCCTCATGGAGAGTACGATGCTCAAGTGATCGCATACGTATACAAATGCGCAGTCAGAAAATGCCGAAGTCAACGTCCGCAGAGGGGGAGAAATCTCCATAGATAGTAAGACCATGTTTTTTAGAGTTCACTCCATATTGACGTGCTTGATCCTTTTTGAAGACGCGATGTTATTGCTGCTGTGTAGGGAAGGGTGTTGGAAAGGACATATATATATATGTCTATAAAGGTCCATGAAAGATGCTTATCAGATCCATGGACCTGGGGATCTCGAGATTTTTCAGGAAGGATCTACCGCATGTGGCAATTCGTACTGCATCAGACGACTGAATTCGTGCTAGAGCACTCAATCGGGAAGTTTCACATGCGACGGTGCCTGACTTGTTTTTTAAAGGAAACCAACTCCATAAAATCCATTATTGTACGTTTTTTGAGAGCAAGGACAGCCAGTGTGTAGAGTGAAGAGAAGGGAAGGGCTAGGGTTTATATATAATCCCTGTTAGCATACTCATCGGCATACCGAGATAAGATTGCAGTAACGATCATCAAAGTCGTTTTCGCTAGAGAAAGACAGACATGCATGCGATCTTATCTTCCGGGTTTTGAGAGTCCAGCTCATGATGATGCTATATTCAACCTTTAGAGAGCTACTGCCGCTCTGGGTCCATGAAGAGAGAAGGGTAGAAAAGCAGAAGGCAAAGATACGGCTTTATACGCGTATTCCTATACAGCATGCTAGTCAAGGTACATAGAAAATTGTGCGGAAAATGTGCGGAAAAGGACTGCGACAAGGTGTGGACGTGATGGACGAAATAGATATGCTCGTCATTATCATCATTAAACGATTTGGGGTTTGTACATGAAGTGGCGTGCACTTCTGCAGTTCATTTCCAGGCTGAGTCAAGCATCCAGCACCCGCTCCTCACGAATTGATATACTGTTGGTTTTTGTTCTATCCTGGGGAGGAAGTATAGGGAAGAGTGCTGAAAAGAACACTGATCTTTCCGGGTCATTTATACCTAGGACCTCGGAGTAGCGTCTCACCAATCAGCTATTGCTAAGCCACACTGGAAGCGTGTCACACAATAGTGATGATCACCACAATCACGCAGAGCCGACAAATTCCTATAGACCCGTTTTATATATGAGATACTGTTTCTCTCAAATCGCCATTCAATATCTTTCCTTCAGTTTTCTGGAACGCAGACCCTGCTCCATGATACTTCGGAAATTGACTTTGAGCAGAATCGTCAATGCAAGTATAGAGAGAGGAAAAGGTGAAGCAAGGACAACGTGCTTCTTATACCTCTTCGTATCCGAACCGTCGCTTGTGAAAAGAGAGTCCTGATCTGGGATTGGTTGCTAGTGATAACTATGTTCGTACTCACTGTAGTGATGTGATGTGGGCACCTGCCAATGTTGTACTGGGAATCTCACGATAGGGCAGGCGCAGCACCGCAGCTTGAGGTGCCTTTCCTAGGAATGCATCGGGCATTTTTCTAATGCCTGATCTGTTGCAGCCCCATCTTCTTACTGGCTGCGTAGGAGAGGACGGCCTGGGAAGCGCTCGATAGCGTGATACAAAGCTGTGACGGTAGAAGGTTGACTGAAGCAGTGAATTGAGTTCCACGAAAAGCGACAAAACACATGACTCATGATTCATAGAGGCGCCTAGAATGTAAGCGCAAAATGGCAGAGAAGATGCCCGAGAGAGGCGGCGACTATTCACGCTCCCTCTCATTATCTTACACGTTATACAAGCTTATCTGAGTATCACTCCAAGATAGTGCATTCATGCTGCTAGTTCCTTTTCGAGCTTCTTCACCCTCTTGATGCTTTCCTTCGCATTCGCTTGCCCGTCGGCAAATCCTACCTTTTTGGACAACGCCGCCGCTTCTTCGTACTTCTGCCGCGCTTGCGTGAGCTTCCCTTCCATCTCGAGGAATTCTCCAAGATTATGCATGGCCGCGGCACATCCCGCATCACACTCTTCATCTCGATCTGGAGGCGTTATCGTGGCTGCGCGCGCAAGGGCCTTCTCAGCCCACTGTCTTGCATGATCCACTAGGACAGCGCGCGGCGGTGGTGGAGCATTGGAGAAGGAGTCAGCGGAGGAGGAGATGGATGATGATGGTGGTGGCGTCTGTTGGGCGAGACAAGTGGAGATGTTGTTCACTTTATTGTCTTGGTCAGCCACGTTCAAAGCAAGGGACATTCACAACATACTTAATATCACACCGTGACATGACTTTGGCGGACATAGGGCCAAGGCCTGCACGAACAGCGGCGTGGCGAGATAGTGGGAGTCAAACTTTTCGTAGTGGTGGCCGAGCGCTGTAGCTAGTCAGCGTCGTCCGCGTAGGGATGGGTGTCACAAAAATAGACGGTGAGCATCAATGGAGACATACATTCCATAGTGCCGCCTAATTCTTCGTCTGTCATCCAATCACCCTCGCCCTGCTTCACACCTTCTTTTTCGCGCCGATTCCTTTCCTTCAATATTGTCTCCACAGCCTCGGTATACCGCTTCTCGGCATCTTCCGGCTCATTCATGTACTCTGAGCTGTAGAGCTCCCCTAGCTTCACATTAAGCTGCACCATGGACTTGAGCACCCGTGATCTGCTGCCGTCTTCCCAGTGTCGGTGGCTGAACTCATCCATCCACCGCTGGCAATCGACGCGCATGATCTCCAGAACATCGCACGCCAGCGGGTATTGGCCTGCCTGCTCGAACAGATGGCTGATCAAGTACTTGACTCCGAGAATCTCGTCACTGAAAGGGTCCATGCCCTCCTCGGTGGCTACAGCCAGGGCTTGCCGGAAGTACTTGTTGGCTTCTCTGATATCGTAATTGCTGCCCTGGCGACTATAGAACAGGGCCCGACGGAGCTTCTTCGCCACCGGCTCGGGGAATCGATGGTAGGGCTTGACTATCACGTTCCGGTAGTACCAGGGTAGGTAGGTGACGGCGAAGGTAGAGACCCCGACAATACTGGTGTCCGCATCAGCGCTGGCTGGTCTCGGCAGGCGAGGGTGCATACATGCTGATAGCAAGGGTAAACATGAAGGGGCTTTGCCGGTACTGCTCCTTGGCCTGCTGGACGAATGTAGTCTTGTGCCGCCTTTCTATCTGCTGCTGGAGGGGTCGCCATGTCCGCGACGGAAGCTTTGTGAAGGCGTGCACAGGTTCGCAAGGCACGTGGCTCCCGATGCGGGACGCAGCGCGCGGGACTGCCCTCGCAAACATGATTGACCTGGCCGCAGTAGTAGAGAAGCCCCAACGGATGCGCGTGCGTGAGTGGAGTGGCCGCTGCAGCTGTCGGGGGTGAAGGCGGCGGAAACTTTTAGGGCAGTCGCGATGCGCGCAGGGTTGTGAGCTCGGATGACGTTGATCTGATTCGCCTGCAGTCTCCACCTCGAAGCTTGCGCGCAGAGAGCCCCAAACACGCCGGAACGTGTCCTGGCAAGAGCGCAAATAATGTGCGGGCGATACGCGCTGGCCTTGGTTAGTGACTCTCAAGTGCTCTGGTTATGCTGCTGATAGAATGCGCAGCGGCCGTCCGAGGTGCGTCACCAGCTGGAGCAGTTGCACATGCCCGTGAACGAGGCGCCCGACGACGAGGGAGTCCGACAGACCTACAACTTTGCTCCAGGCTATCATGGGCTAGTATACCGGGCAGACGGTCCTGACTACGCAGGCGGTCAGAAGGATCAACCTCACGGGCAGGAGGTCAAGACGAAACAAGAGGACGATGCGCCCGCCGCCCTCCCCGCAGAGGCACACAATGGCACCCAATACAAGTTACAGGCTATGCGATGGGGTGAGTTATGCTGTGTAGTGGCCAGCAGTGAGCGCTACGGTGCTGACATGTTCCGCCCTCCGCCAGGTCTGATTCCCTTCTGGACGAAACGCAACCCCGACTACGGTTCCATGATCAAGACGATCAACTGTCGCGATGACTCGCTCTACGAGGACCGCGGCATGTGGACAAGCATGAAGAAGAGGAAGAGATGCATTGTCGTGGCACAGGGCTTCTACGAGTGGCTGAAGAAGAACAACGGCAAGGAGAAGATACCGCACTTCACCAAACGCAAGGATGGCCAGATGATGTGTTTTGCTGGTTTATGGGACTGTGTACAGTACGAAGGTAGGTCCACAAGTGCGCTATCGCTTCTGTGCATACAACCCTCATTGGTACGGCGGTGGCCTGTCAAGTCCCATGCCCCACGTTCTAGACTACCAATTCGTCCTGAGAGCATGTCGTAGACCGTCAGTATCCAGGTTCTGGTCCGGCGTGCCACGTTTTCCCTGCCTTGTGCACCCCGGCATGTGTCTCGACTGACAGGCGAGCAGACTCCGAGGAGAAGATCTTCACCTACACCATCATCACCACCGATTCTAATAAGCAGTTGCATTTCCTGCACGACCGGATGCCAGTCATCCTCGAAAACGGTACGGAGGCGATTACAACGTGGCTGGACCCGAACCGTACCGAATGGAGCATGGACCTGCAGTCTCTACTGAAACCGTTCGAGGGCGAATTGGAGTGCTATCCCGTGACCAAGGACGTCGGCAAGGTGGGGAACAATTCCCCGTCCTTTCTCATTCCCATCAACAGCGCTGCAAACAAGAACAATATCGCCAACTTCTTTGGGAACCAACGGAATGCCTCCAAGACAAAGAAGGATGAGGCACTGCTCGGAGGAGTGGAGCAAGATTCTCAAAAAGGACTCAAAACTGAGCACGACGACAATGAGACTCGTGAGACGACGAACCGTGTGGAAGGTAGCGAAGACAATGCGCCATTGCCTGTGCCGGCCTTATTACCTTCTTCAACCGGTCATGATTCGAGGGGCGTCAAGCGGGAGCGCAGCGAAGAAGAAGATGGTAACACTGCAGACGGCGTACCCCAACAAAAGCGGAGGATCTCCGACATACCTGGTCCAGCGCCGAACCAATCGCCGCGAAAGAGCCCTTCCAAGACGCCGGCGAAGAAAGGAAAGACCAGGAGCGCTGTGAGCAATGGCAGCGCTGCTCGAGGCAGCCCAGCAAAGGGCGATGGCAGTCGGAAAATTACATCTTTTTTCGGCAAGTGATTGCGGGACGCGGTATCAACCGGGCCCGTCGACGGGACAAGTGCTCGGAGGCGGCGACGGCTGGATATGGAGCTCATCTCTATAGCATTGTCTCCGAATATTGCGCGCAGGAGGAGTCTGGCGGTGAGCGCGATGGGACGTCGGTTTAGGCATGCGGCGCAATTGGTGACGGGCACACTCGCGCCTGTGTGATTCGCCCGGCGGGCGGCAAAAGCGTGCAGGTGACGAGTTGAGCATGCGTGTCAACTTGTCTGGAGAGGTAATGTACGTTCCGGGGTGACGGAGCGTTGGCTATGATATATTGCGCGACAGCACAGGTGTGTGAGGAGGGAAGAACCCTGCGCCTACGAGCAGCAGGGCAACGCCATGCGGTTCTAATTATGTAGCCGCGCGAGATGAACGACGTTTTGGCGGCCCCGGGGCCGGACAGCGATCTGTGCAGGCCGGGGGCGTTTGTCCTCGCCATTCTGAGATGAGAAAAACTTGGGAGGTCCCCCCACAAGCCCGCCAGAGTACGACCTTCCACACGCTGTGCTGCTAGTCGCATCTTCGCTCCCGCTGCACTTCGGACGCCTTGCATCTGCCGGCCGTTTGACTGAAAGCCATAATCGCCGGCTGTGCATGCATCTCGAGCCAGCCCTGTGCTTGGCTGGTATTCTCGCTGACCTTGAACCTCTACCACCTATCATGTGAGTACTACCGCTACCTCTTCGCCTCTCTGGTGCTGCTTGCTGCACACTATCTCTCTCGCGGATCCTCGGTCCTCGCCGTGTCCTCTTCATCCAAGTCGTCCTCGCTCGCCGCGCGCGCGACGGCCCGCTCCATGGTCGACATCGAACCACATCTCGAATTTGCACTCGGCTGCGTGCGTGTGCGTGACCTCCGGCCTCTAGGCGTGCCCTCGACCCAGTTTGCCCAAGATGATGGCCCTTTTGGATCTCATATCTCAGAACCAGCCGCATTTTCGAACCAACCAGGCCCTCCTTGTGATTGGTCTGCAAAACGACTTCATCCAGCCCGACGGCCGCTTGCCTGTTAGCACCCGCAATGGATTTTTGGACCGCATCAACGTTCTTGCCCCCAAGTTCCGCGACGCCTTCTCCAATGTCATCTGGGTGCAGACCCTCTATGAAGCAGACCGCTTGGCCAACGACCCCGCCACGGGCGAGGGCGATGCTGTTGTCGTGGGCGGGCTAGTCGACGGAGTTGAGAGCAGCACGGATGACGACGAAGATCTTCCGAAGGATCTTCTGCCGCAAACCCAGTCAAGATCGTCGCGCAACAAGCAACGGGCATTGGACCTCCTGAAGAAGGTCTCCACGCGTCGGCGGGTGGCTCCGCGTGAGGCCGCCAGCGAAGCGTCCCAATCTTCTGCAGCAGAAGACGAAGAGCTATTTCTATTACGGACACCAAAGAAAGCGCCGGCGTGTTTACCAAAGACTCCAGGCGCCGAATTTGTGGATTCTGTCAAGGCCAATATCGCGCCTTCGGATTGCGTCTTTGCAACTACAAACTACTCTGCCTTCTTGGGGACCAATTTGCTGTCCCACCTACGTGGTAGACTGGTTACCGAGTTATTCATCTGCGGCTGCTTGACCAACGTGTCAGTGCTTGCGACTGTCATAGATGCTGTCCGACATGGAATCAAGATCAATGTCATCGGCGACTGTCTTGGCTTCCGCAAGCAGAATCGGCATGATGAGGCACTGAAGCGGATGGTGGAATTTTTCGACGCAGATATTGTGAACAGCTTGGACGTGCTGCGCAAAGACAAATCGGACGAGTCTCAGCAAGATGCAGAAGAGGAATCTAACTCTACCGCAGTGGAAGACAAGCTCGAAGGACTGGTTGCGAAGCTCAGTCTCAGCGCAGGAAGTCCAAATAGCCAGGCTGGTTCAAGCAGGACGAGCCCTGCTATTGCGGTAAACGGTCAACGGCGACCAGTATCGGACGCCTCACGAGCAGAAAGTCATCTCAGCGACGAACAATTTGGTGAAAAGCTTGCGCAAGGTGCAGTACTTCCCAAACAGGACACACCAGCTACCGTGACACAAAATCTGGTCAAATCGAAGATACGGATGAGATCGCGGACAGACAAGAGCAAAAAGGTGGCGGAAAAGCCGAAGAGGAAGGAGAACGACAAACAGCCTGAAACCGGCCCTGGCTCAACGGTTGCCGAACCCGCCGCCCAGCCACCGAATCCTCTTAGAGCAGCCGAAACTGCTGCGGAAAAAGTCGCACGAAAACCCGGAATCGCCAAAGCTGAGAGTAGCGACAGGCTTCGCGCGAACCCCACGAGAAAACCCCTCAAATCCTCGGTTTCTCACCCCGCACTGTCAGGCAACACTTTGGCTACCATGGACAAAACGCCTTCGCACGTGACTCGTCTTACATCTGCACTCTCCAAGTCCGGTGAGTCGAACCTCAACACGACCACGAACCCTCCAAGGTCTCCAGCTCGCACACAAATTGCCATCGAAGCGTCGGAAACTTCAGATTCGGCATCGTCATCAGTACATAATATTGCGATAATGAGCAAAAAGCTTCCGTCTCTGGCCACCTTGCCAGTGCTGCGTCCTGGCGACCGCATCGCGGAGGGTGATTCACGCATCATCTACGACTTTTTTCCAGCAAATTTTCGACATGCTACAGATACCTCTAAGCCCTTGCAAGAACTCATATTCCGGCAACTTTACAATGAAGTGCGATGGCAGAAAATGTTCCACCAGCAAGGTGAAGTACCTCGTCTAGTATGCTGCCAAGGCGAATTCGGAGCCGAGGGCTCCATGCCGGTCTATCGACACCCTACCGATCAAGCGCTTCCTCTGCTACATTTCTCACCCAAGGTCCAAGTGATACGAAAGCAAGCCGAAAAACTGGTGGGGCACCCTTTGAACCATGTCCTCATCCAACTGTACCGGACTGGCAATGACTACATCTCTGAACATTCAGACAAGACTTTGGATATAGTGCGGGGATCTTCAATTGTCAACGTTAGCTTTGGCGCTCAGCGCACAATGAGGCTCCGCACTAAGAAGTCACCAAAATCAAAAGAATCGGAAGAGGCCGAAGAACGCAACACGCAGCGCGTGGCATTGCCCCATAATTCCATGTTTGTTCTGGGTCTAGAGTCGAACAAGAAGTGGCTTCATGGAATCAACGCTGATAAGAGACTTGCAGCCGAGCGCAGTGAGGAAGAGGAGGCTTATTCTGGCATCAGAGTTTCCCTGACCTTTCGTCATATCGGTACTTTTCTGGACGCCGAGAACAGCACTATATGGGGCCAAGGTGCAACTTCGAAAGTACAGCGCGACGCACGGGAAGTGATCAACGATGACGAAGATGAGAACGAAAAGATGGTCCGAGCCTTCTCGCGCGAGAACCACCACAGCGATATCGACTGGGACGAGTGGTACGGTGATGGCTTCGACGTACTCCACTTTAGGAATGCGCCGGAAGACCTTCCAATTCTCTACGCATCGAACTTGGTTGCAGAGACCAACATGGTCAAGGTCTTCCTTTGGGAGCAAAAGATCAACCACATCGTCATAGAGTCTCCGGCTGACGATAAAGAATACGAGTACGACCGTCGCATCTGCTACCGAGACAACGATGTCAACCACACCGAAGTCACCCTCGTTGTTGCTATTGTCACGTACTTGAACCACTACCATCCTCTCGATCGCGACGACAGAGGTCGCTCGGGCCTGGCTTCCACCTTCGAGGTCTTCGTCCACGTTGCCACTGCACTAAGACACTGGAACAACCGCCACGTCCCCGAGTCCTTCGCCGCCTTCGTCAATAGCTTGGACAGTCTTGAAGAGCGCCAAACATTCGGTCCGGGACCCTTTGCCGCCGGCCGCAGGTTTTCGATTGGCGATTGCTCGGTATGGCCATTCCTGGACGAAATCGTCGAGAAATGGGAGGGCTGGAGCGAAGAGCGATATCCGACGCTGACCGAGTACTACCGCATGCTGTGGAAGAAGAAGAAAAGCACACTTTCGAAACTACGTCCGCAGCTCCCTGAGATTAGGAAGGAGGCCGTGGCTAACGAAGATGACGAGTAATTCATCGGGCGGCGCATGCTTTGCTGGTGCAAAGTTTGGTCTGGTTTGGGGCGATTCTGGATCTTTCTTATTCGATCTTTTGTTGCGATGCGTTTGGATACCATGGGCTGCAACTGGCTTCAGCGCGCATAGGCTTGATGTCTTTGTTCTTTCTTCTCGGAATTATTGGGAGGGTGGTAGTCGCTATACGTGCGTTACCTCCCGAAGTGTGACGTCGGCATGCAAGACGGTGGGTGCATTTGCTTGGTGTCTCGTAGATGGGTCTAGTCTCTAGTCGAGGGCATTTAAAAGTCATTGGGTAATACGAACGATTGATCAGCTTGAAGATATCCGTAACTTTTGTGCGGCTTTCTAGTGTCCTTTCCTATTCTCATTTATTCACACTGCTACTCACACATGGCCGGCACTACCAGCCTAGGCAATAGATCACCATTTCTTCTTTGCCCTTTCCGGACCCAACATGGCTCGACCTCATGCGCACAAACCGCTCCGCCCCAGCATCGAGCTCGTTGACGATTGGCACTGGAATTCTTCGTGCAGTGCAACATCACCTGGGCAAACCTTGGAATGCCTGACGCTCGGACAGCGATGACGCCAGCTCCAACACCAACGACGGACGCGAGTCGGCCGCGGGTGGCGTGCGGAGCATGGCGGAAGGAAGCTGACATACATACAACGTTGGAGCAGGAGCAGGATCCAGGACCAGGACCAGGATCATCGTGCAGCGCATGGGTTGCGCGTCACGTGTGTGATCGAATTCCACACTGGCCCCGGCGATCTCGGAGTCGGCTGACAAGAGTGGGATGGTTGGGAGTGGGGATGGAATTAAATTGGGTGAGTAGCATCATGGTCAAACTCAAGCCTTGAGATATATGCATATTCCACTTTCGAAGCATCAATCTCTGAACCATTGCGTACGATTTTGAGCACTAAGCTTTAAATCTCCTATCTTAGTCCTCAACTACCTCGATTCCGTCTAAAACTACACCCGCTTCTTCCCCATTGCCAGACACGCTGAATATGATCTTGTTATCGGCGCCCTCGCGCAAGTTCAGCTCGATGGGCACGATGTCGTGGTAGCCGGCGCGGTGGTTCAGGCTCGAGATGTTGACGGCTGGTTGGTCGTTGACGTAGACGTGGGCTTCGGCTAGGTTTCTGTCTTGCATATCTGTGGGGACAGAGGTCATTTTGTTAGGATGAACTCGAAGTATCTTGTCTCTGGAAAGAGAAGAGGGCATGTACGTACGATAGTGGAATTGCACCCATTGTCTTCCGCCCAGCCCTGTGACATTGTGGAAAGTTACTGCGCTGTCGGATGTGACTATATCGATGGTCAGCGTCCATTTCGATACTTGACGGGGTGAGAGATCGCAAGAAGAATAACTCACTCTTCCGCACACCCCGCTTATTCAAACAACGCCCACACTCCCCCACAGCAGCCCGTCCCACAATCTCCGCCCGCTCAGCCTCATACCTCCTCTTCCGACTCGGCGTGCTGACCACGCCTGTATTAACATCAATCTTCCACTGAGCATGGTAATCCAGCGTAACCTTCTTATTCGCCGTATCCACCGTCATAGGCACCCACACATGATTACTATCCGGGCCGCCCTTACTATCCCAGCTATCGCCCATGTAGATATACGTCGTCTTCTGGCTCCCCGCAACCGTCAGCTCGAACGTGTTCTGGCTGTTGTACGTCTTCTCCGCGTCGGGCGCGATGCCGTACGGCCCGTTCCAGCTCCCGGATATGGAAGACGCCCAGAACATTTGGTTGGGGTTCGACCGCCACCCTGTCTTGCCGGATACGATCAGGTAGTAGATGCCGTTTACTTTGAAGAGGCCCGGCGCTTCGTACGCGCCTTTCGCGAGGTAGTTGACCCGGTCGCCGATGCTGCCGTCGCTGTTGATGCGGTTGATTTGTACGGTGTTGTGGTCGGCTGATGTGAGGATGTACCAGGTGCCGTCGTCGTCGGCGAACATGCCTGTGTCGGAGTAGGTGTAGCCTGAGGGTGGCAGTGACACTTTGGAGCCGGCGACGGCGTAGTTGTCGTTTATGGTGCTTGATTTCAAGGCTTGTACGTTGCGGTCCACTTGGCCGTAGATCCAGAAGGAGCCGTTGGGCTTTGCGAATTTGGGGCGCCACATGTATTGGATCGAGTTCTGGGGATTGGAGGCAGGTGTCCAATCTAGGAGGTTCTTGGATGTGTACAAGTACGGTTGCTCGTCTACTGCGTTGTTAGCATCTTTGCTCGTATACCGGTCTGAAGTATCGGGGACGGACTATGACTTGCTGATTGTCCAATCCAGTAAAATGTGTCTCCGCGCTTGAGAACCATGCCACCATGTGCATCGATCTTGGTATTCGACGTCGACATCCATACTGCACCAGGCACAATCCAAGAGTTTGCGGCGTGAGCAACAGTGGCTGCACTGCTCAGCGCCAGAGCAATCTTTGAGAATATCATCTTGACCTCATCCAAGCGTGCGTGATATCGCAGAATGCGCCGAAAACTTTCCAGCACATATGTATTTGCCCCATCTCTTATAGTGAACCCCAAGACGGGGAAACAAGACCGTGTTTAATGACGATTGTCTATCCAGGTTGGGCGTGTTTCAATATAATCAACGGGCAATATATTTCACCCCAGGATTCACACAACAGCCGGGATTGAAAGTAGACAAGCTAGGGGTAGAACCATCGCTACGGCAAGCCAGGACCGAGTCTAAACAGTGTAACATTGCTCCACCAATGGACCTTGAATCTCCGCTTCGAGTACCGGACCAATAGCCACCGAAAAACAGCGGGCATCGGGCTAGGTGACGATGAAGCGAAGGTACCCGGACGTGACACTGCTGCTCCAGGATGTCTTGTATATAGACCAACGAAATAATGAAGGACGTACAACAAAAGAATGGTAGCTATATACCAGAAGCTAGCTCTCTTGATGTGATGCATGTGAGTCAAGGTTGAAGCTCAAGGACAGTCCGCGATTCCAGGTGATCCATCCCCTCCACCGGAGAGCACGTACGCCGTCTGCCTCTCTAAGGACCTGCCATACATGTTCGAGCTGCTAGTAAGAGCAGGATGTCTCCAGTGCTGAATGGTATTCACAATAATGTGTGTCACTGAGGAAAGTGGTCTCGGCTTTAGGGCTGCACATGTCACTACCAAAACCCGAACAAGTAAGCGGCTAGCCCAATAGAGAAGTTACCGAGGCATGCGTCCTCATCGTCATCCGACTCGCGCGACGGAGCGCGCTTCGATGTCAGATATAACAAAGCCGGCAACATCTTCTGTTATAAATCTTCCCTCATCGATTCTCAAGTGGATAGTCTAGAGCCTGGAGACAGATACAAGCAGAATATCAGGAAAGGAAATCACAATGGCGACCGACTACACGTACGAGTACTTCAACGTCACGTTTCCGGCGGAATATGTGGCTCAGGTGGAGATAAATCGACCGGAGAAGATGAATGCGTTTATTGAGATGTAAGTACCTTCTCTGTAGATCCGTTTCCTAGAGACGTTGCTACGAGTCCGTTGCAGAGTGTAATACAAGACCCCGTTCCCGATCCCTTCACAGAAACATGCTTTCTCCATTGTTTTTAATTTCATACTCTAAGAACCTCTATCACTATCTATACATCCACTTGTAGGCTAAATATACTAACACCCACCCAAAGAATGTGGCTCAACCTCTCCACCATCTTCCGCCGCCTCTCCCACGACCCCAACATCCGCTCCATCCTGCTCACCAGCGCCGGAGACCGCGCCTTCACAGCCGGCCTAGACGTCCAAGCAGCATCCCAAGGCATTCTCTCCCGGGACTCCGCCGACCCAGCCCGAGCCGCCATCGCAATCCGGCGCCATCTCGCAGAATTCCAGGACTGCATCACCGACGTCGAGAACTGCGAGAAGCCCGTCATTGCAGTACTGCACTCCATCGCCTTTGGCCTCGCTATCGACCTGTCGTCAGCTTGTGATATCAGGATAAGTACAGCTGATACTAAGTTCTGCGTCAAAGAGGTCGATATTGGGTTGGCTGCTGATGTGGGGACGTTGTCGCGCTTGCCGCATGCTGTAGGGAACCAGTCGTGGGTCAAAGAGGTATGTCTCTCTGCACGAATCTTTGGATCGGAGGAAGCGCAGCGAGTAGGATTTGTCAGTGGCGTGTACAAAGACAAGGCCGAGGCGGTGGCGGAGGGCTTGAAGATAGCCTCGCGGATTGCGTCGAAGAGCCCGGTTGCTACGGTGGGCACGAAGGAGTTGTTGAATTATTCGAGAGGCAGGCCGGTTGCGGATGGGTTGAAGTATACGCAAGCGTGGAATTCCGCGATGATCCAGACGCAGGATGTCAAGGATGCGGTGTTGAGCGGGATTCAGAAGAGGTCTCCCAAGTTTAGTAACTTGTAGAGAACTTCGAGTCATAGATGAATGAATACTTTTGGGTATTCGGAGACGGTACGGCGACATCTACAACCACACGTCATCTGCCAGCTTCGAGTACTCCGACGCATCGTACCAGTCTCCCACAGGCCCGCGGGACATGTCTTCATCACTGGCGAACACCGCCTCCGTACCCTCCCAAGGGATGTGCTTAGAGCCAATCAGCTCATCACAACTCGGGTTGCATTTATCCCCGCACGTCGGCGGATAGAACCACGTCGGATCCCAATCCTCCTCATGCTCCACCTCGTCCAAGCCAATCGTCTCAATAGCCTTGAGATCGATATCATACGCCCGCCCGCGCTGCTTCGGATGAACCTTGAAGAGGGGCTCCCACTACGAAGAGAAAAGTACTAGGTCAGCGACGGCCTTTCCCAAGTGAAAATAAGTGCAAGAATCGTGTTGTTCGCATAGATTCACGAGATGCGACACGAACAGCATCTCAAGAAATTATACTCTGATAATCCTGCAGTGGAGTATCACTTACCTTGTCGCGCACCCACTGCTGCACGGGGCCATCAAGAATAACGGTTCTGATGTGCCTGATGAAGCCTTTCTGCCACGCGTAACTTAGGATCCAATCGATCACCTGGCCTTGCATGCAGGTGTACCCCCTCATCATTGGGGAAAAGCCGTTCTCGTCCTCGTCTTCCCAACGCGAGTCGTAGCAGTCGTACCAGGGATTGTGTCTGGTATAGCGATCGCCGAAATAGAGGACGAGCTCTCGCGTTCCTTGAAGGATGTCTGTTGGACCCGATCGGGGCCTTTGAGGTTGGGGATGATGTTAGCACATGCTTTTGAATTGAAGGAGGAGGGGATGCTGTATGTCCCAGATCTACGCACCAGCGGGTGCTGAAATCATACCAAGCTGTTGTCTCAAACGGCGGTATGGTGACTTTGAACAGCGCAATATAATCCCCAGGATACAGGTCGAGATGGATTTTCTCCAACCCATGACCCAGATCATCCGGAATGTCCGCAAACCATCTAGTGTGATCTATAACATAATCGGAGGTGATTCGCATCTGTGTGGTGCCGAAAACCGCGATATGCGTGTCAATAATGTCCCTGGGTTCGTCGAAGTACTTTGGCATGCGCGTTAGGATACGGTCATACTCCCGGACTAAGCCGGTATCTTCGAGCTGCTTGCGGATGCTGCGCGTTGGTGATGGGCAGCGTGGAAGCGAGAAGTCGGATCGCCCCGAGACATATGTGCATACGTGAGGGATGCCAATCAAGTTGTGGAGGATCCTCAGGATGATTTCATCAGGCAGACGAGAGCGGAGTTGTAAAAGGGAAGACATCGTAGAAGGTAATGAAGAGTCGGAACGATGCGTTAGTGATAAAAAAGGAGGTGTATAGTTCGGGTGAAAAAGGAAAGGTGTATGTGTGGTCTGAGGAGGACATTACAGTCGAGCAATCTTGACAGAAAACTTGGTGCGGACAGGAATAGCAGACCGCACAAAGGTTTGCTCGCCGTGGTAGAATATGCAGTTGGTCCACAATGACGGTTTCGTTGAACGTGACTAACCGTACATTGAACTATGGTACACTTTAGCATGATCTGATTCACAGTTCCCAGATATGCTCTAATCCACGATGCTGTGATTGATAATGGCGCCGTGGGGAGCAATTCGATGTTTTGCATCGCGGCGCCGTTACTCCTGCATTGTACGGAACCTAGGCCTTCCGTCTGGCGGGACCTGGTGACCACTCCTGTGGCTGCCACTCATCTCCAGGATTGGTTCTGGCTGCCTGTTTCCATGGCGAGTCTGTAGGTTCCTTCTTCATCACTCTTTGCGGTTTTATTGTTGGGGCGGTTGTCGTGCTTTCATGTTCCGTTGTTGGCCTCTGCTCTGAGACTTCCTTCGCATTTTCAAATGTTGGAGGTGGCTCTGCCCGATCTCTAACCTCTTGATCCACGTTTATCTGTCGTATTCCGCTACTCTGATCACCGGACTCGAGCGGCTGTATGGGCTGTTGTTTATTCGGTGCATCCAGCGCAGAAGGTTTCGCGGCCCATCTAGCGTCTGCTTGTGCGGCCAACATTTTCATTTGGGCCTGCCGGACTACATCTGCTTGTTGCTCGGCGAGGGAGGGCGGTTCGAAGCGGGTGTGGCGCAACCATTGTATCCATTGTGGAGGCAGATTCACATCGCTGTGATGTACCCAGTTGCTGTATTTCGCTATTCTGCGAGTCCGCCCGGCGTGGATAGCGTCCTTGAACTCCCAGAACGTGTTCCCTTCCAGATCAAATCCTGGGAACAGTTAATGATGCTAGTACAAGCCAACGAAACCGTGGTACGAAGTAGTCAGGTTTACTGAGGAAGATCTCGAGCGCCTTCACCCATGGCTGTCGCGCGTTGGCCTAAACAGTCTTTTGGATGAGGCTTGCAATTGGGTGTTGAGTACTCCGTATTCCTCAATCAAGACCAGCTCCTTCGTAAGATGCAGCAACTTCATTCGCTGTCACAAGGGATATATGTATCATTTTCTCAATGGGGTGAAGGAGAGTCAAGGATCGTGAGAAAGAAGTCCAGAAAACTTACCAACTAGCCACCTGCGCCTCCAAGGCAGGCGTATCATCCGCCAATTGTACCACAGTCGCCTAATAGCACCGGGGCCTTTTGTCGTCGCCATGTACAGTGGCAATCAAGGTGAAGTTGGGCGTCCCCGAAGCACGCGGCGACTTCTTTGGGATGTCGTCACAGTCAGCGCGTCAAAGTGGCTGGGGGGTGAGAGAAGTGGCTGAACTCCACTTCATTCCGCTCAACCCCCACCACGCAACGCTGGCATGCACTGGGGCACTTACTCTCAAGACACCCTCCGGCAGCGCTACCAAAGTCACTCCGGACCCCCTCCAGCACGCGCCCCTCTCCTAGTCCTACCCCATCGCATATCCGTAACCCGAACATAGCAGCCACCACCACTCCCTACAAGCCCCGATCGCGCGCATTCCACTACCACCATGGCGTCCGTGACGTCTCTCGACCAAGATATGCGGAAGCTGCGGATGGACAGGTACACGCCCAAAGCAGCGAACGAAGCGCGCAGCTGGATAGAGGAAGTCCTCGGCGAGCGGCTGCCGTCTGGAGACCTGCTTGATGCGCTGAAGGATGGCACAGTACTTTGCAGGTATGCGCTCTGTTGCTTTGTGACAACATCTTTGCGACATATATACACTTGTACTAAACGTATCACAGGTTGGTCAACCTCGCCGTGCCGAACCCTGGTGTCAAATTCAAAAAGTCGCCCATGCCATTCATACAGATGGAGAACATCTCACACTTCCTGCGCGCCTGCGAACAACCCCCACTAAACATGCCTTCTCACGATCGTTTCCTCACAGTCGACTTGTACGAGTCCAAGGATCCGGCGCAAGTCCTTCAATGCCTGGGTGCCTTCAGCCGGGTTGCCAAATCCGTCAACCCCTCCAATTTCCCAACGGCGATGGGTCCCAAGCGTGGAGGTGGTGGTCCACTGAGTCCATCCACTACCGGGGGTGTGTATGCGAATGGGAGCACGCTCACGTCCCCAGGTTTCGGACGAAGCAGGGGTCCCAGTACGGCGAGCAACACTAGCGGCTCGAACACATTCAACCCACTCTCTCGCCCACCAGCTGAACGTGCTCTGAGTCCTGCGCTGACCGGGGGGTCAAACTCTTCCAAGACTTCGAATGGTATTCCAAAGTCGCCACCTGGCGGTGTAAGCAGTTGGAGCAAGAAAACCGACGAAGGGCTTACATCGCCAGCATGGAACATCCATCAATATGGTTACATGGGGGGTGCCAGTCAGGGGAACCAGGGCATAGCATTTGGTGCACGGCGCCAGATTACTAGTGCGGGTCCTCACGTGCCTAATCTAGCCGAAAAAGAGCGAAGGCGACGGGAAAAGGAGGCAGAAGAAGAGCGTTTGCGTGTTCTCGCAGAGGAGGCCGAGGCTAAACGCCGCGTTGAACGACAGGCTGAAGAGGATCGACAGCGTTTGGAGGAAGAACAAAGGTGGGAAGAGGAGACTCGGAAGCAGCGAGAGGCCGAGCAGCGTCGCCTTGAGAAGCAAAAGCGCGAGTGGGAAGAACAAGAGAAGCAATGGAAGATAGAAGAAGAAAGCAGGCAGAGAGAAGAGCGAGAGGTGGAAGAGCGCATTGAGCGGGACAGTCGCAGAAAACGTGCTGGCAGTGACGCTCGACTCCAAGGGCAGTTCTTGTCGCAGTACCAAGCGGAACAGACGGCCAAACCTCGCAGTCGGCGAAACAGCCAGGCTGATCCCGAATACAACGCTGAGCGTGAGCGGGTAAGAGAGTTGGAACGTCAGCTAGAAGAAGCGAAAGAGCGCGAGCGGCAATACCAGATGGAGCGCGAAGAGCGCCTACGCGACGACGAGCGACGTAAAATACGCTCGCGCTCCAAGAGCCGTACCCGGGAACGGTCTCGAAGTCGTCCTCGTCCTCCGCCCCGAGCTCCATCGCCGCAGGATAGTCAAGTTTCGTGGGCTAATGCTGACGAGCGCGAATATCTGCGCCAACAATGGACCGAGACAAGAAAACAGCCCGCACGCCCATTGCCCGAACCAACACCTCCTTCCCTTCCCGCTCGTCCCCTTCCAGAACCCTCAACGCGTCCTCTGCCTGATCCAGCGGCTTATGCTAAGTCGAGCCGCACTGACCGGTACCTGGCGTCTAATCCACCACCGGTCGCTGCGAAACCAACAAACCACATTCCTCCAGAGCTGACCTCAACGTCAGAGCGAGCTGCAGAGGATGCTCGGAGAGCAGCATCCCAAACGAAGACGAAAGTGGGCGGTTGGGCCTCGAAGTCTTTGCTAGAACGTGAGATGGAACGCGAAAGGGAACGGCAGAAAGAATGGGAAGATTCACAAAAGGCACTTCAGAATGCGCCCAAGGATCCAAACGCCGGTACTGGCGAGGGTCAGACCTGGGATGTAAACCAGTACGGCTACATGGGAGGTGACAGCCAGAACAAGGTCGGCAGTGGTATAGGATTTGGAGGGAGACGCCAGATTCTTGGACCTCGGCCCTTTGGTCCTAGGTAAAGGAGGACTTGTATATTTGTGTTTGAGCATGATATTGAGCGTTCGGTATTTCTCGTAGGTCATTCTTGCAGATAACTACCTTAGATCGGATCAATCCGAGGATCTGATGATCTTTGAGATCACATCGATTGTCATGTTTAATTTCATAGTCTTACGAAGACTGCGTAATTGTTGTTCAACTGTGATCTATAGGGTGCGCTCCAACATTTGAAGGTTCTGCTATATCCCGTAAATGCCAAGACCGTTGTCGGCGAAACAATATTCCGATACCTGCGTGTCGAGGTCCAGCTTCAGGAACCTCACTACCCTGTACAATACTGCCTTACGACCAACCCAAAGCTGACCACGGATTCCAGACGTAGTCAAGATGCCCAAATTCTTCTGTAAGTTCCTCGGCCCTTCGATCGCGCATACGCCGCAAAGCTAACGATGATTAAGGCGATTACTGCGATGTCTATCTCACGCACGACTCTATGAGCGTGCGCAAAGCACATAATGCGGGTCGAAACCACCTGCGAAACGTTCAGTCATACTACGAACAGATATCAAGCGAACAGACCCAACTTGTTATCAATTCGATCACCGACGCGTACAATTCTTCGGGCGAGGCGAATCCTCTGACCCAGCCTATGCCGCCCATGGGAATGGGGGGCTTCCCACCTGGGCCCGGATTTCCGCCTGCAGGCTTTCCTCCACCAGGTAAGCGCAACCTCTGATCACACTAGTCGATAGATTCTGACCAAGTTTAGGTATGCCCCCTATGCCAGGCATGCCAGGGATGCCGCCGCCTTTCATGCAAGCTGGTCGGGGTGGGCGTAAGTAATACCAGATACGCATGGCAAATACTCAGTGCTGACTACCTCAAGCGATGCCCAACATGCCTCCATTTCCTCCTGGCGGAATGCCTCCGGGACCAGGAGGAGCGATGCCTCCCAATCTGCCTTTTCCTCCACCCACCATGCAAGGACCTCCAGGGGGGATGCCTCCGTTGCCCTTCCCACCACCTGGTCAAGCCGGGTCTCCTCCTGGTGGACTACCATTTCCGCCGCCAGGAGGTATGCCTCCAATTCCTCATGGTCGCGGCTTTCCTCAATTTCCGCCGAACGGTGGACCGCCAGGTCGATGAACGTATATATGAGTTTAGTCGGTGCATTGGCGCATACGGAAAAAGGTGGATATCTTTGCTTGAGTTTGGTGGCTTTTGGGATCTATACGGGAACCCAAGAATGTATGTCTTTCCCTGCTCAGAAATATACTGGCTTTCAATCCTAATTGAACCATCAAGCATGATTCGATATACCCACTCATAGCGACTGAAATGAAGTTACAATGTCTTTCTCGCATAGCTCTCAACACCTGTCACCGGGATGCCCAGTTTGTGATTCACCGTGAGTTCTTTGTTCCACCACACTCCGTTTCCTGAGAACACTAGTCGGTACTTTCGGATCAGATTCTCCGGATCCTGCTCCAGCTGTGCCTTCAAATATGGCGTAGACCATTCCTCTCGATCAACCTTCTTTCTCGTGACCCGTTCAACAATATCTGCCAGCTGCGAGTAGCTTACAGTATCTCCAGCTACGTACACTATGCGGTTTTCGCTCTCAATATCGCCCGCGACAACTTTGGCCAAACACTTTCCAATGTCCCCGACGTCCGTCACGGAGACCTTGTGATCCCAGCTTCCTAGCGCGCGTACCTTGATCCTTCGATCTTCTTGGTCTACCATGCCCCAGAATTGTTCAAACAGGAAGCTCATGAATATGCCTGTAGAGACTATCGTCCACTTGATATTCGACTGTACAGCCGTCTTTCTCAGCAAGTTGCGAACCTTGACCTGCTCTCCAAAGAGTGGCATCAAACCCTCGCTATCTCCTGTTACGTCGTAGTCGACACCCCATTGCCAGGGGAAGAACCAAACGCGACCCTTTCCTTCCTCGGCCCGTATCCTTCCAGCTCTGAGAACTTCTTCGGCGAGTTTGGACATGCCTTCAGGAGACTGGCCAAATCCAGTGCAGGAGATGACAGTGTCGAATTTGGCAAAGATTCGAGAGAGTTCCTCCGACGGTCCAGTCGTATCGAGTGTTAGGAGGCCTACGTTATCTCGGTCTTTCGAGAGATGTTCGTATTTGGAAGGTGTACGAACCCCAATCGTGACATGGGTTTGGGCGAGTGTGGCAAGGTGAGGGAGGAATGCGGCGCCCAGCTCGCCAGCACCAAGCAGAAGAATTTCATTACGCTGAGCCATGATCTATCTTCCAGATGTATCATGTCAAGCTATATGCTTTCTATAGGGACGAGCGATGGTAACATTTATACAAGTTGTAAGACTTGGCCGGAAGTGGAGCAAACACCACGAGGCTCCGAGAGATATCGGAGGTGCTACACGCTCTTGGCGTCGGAGTTAGGATGGAGCATTACTCAGCTTTGACTTTAGGGATGACTTGTAGCAACCTGCTGAGGAGTCTTGGAAGTGAAAATGTCAAGCATCGAAATCAACGTGAATGACCTACATACGCATTGCATTGCTGGATGATTGTATGTGGCTCGGCCGAAGATTGTATGGGAAGTCATATGCAAGACACACTCCGAATGTAACAGTCAGTTGGGTAGCTATAATGCTATCGAACCCGAAATATCAGGTTTAGTATCACGGGTACTAGAGAGTTTACTGGGCTGGGGTCTACTAGTATCAATTGATGGTCAATGGAGGGCGCCCTTTCTGCCAAGCCCTTTCGCTTCCAGATCCGGCTAGAGCCCACAGAGCTGCAATTCTCCAAGCGCATCACCGGCCACCGCAGAACCGCAACCCGTCAACCTCGAAATAATCCACGCGCTGCACCCGCCTCTCCACACAGCTTCAGCCACTCACTCTCATCATGGCCGAGCAGTTGGTTCTCCGTGGCACCCTCGAGGGCCACTCCGGCTGGGTCACCTCCCTCGCTACCTCCCTGGAGAAGTACGTTTGCAAAAGTGCAACAGCTGCATTGCGATAGTATGCTGACTTCTGGCCAGTCCTAACATGCTTCTCTCCGGGAGCCGCGACAAGACGCTCATCATCTGGAACCTCACCCGCGACGAGACCTCGTACGGCTACCCCAAGCGAAGCCTCCACGGCCACTCCCACATCGTCTCCGACTGCGTACGTTGAATGCATACTTAGAGAGCAATTGGCTAGCTAGGAAGTCACCACACGGCTGAGCTGACCATTGCGAACAGGTGATCTCGTCCGACGGTGCCTACGCTCTGTCATCGTCCTGGGACAAGACCCTCCGTCTGTGGGAGCTCTCCACCGGTGTCACCACCCGCCGATTTGTCGGCCACACCAACGATGTCCTCTCCGTCTCCTTCTCCGCCGACAACCGACAGATCGTCTCCGGCTCGCGCGACCGTACCATCAAGCTCTGGAACACCCTCGGAGACTGCAAGTTCACCATCACCGACAAGGGTCACACTGAGTGGGTGTCGTGCGTGCGGTTCAGCCCGAACCCGCAGAACCCTGTCATCGTCAGCGCTGGTTGGGACAAGCTCGTCAAGGTGAGTTGGATGATTTCTCCTCTAGAGGATTCGGTGCACGTTTCCCTGCCTGTCTTACCTGATGAATGGTTCTATCTTAATATGTATTTGCTACTTCAGAGCCTCCGGGCTATGAGAAAAACAATCACCGGCGCACTGACACGACTATTACCAAAATTTTACTTGCAATCTTCAACAAGTTAGCACGGGGCTAACAGGATCCAAAGGTTTGGGAGCTCGCTTCCTGCCGCATTCAGACCGACCACATTGGTCACACCGGCTACATCAACACCGTCACCATCTCTCCTGATGGCTCACTCTGCGCTTCCGGTGGCAAGGACGGAACCACCATGCTCTGGGACCTGAACGAGTCCAAGCACCTCTACTCTCTCACTGCTGGTGACGAGATTCACGCCCTCGTCTTCTCCCCGAACCGCTACTGGCTCTGCGCCGCCACCGCATCCAGCATCATCATCTTCGACCTGGAGAAGAAGAGCAAGGTTGACGAGCTCAAGCCCGAATACATGGAGGTTGGCAAGAAGTCCAGGGAGCCGGAGTGCGTTAGCTTGGCGTGGAGCGCTGATGGTCAGACACTGTTCGCCGGTTACACGGACAACCGCATCCGCTGCTGGGGTGTCATGGCGAGGGCATAGACGATCAGGATTTTAGAGCGGGCTTGGGGCATGGAACGGATGAGGTCATGATTCAATTACATTCTGCAGCATGCCATGGGGCAACGAATCACACGGATGGGTTTGGGGGATGGTCAATTCCCTGCCGGTATTGCACTTTTGGCGCTCAGAGTCAATGAAAAATTCATTCAATCCATATTCGAGCTACTCAGATGCGTGTGAGGGGTGTGCGCATTCGTCCGCTTGGGGCATGGCGAGTGTCGGTGACTGCTTTTGCAACCCAATCACTAATTGACACTGATAAGAACCTAGTACCTAACGTATCTCGTGAGAGCTTCCGAGTCGCCAGCACCGACCTGCATTCGCTCTGCGGCGATCGATCTGCAACAACGATTTCAGAGTAATCCCAGCCACCTTCCGCACGTGGCACTCGTGAAAATCCAGCTAGGGTGACAGCATACATAGGGCATGGTGAGGAGCATCAGCATCGCTCTCGTGTTTGATAGAACCCGTGCAGGATAGAAGTCTCTTTTCGGCTGCTTCTTCTGGACTTCACGAGGGTATAGAAGCCGGTTGCTTTTGGGTGCTTCTCTTGGTACACTTGATCTGCTTCACCCTCAAAGGATAAGCAAGTACAGATCATGTAGAGTGTCTTAAGAGTCATCAAGAATGCTCGCATGAAGTTTGGAGGAAGAACGAAAGATGAGGTGATGATGTTCATCAGTATTTCTCTGCTTCGAAAACTGGGGTCCTTTGCAGAGCCCCTTAGTTTTTAGGAGGAACCACTCCCTGAGATCAACACCCACATACAACGTCACCTGAAAAGCTGTATCAGGATCCGGAAACCCCGCAATTATGTCTATACAGCATATAAAACGTTCGATGAAGATACCTGAAGAATTCCTTACAACAGACCAGCTCCTTCGTAGGGCTTGAACTTGGGACTTGCATCTAGGGTTCATCGAACCTTACGCAAGCTCCTACTGAAAGCTATATAAATCCTTGACAGGCCGGTCTTGTACTGACTATCTATCCACCTCTTTCTGCTTCGCAGTCTAAAAGATATTGAACAAACCTTTATGAAGATCTGCCACTAAAAAGCCACAATATACCTGTGCATGAGTTCTCTGCTTCGCAGATCAAGCACAAGACACAGCACAGAATCGAAACCTGCTCACTAAGGAAAAAGCAAGTGGATTACCATGAGTACTTTTCCTCGCAGTCTCGAAACAAGACCCTCGTCTTGTCACGGCTATTTGTCACCAAAAGCTTGTTCATTAGTGTTCGATGAGCACTCATCTTCGGGCTTCGCGGTCTGGAAACGAGACAATGACCGCGGCATGGCAATTTGCCTGCAAAAAGCAGAGAAGTGCGCGCTATGAGTGCTTCTCTGCTCGCTCTGTCTCGCAAAATTTGGTTACTCAAGAGTTGATGCCAAAGATGGATGGTTTGGTATTTGTACGAGGGGATAGAAACATTGTATTGTGCGAGACTATGTTGTTCGCTTGGTCGCTTTCTTCAACCTTGCAGTCTAAAACACTCCATCAACCAGCGTTATGGAGTTGGCCATCAGAAAAGCAAACTCGAACGACCGCATGGACACTCGTGTCCTGCTCTATTTGAAAAGTTATGCTCCTCAGATCTATGTTTGCTGTTGTTCAAAAGCTGCCTCCACACTGGCGTATGATCCAAAATCGCAGCGAATTTCGACCCATGTTGACGACTGAGCTATCGTCCTCGACTCCGCTGTCTCATAAAGGAAGTCGGCTACAAGGATTACACGACGACATGCATGTTCGTTTTCCGGGTTCCGGATTACAAAATCAACGTGTCCGGATGGAATGAGCTCGCGCTACGGAGCAACACTCTAAAGGGATGAAGTCTATCTGCATGTGGGTCGGCTGTATGAATACTTCGCCATGTCAACATATGTGGAGTACCTGGCCACTTTCTGTTCTGCAGTCTGAAAAGGTGGAGGACACTGACGAATGCAGAGCGGACTTTAAAAGAGAGAGTGTGGTATTCCATGAGTACTTGGCTTCCAGTTAGCTCTTCATTGCAAAACAAAAAGCGTCTAATTAAAATAACTACTATTACTAGAAAGGAACGGTGGTCACCAGTATGTTTGTTGTTGCTGGAGAGGGCTTCTCTAGACTTGCGTCTCTCTACCAGATATGAAAACTTGTAAAGTCGTCTTCGGCTGACTACTGTGTTATCTTCTCCTTCACGGTCTCAAATCAAATGGAGACCCGGTGTATGAGACAATGTTGTATCGCGGACCAAAAGAACATGACACGAGAAACTATGAGTACTCGTCTTCCAGCCAGCTTCGCAGTACAGAAACTAGCCAGTGGAGAGCTACATGATCACTGTTGGCCGTTAGCAGGGTCGTCTATCTTTCTACACGTATATATGTAACACTATGCGACGTCGCATCATGATCACGACTCGATCACCTTCTGCCTTGCAGTCTAAAACTAGTGGGAGTGTTGAAGCATGGGGCTTGGACACTGAAAAACTACACCTCGACAACAAGATGAATGCTCTCCACTCCGCATCATAAGACAATGTCTGAAACGCAAATGATCATAGACGCAAATATCGGAAACGCTATAAGCGTTCCTTGACATCAAGTCATGTGGACTACTCGATCACCTCCCTCTTCTTCATAAACCGAGGACATAGACATCTATGTTTGGAGGTAGAGACTTCCGACAAATCTATTCATTGATTTCATGCTCTAAACATCGAGCAGTACAAATCATGGGGATCGAACACAAAAAAGACACATACCCAGAACGAATGGGTACTCGTCTTTCAGTTTCAACGTTTCCCTAAAACAAAGCATTGCAGGTCGATGTTGGGTGCTTTTGTGGGTGAACTGAAATGCGTCTGAGAAACGATGCATGTGTAGGGGTTTTGCATCGTTGAGAAAACGTCCATCGAAAACCGTCATGAGAGAAGCTGCAAGGGGTTACTACTCCACCATCTAACTTCGGCGACCAATTCTTGATGAGTAAAGCTGTTGGAGGGGAGGCTATATTAACAATCTTAGCTACCACTCCTCTAATCGACGGCCTTGATCGTACTGGTGCTTTACTAAAACTAAATGCAGAGGTAAGTATGTGTGGACGCTGTTCTGCGCCATCAGAAAAGTATTTCAACAACTCGAGCATGAGAGAAGACGGGTCAATATTGATATATTATCGAATTGGTGTAATCATCAAAGACGGGCCAAATGGTTCGATGGAGGCTATAAGAACTCTCGACTATCACACTTCCATTCCACAGCCTCGATAGTACTGGTGCTTTACTAAAAGCTCGTCTCAGCGTCTACATGTGTGGACGCTGTTCCGCGTCGTCGAAACGCAGTACATGAGTGGGTATGAGAGGATCTGTGTTAGTCTTGGTGTATTGTCGAAATGATCTTGAGCATCAAAGATGAGAAAAGATATTGGAGTAAGGGTATATAAAGACTCTCGATTGCTACTCATCCATTCCACAGTCTCGACAATACTGATGCTCCAGTACAAAAAAAGGTTTGGTGGAGGGTTATGGAAGTCACTGGTGTCTCTAAAAGATTAGGAATGGGTGGAGTATGGATCCTGTTTTCCAAAAGCGATACTTGGCCCTCCATGAGTCAGGAGTAGTTCGTCTCGGTCTAAAATCAGGTTGGGGACGTTTCATGGACGTCACGAACGACTTGGTTCTAAGTACCAAAACACATCTCGTCCAGCATCATGAACAAGTTCACAAAAAATCCCTCTTTATCAAGATTATCTGTTCTGGAACTCTAAAAAAGTTATCAAAAGCTGCAGCGGATTGTTCGCATGAAGAATCACAGACACTGGATTTTGATGTTTGATGTCCATCGCTACTCTTCCTACTCAGGGCAATTTCTGCTCATCAATAAAACCATCCTTACGACACCACTCCACGAGCACCTGTCTGCAACTCGCTAGCGTAGCCAAAACTCCAATTCGACTATATGTAATCTCCTCTCCAGTGATCACAGTTCAACGACTCAGCCAGGCTCTCTGCGTGTGCAGACTAAACCAGCAGATTTTGGCACTCAGACTCGAGCGGGGAGATCTGATGAGTTACTTAATTTGTACAAGGTATTTAAAGATGGCCATCTAGAACTTCATGTTTGGATTTGGTTGCATGGGAGGATCATTCAATCTTGATAGCTGGCTGTGCTGATAGACGAGCTTCCTAATGTCTGGAAGGGGTATGGGTTAGACAGTCTAGAGTTGATGAAGATGAGCACCACCTTGATGAGCTTGTTCATTTATCACAAAGTTATACGAAATCGTCTGATGTGACTAAACGAAGGGATATTAGGTATATAATTCATTTAAGATGCTATTCTGCCATGATACACTCTGATAAGTTGTCCTCTCAAAAACACTATTGGCATCGATGCATGGGTATCCCGCTATTCCTTCGGCTCTAAAATCAAGCTACATATGATGCGTGTGAGGATTCTAGGGCAAGCATTTCCAAAATACAATGTTATCCTATATCGTTCTGTAGAGAGCTACACGGAGAGCTTTAGAATGAGGTCGCTGAGCCTCGATGATGCTTATTCGTTATGATTTGTCCAGGGAGAGAGAATGATTGGAATCATGAGTTTGATGATCTCATAACATAATTTCCTCACCGTCTCAAAGTACAAGATTGTTGGCTAAAGATGTATATTAAACCACTCTTCTTCCCTCTCTTGCAGTCTACAATCCAAGCTTTTGATAAAGTCAAAAATGTCCCTGGAGCGCACAGATGACTAGATCTTGAAGAAGAGTCTCCAAAACCCGGTTTTGGTGGAGTCGTCTTCTAGTAATATGGCTTGCGAGGAGCTGATGTTAGTTGAATTTTGTCTAAACGGCTTGCATTAGCTTTGTAAAGTGAGACTTAGGGCCATATAGTTTTTAACGAAGGAAGGCAAAGCCTTTTACTTCCTGATTAATCTGGGACAATACGCGCTCCTTGCAGACTGCGTGGGGATTCTTTGATTATCACCATTGCATCTTGTAGAACCTCCTCGTGTCTCTTCTTCATTCCGACCTCGTGCTAAAGTGCGAGGTCAGGCGCAGATAATGTATATAAATACTCTTCCCTAGGCTCTTGTGCTCCACATTTCGAAACTCCAGCAGGACTCTTCTAAAAACGAGAACGTGATCGTGTATGACGGAGCTTGAAAGGTGGTCTCAAATGACAAAGAGATGAATTTCATGATTTGACCTTGGAAAACGGCCTCGAGAATACACACAAAAAGTACCTATGGCTGGGATAACATTAGGCATGCATCGGATAAGGAACCCTTTTGAACAGACACTCTCATGGAGCATCTTCTCCAATTGAGATTACATGAGTCTGATCACCACTATAGTTATCACAAATTCTAATCGTCCCTCACGATTTGCCACTGCGAGATCGGATGCCGGAGAGATATATAAACACCCTGTCACCCAGCCCTTGAACTCTACAGTACGACACTCCAATTGAAATTCTCTAAAAAAGCTATCACTTCGATTCATGCGTGGAGAAGAGAGGCAGTGCTCTAAAAACAGAAAACAACGCGTGTGACTGGAATTCAAAAACCCCGGTAACAGATTACCCATGAGTAGTATTGCTGGAATAATTGTGGTCTCATACCAAGAAAAGCCCATGAGATGTGATCTCATGAAGCTAGTCTTCGAAATGCCCTTACGCGAGTGTCATGATTTCCATCAACACTACTGCTGTTTCCGATAGCATCAAATGCCATGTATTCGCTGTCTCAGAATGCGAGATCAGACGAATAAAATGTATATGTTTCCCTCGCAATGACCTACTTGTTTTCTGGTAGTCTGCAGCTTGACACTTTACGAGGTGTCACTAAAACGCTGTGCAGCTCGACGAACGAGTTTGGAGCTCGAAAGACATGTCGCTATATTGTAATGTTGTGGACAGCATTTTTTCCACTTTAAAACACTCGCAGCTATGTTGCTATGTGCTCCGCGCTTGCACTCTCTCTTTGGAAGTCTTACAACAAATTCCATCACTCAAAATAATATAGGAATTCGAGTCCTCGAACACACTCATCCCATGGGCCATGTCACTTTCCGATAAGTCATCATGCAACAATGTGTCGAGAGGTTGGGTATACCATGCCGTTAATCTGTTTTTTTCTGAGAGCATAGTGTGTTTAGTTCTACCCCAAAAATGGATACTCAGACGGCATGAGTCACCTCGAAAACCAGGCCAACGTATGGCTTATGAGATATCTGGATCGGCGTCTTTGAAGCGTGCTTCATGATGCAGGTTGCTTTCCGATATCCCGTTAGGCAATACTGCGTCGAGAGTTCGGGTATATAATGCCAATGTTCTGGTTCTTTTCTAGAGCACAGTGTGCTGTATTCTCACCTAAAACGCATTCATTCAGCCCCCATGAGCAATATCTAAAGCCCTCTCTTTGTAGCCTATGAGGGAAGTGGATCGGAGTGCTCAGGTGTCTTCCAAAGCGTGCATAACCGCCTATCATGTTGACGAAGTACTGTCAACACAAATCATGCCAATTCCATGACGAAGCTTGTCTGAACAAAGAGGAGCAGCAACTCAACATTCTTTTGCATTTCATTATAGCATATCCGGTATACCTATTTCCGCGCAGTCTTGCGGCTCATAGGCATGTGCTCTCCTAGCTGGAGAACAGTATATAAAGCCACTTGCTACTTTCCTCCCCTCCTCCATCTCCACAGTTGGAATAATAGCTTTCTAAAATTTCTTTGGCTTGGGCACATGGGAAAGATGAAAAGGCCAAACAAGACCAATTATGGGAGGACTCTCTGCCCTGCTTCTCAATATTACCCAGACCTTTTGGTTTTCGCTAATCGAGACTTGATCAGTAAAGCTAGACATCACGATGGATATCGTCATCGTCACCGTACAGACCACCGCTACTCTACCCGCATCATACTCCCCACTCACACGCCTCACAAGATATATAAGCCCCCCTTCTTCCCCCTCCCTTCATCCCTTACAGCTCACAGCTTGTCTGCATCTACTCTCCAAAGCTACACCCTCAGTTCTTATGTGGCAAGACTCCAAAACAAAGGTTACAAGAGTGATATGAGAAAGAGCCTCCATTGTGCGATCCAAAACCGCCAACCCCACACTTTGATGTTTTCTCGACTCGCTCCAATCGGGGAGGCCACCCTACATGGCAGCAACCACAGTTCTAACGCGGTGTCGTAGATCTGATTAGCTGTATTCAAGGGACCAGATCGGGTAACGATGATGCACAGCCTTACTCTCTGAAACCTACGGTGTCATTCAATGCGTTCCCCGAAGGATGTGTGTGGCCTTTAAGGCGCAGTGTGCATGCTTCCGAAAGGGGAGAAAAACAAGATGAAGATGGCACATCGTGTATCTGGAGGGTTTGATGCTGAGGTCACATATCATGATGTCTGCGGATGCTCATCCACTCAAGCCGAACCGCCTGTCCTACTTTGACGTCAATGATGGTTATCAACAGTAAAGATTGCACACACCACGCAATTTCCCTTGATGTCATGCAGGCGAGAATTCGGACAAATGAATGTTAAAGATCTTCCAATCTACAACTACATAGATAGAAAAACTGGAACTCCAACTCCAACCCTGAGGCACTCTATCGTGCCCAAGATCTGCTAGACCGCTGTTTAATCTGAAAGTAGGAACAGTGTTTGATCTTATGAGTCAGACAATGCTCATACAGAGCAGCTAGTCCAGTGATGTAATATACTCGAAATCTTTGTAGCACAGTAGCACCTCCCATGTCCATACCAAAAGTTGTGCACATTAACCCATCGGTGTCCAGAGTGAGCTAAACCCCATTGACGTTTATAATGCCATCAAACGGCCGGCATACGTAAATTTTCATTTACTGGAGGAGTCCGTTACGCTGAGCGTCGGCGAGAAGCTTGCCAAGAGCAGAGCCCATTACGGCCCAGACCTCAAAGGCCAAAACATGCACAGCGACCAAAGAGATGGCGAAGATGATCGCTGCAATCTTGGCATAGAGTTTGATGAGACGGCGGCGAGCCTCCCAGTTGAAGCTCCTCCAGGCGTCCAAGAAGCCAACGCATCCGGTACCACCAAGGATCTGCGGAACGACCTTGCCGCCGAAAGTGCGGTCGAAGGGAACGATAGTATCCTGGTCTTCGGGTAGAATGGAAGCCTCAACGCGGATGAGAGTAACGACCGCTGGGAGCACAATGAACAAGACGCAAGAGAGTAAGATAGCCAAGACGGACAGCCCGCGGAGAGCAAGGCTGACCCAGTCACCAGTCTTGTAGGCAGTCATATCGTCCTTGTCAATGGAGCCGAGGCCAAGGAGCACGATGAATCCCTGGGCAATGTACATGGAGACGTACTTAGCAGAGCTCTCGACAGCGGCGGGAAGCGCAAGCTTCTTCCACTGCGAGCGGGGCACGACGCGCTGCCAGAAAGACTTGTCCGAGGGCATCGAGATGACCTTGTGGGTCCACGTAGCATGGAGGTTGGCAAGAAGAGCGCCGGTTGCGGCACTGAGAACGACGAAGCGGCCAGGGATGGCATATGGGATGATTGGGTTGAGGATGTTGACGACGAGGGAGGTGGAGATCTGGTAAAGGAAGAGTGCCTTGATACCCCTCCAGCGGGAGAAGCGGCCAGCCTCAGAGACGAGGTGGCGGATGGTGCCGCGGATGCTGGAGGTGATGGGCTTGGTACGGACGAGAGTGATGGTCGGGCCCGACTCGAGCAGGCCCTCCTTCTTGTCGACGGAGCCGTCTTCGATGGAGGGAGAAACGGTAATAGCGGCGGAGGGGGTCTCGACCATAGCGAGGGTCGCGATGACATCCTTGAGCGTATATTCAACCTGCAGGAGGTCAGTACATGGTCTCAGCCTCGTGGCGACTTTGGATAGCAACGTACGGCGCTCATGAAGATGATGAACCCGATGAAGGACACGGCCAAGAGGACCTTGCCCCATGTCGGGATCTCGACCTCGATGGTTTGGACATCCTGAGCACGCCTGTGAAGGCCGCGAGCCACTGGGTGTTCCAGGGCGCGCTGGAGCAACTGGAGCACAGCCATAGTGAAACCGCTCCGCTAACAAAGAAGATTACTGAAGAAAGTGGTGTACTGGAAAGGTGGTGTAGAAACAAGTTGTGGACAAAAGAGAGGAAGAAGACACAGGTGAATGTAAGCACAGGAGACTGGGAGCGCAAGCCGCTTTGAAGGCGGACGTTGTGATGGCGCAGCTCCTGCTTGACGCAACAGTTGCCTGGCGCTTGGACCGTCACTCCGTGTCTAGCTTAGCCCCGCTCTATAATTGGTCCAGTTTCGCATCCATCACGGACAAACATCCTTCAAAACCCGCCTTCTGGGGCCAATACTGTGCCTTAGGGCTCGTAACCCTTAGACAAAGTAATGGATAACCAGATGTGGCTTGACCGGTCGTCAAACATGCTCAAGGTCTATTTTGCTCTATCTACTACCAAGCGAAAGTTCGCTCTCAAACCTCGGCCGACAGCTGCATTCGAGATCTTATCCTAGGAAATCAGGAGGACAGGATTGCGTGGGAAGCGCATGAAGTGGCGAGTGCTTTAGGCGTTCGTTCAAGCCACACTATCCATAGCATCCGCTGCGTTGTGTTCTCCGTTGGTAGCGGCACGGGTCCAAAGGTCGCTCCGCCATCCGTTTGATCCGTCTCGTATTCGGCCGTAAGAGGTTGAATGGAGCTCGAGGAAGCGTAGGCACGAAGAACACCGTAGCAAGTCAGGGCACAATAGTAAGAGATATTTATGACACCATGTTCAACCTATCTAAACGAAAAAGACTCCCTTCGTTTCATTTCCATGACTTGCGTCCATGCATACCATCAGAATGGTTCTCTCTAACCAGCCCATCAAAGAATTAAGTCCATGGAAGGGTGATGAAGAGAAGGAAGAATACAACGCCGGGCTAGAGTGGGAAGAGTTTTTATGAGAAGGTGATACACGTGTAGTAAGATTGTCAGGGAAAGGGTACAATTTGCTCCGAGTCAAGCCGCGTCTCAAACCCGTTGAGGGGGCCTGTGTCGATTTGCTAACTTTGCGTGAGGTTCGTGATACCGTGATTGTCATGCGAGGCAGATATGGTGTGGGTACGCGTTGAATCAAGCGAAACCCGCGGCCTGTTGTATTGTCGTCAGGGAGACCGCAAGAATACCGTCGTGGCTTTCGCTTTACAAGGCAGGCGCAGGGACGCCCTCAGGAACCGACTCCCTCTCAGGAACGGGCTCGTGAGCCGGAGCCGCGGGGAAATCCTCCCTCTTGACTTCAGGAGAAGCAGAGCGACCGCGGTACTGGTTGATCGTGTCCTGTGCCTTGGAGGTATACTCTCCTGCGTACGACTTGAAGGTGTTGGCAGCATTTCCAGTGTGCTGGGCTGCAAGATCCCTGATCTGAGATGCCTGCTCGCCAGCCAGGGTGCTAGCCCGGTGCAAATGCCCATCAATCACCTCCTTGTTCTGGATGTAAATGAGGGGACCGAGGTAGGCTACAGTAGTAGCGATGAGAGCCAGGCCCCAGAGAGGAACAAACTTTATCAAGAAATACGAGATCAAAGAAGCGAAGAATGCCTGCAAGTAGCCGTTATGTCAGTCCTGTCTCAAAGACTTGCTCGAAAGGCAATACTCACAGCAACCGTTGCGTAGACATTCTCGGCAAACACAATCCTCTGGGACTCGATGACGAAGAAGTTGATGAACTGCTCTACATCGTCCAGCAGGCGTTCGAGGGAGGCCTTCGGGATGGTCAGATACTTGCGGGGGCGCACCTGGGACGTGAAACCATGTCCAAAGGCGGCCTTTCCGGCGAGCTCGGCGGCACCGGTGGCACCCAGAGTGTAGCAGAGCAGCTTGAGACCATAGCGCAACACGTTCAGATACCTCGCGGCGAAGATGAACAGGACCGATGCAGCAAAGGCAATGCCGGTGGCACGAGGGTTCTTCCAGCTCAGGAGGCGGTAGAACAAGCTGTGATAGTGCGTCAGCGGCTGGCCAGTCGCTGCCGGCTGGTCTGGCGTCGTGCGCGAGTTCGCCAGGTCAGCAAACTCATTGCGGGTGGCGGCCGACTCTGCCTTGACCTTCTGGCCGACGGGTCCTGTATACGTCAATATTATCGCTCGCGTGGGGCATTTCGGGTTTCTGTGTCGCGAGACCACGTTAGCTCCGATCCACAAAAACTTCGCAAACTGGCTGCCTGATGTACTTACGTTACCGTTGTTGATCGTGTTCTTCACGTTCTGCGTTGCCGGGTGGTTCGCGATGGAGTCCATTGCGGATTGTGCAGCTGCGGAGGTTGTTAGGGGGAGGATGCGGATGAGGTGCGAGATGCAGATAAGGCTGCGGTGCACACACGTTAGCTGCGGCTCGGCAAGGGTCGGAGGGGTTCCTGCCACATACCTTACAGTTATAGAGGTGCTCCTTGGTCAACTGCGGCTTGTTCGAGTTGCCGTTGGTGTACGTGTTCTGGTTGGAAGGTGCAGAAGGGTCAAGGTCTGGCAGGTCAGAGTTGTTGAGCTCAAGATGCGGCGCCTCAGACATGGTTCGTTTGAGGCCGGGTGTGTGTTGTGGGTGAGCAAAGGGGGCAAACGGAGGCAGAGAGCAAGCTGTTGGGTGGAATATGAAGGGGCGGGAGCAGCGAAGGGGTGAGAGAGGACGTGAAGATGTGGCCTTAGTGTTGGGCCAGCTTTGTGGGCAGGAGTTTGTGTCGTGTGCGCCCCCGATCAGCGCCATTGCCTATGACGCAAGTTTCACGCTAGACCCGCAACAAAACAATGACTTCAACCTGGAAAGACGTCTCTTCCAAGGTCCACACATGTCATCTTGACAAGTGCCTGTAGCTCTACTCCATCGGGGCATCATGCAGCCAACTTCTGGGTGTCATTTCGCTCCCTTGTGTGTTGTCCGCGGGCGCCATGAGCTGCTTTTTGTGGGCGACGCGTGAAGTCTTCGCTTACCAGCATGTGAAAAAAAGCCGCCGAAACCTTGGAATAGCCCACATCTTGGATGACGCGATTCAGTAGTGGGAGCTTAGTCCAGAAGATTCTGTGAATATGCTGGCGGTGTTTAGAAGATAGAATTCAGCATCGTAGACGCGAGAGTATGATAATATATGATGAATTGGTGATGAGCCAACAGGGGGAAGGTGTGGTGTTTTAGTATGTATTTAGAAAGACGTTCATTTGCGGCCACCATAACGATGATCAGGGAATCGCAATTGTAGTATCTTTGCCCCACAAACTGCCTTGACATCTTGACTGCTTGGAAATTTTAGTAATCAGTGCAACAACCTTGGAACGAAGGTATGGAGTGGTTGACATCCTGAAATGCAAGCAGCTTTCCATGGTTTGGGCAGCTTTCATCGACTGTTATTGACTATTTGCCCAATGTCTTAGAACTTTCACCAAGCAAAATATCATCATTAAGTATGATCTCGAGAGCAGTACATTCACAATCATCATTCGAGTCGGCTCCATATGAGCTGGGGGGCGCGGGGTTTCTTTTGCCAGGTGTACTGTTATTGAAGACTTGGGAATTGAAGTAATAAAGCTGATCCTATATTTTCACTTTGATCACAGTGTTAGTCAAATCCCGCTGGAAAGGCAATGACTAGCGTCCTCCCTGCGTTGAGATCGATCAGACCTGGTTTTACCCAGGCAACTAGTGGGAAAGGTACTGGATGCACCCATACCCACTGGAAGTAATTCGAGTTCAAGGTATGCGTATACAGCTTGTATCGGCAAGCAGACGTGTGATGTGGAGGGGTAATTGTACTCAGAACCCACACGATGAGGGACTGAAGCGCAGATGCTACGAGTTAATTCGCGTCCAACTTATACCTCTTGTACTCTTTCAATGATGAGTGTTAGGACATAGCCGTACAATTTTGCAACTGGATGGTTCGCTGTCATACTGACAGTGTGTCAATTGACATCTCGTTAGCGGACAGTGAGATTGGAATTGTTTCGCCTCTGATAAGCATGTTGAAACTACGGTTTGAACTAAGCCTAACTTTGCTTCGTAGCCTTGAAACAGAATTCCCTGGGTTTCATTGATGGTTGTCTGGAGGATCTGAATCTTACCTGTCGGGCGAGAATCTTAATCCAAAGCCGATTATAAGCCGGTGGTCTTTGGCACAAATCTGGAGATAACAAGGTAAGGGCTGGAATGCACAGCTCGTCTCTACACCCAAAACCACGTGGAGCGGTAATCGCACAGACCTCAAGGTACAGAGATCGGCCAGAAACCGAAGTGACATTCTAGGCCCTCTGCTGTTGTCATAGATTCAGATCGAAATCGGGATTCCATTTAAGCGGCAGGTGAACGATGCAGGCCGCATTTCAGAGTATCCGGCTCGCGTGTCGGAGAGGAGGTGGTGAACTGTAAGAGGGCCGGCGCCACGCGGACATTCGGAGTCTCAAGACGTAGCCAGCCACGGAGCAGTGACATTGCTTTCCTATATTTGAAGTTGATTCGAGATACAGGCAAGCGGGTGTTTACTAGTTTGAGAAGGATAGATGCGAAGCCAGAAGCTGAGACATGTTGGAATTATTGACTTATTCAAAGATGGATCGGATCGGATCGGATACAGCAGCATACAGACACGATAGCTGAACACCAACGAGAATATCGACGCACTGAAACAGGGGTATTCATGTTGGGAATTTGACTGGAGTACGGGGCGAGCACGAATGAGAAAATGTTGCTCGCTCCAGCTTGTTCGTCGCACCAATAGACCCGATAAGAGGACAGGTTCGCACAATGTATTTAGGTAGCTAAATGCGATCGCGAATGCGTTTTGTAACATTGATAGATGCCTGAACAATAAATGCAGACCAAGTCCCTCGTGGAGGATAAAGACTTCTAAACCCTCCCCATTCAAGGGTAGGGGTGCCGGTGCGATTCCAGGTCTGCGGATTGATCTGCGTGCGGGATTTGTGGTTATCAGCTCGAGGCTCGGAAGCGCGCTCCCGCTACTTGGTGCCTCAAAGCGCAATTACCTCGAGGGCCTCTCTATTTAGTCCCTGAGGAAGAGAAGATGAAACAGTCATGGAGCAGTCGGTCAAACTGTCACCAGTCCCTCGGGCAAAGGGCAGGGCGTGCGGCCTTGTTGATGTGAGCATGTGAGAGGGTACGGAGCACCTGGGCACTGGAGGAAGGCGGGGAGCTAGCTCGGCTGGCAGGCAGGGATCACCCGTCACGGCGGGACCAGGCCAGGACGTCTGGACAGTGGGGGTTTCCGGCCTCTCTTCGCCTTGCGAGTTTGCGCAATCCCCAGGCTCCGCTGGCACGCTTGGAGGACAAGACTTGCGCAGAGTCGTGACTGTCCGTCGTGCGTGCTCCAGGTTGGACGGAGTGTGCAAGCGGGGGCAGCTGCCCAGGTGATCGCTGACGCCCGCGAGCATTCACGAGCGTGATGTCGCTGGCACTTGCGACAGTCTCAGGTCGTAGGAGCGCCGTTGGAGGAGGCGAGGACTCTTCAAGAGACAACTGTGACCTGGATGCATGGCAGCCAGTCAGGGCCAGCAGCAGCCGCCCGTCAGTGTTGGGTGTTGCCCGCCGCGTGCAATCGCCCACCGCGCCTCTCGCTTCTCCACCAGGGAATCCGCGCGGTCTGGCAATATCAATTCCAGGGAAGCGAGCGCAGGCTAGCAAGCTGTCATGCAGGTGGCCCAGCTGCCAGCAACAGCAGGGCAACCCACCTAGAGCAGACGAAGGCATTCACATATAACAGTCACGGCGCGGTGCCACGCCTGTGTCACTGTCCGGCCTCCAAACCACTTCGTCGACGCGGCGTCACTGTCCAGCCCACTCCCGTCCAGCTCCAGTGCTCCACAGATCGCCTGTGACGCTTGGCCGCAACACGGCAGACGTTTGCGCCCGCTCGAGCCTAGGCGATCGGAGCGCTCAGCGCGGCGTTATCACCGCCACATCGTCTGGCTGTCCCCTTCCGGGTCGTCTTCCTGTGCGGGCGATAAGTGTCCTGCCGCAGGGCATATCTGCGGCGCCAGACATTGCCTTCAGCCTCCTCTGCCTCCCGCTCCTCCTGCGACCGACTCCTACTCCTGCCTCCTGTTCGTTCCTCCCAATCTGTTCCCATCCACGAGCGCACCCAGCTTCGTGGCCGATAGTGCTCGACGTGCCCTGAAGTCATACCCACTCTAGGCCCGCGCCCTCGGTACCAGGACGTGTGACAGACATGGTCCAAGCGCTCGTCAACCGCTATCATTCATCGTCACCGCCCGCCGCCAGCGCTCGCCCGCGATAACTGCGCTCTGCGCACGCGACTCTCCCAACAGCTCGCCCTCTGCGGAGGTGGGAGTCTGTTCCGTCTCCCTCACAGCGCCATGATACTTCCACGGTCCCTCTACAACGACTCCCCGCCCGAGCGCCGCAGCCGCATCCAGAACAACCCAACCCTCCTCTACAGCTGGTGGTGCACCATTTTCGCCCTCGTCATAATAGGCTTCCGCCTGTCGGGGCGCTATATCAGAAATGAGAGGCTTTTCCGCGAGGACAAGGTCATGGCCTGGAGCATCATTCCGCTGCTGGCAAGAATGAGCGTCGTGCACGTCGTCCTCATCTACGGCACCAACAACGTCGACATAGACGGACTCACGGACCCTGTGAAGATACGCCATCGCGAGATAGGATCGAAGATGGTTCTCGCAGCCCGGATATTCTACGCACTTTTGTACGGGCCTTATCATTCCTTAATCGCACAATTGCTAATAGTAGGCAGCATCTGGATGGCCAAATTTACAGTTTCGGAATTCTTGAAACGTATGACAGAGCGCTTCTGGAAAAAGGGCTACGAGCTAGGACTGAGGTGCATACGCGGTTTTCTCGTCGTCACCTTCATCGGCGTCCTGATCGCGACCTTGGCCGAGTGTCAGCCCGTCACTCACTACTGGCAAGTAATCCCGGATCCGGGGCCGCAATGCCGCCAAGGCTATGCACATCTTCTTACCATGGGTGTGACTGATATCATCACTGACGTACTACTCATTTGTTTCCCAATACCTATCATTTGGCGTTCCAGCATGGCACTCAAGCGGAAACTATCTCTGGTCTCGCTCTTCTCCATGTCAACCATCCTCATTGCCATTACCGCAACCCGAATCCCTCTTGTCGTTCAACATCGCGGTCTCCAACAATTCCGAACTGTCCTAGCATCATCCGAAATACTAGCTGCTGCTATCGTTTCCAACGCAATCATCCTCGGCTCCTTTCTCCGTGACCGCGGTGTCAAGAAAGCGAAATACAAATTCGGTTCTACCAACGAAAGCATGGAGCGGAGGTCTTCGTCACGCCGACAGACCCTGCAGCAGTGGGGAAGCGATGAGGACCTTGCTCGCTCACTCGGCTATAGGACGAACCCAGAACTTGCAGAAGAGCGAACAAGCATACCTAGACCAGCTCCTGTGGCTAATTTAAGGCTTCTCTCACCCTCCGGACAAGCCGCTCCCTTCTCAGACACCCAGTGGCAGTTCCCATCGAGCGTCTCGCAAGACAGCGACGATCCGAACTTGAAAGCCAAGGCCATCGAAGACCCTCACCCAAGCCCAAGAGGAGGACGGAGAGTGTCTTTCTTCGATGTAGGAGGCCTGCTTGAAGCTGGATCCCATGCAGGTTCGGTGCCCTCTCCAACGGATTCTGTCCTCACGCACGACTTCGCCTCGCAGCCCCGACGCGGTTCAAGAGCGTCCAACACCTTACTACCCAATGGACGGTCACTACAAGCGCGGCGTGGCTCCCGCCTTTCGCAACAATCGGAGGACTATGAGATGACTTCTGTCAGGCCACAACAACAATTACAGGATCCAGGTGGCCTACTCTCGGAAAGCCATGAATTAGCATTTGAGCGAGAAAGTTCGCCGTCAACCTCTCCGCCCTCCAATACTCCTTCCGCAGTGGCATCCCCTCTCCCTGCTGCTGCGATACGCGGCCCAACGCAAGCCCGTCACCCGAGTCTTCCTTCTCTGCAAGATGCTGGTGGTCTGCTCGATACATCTCCTTCCGATCTTTCGAAATGATACCCGTCGCCTGTATATGGCTTCTTTTCATGCCGAGCTCGCTCGACCAATATTATTGCATGCTTTCCATTTCTTTTATCTTGAGATATCCCCTGGGAACAATGGCGTTCTTGGTTGATGAATGACATGACATGGATGTGCGACTTTAAAGCATTTGGGAGATGGCCCGGATTGCCTTCATATAATGTGTTCTTCTTATTAGCATATGAGTTGCATGGTGGAAATGGGGTAGAAGGTTAAAGGCCCTGTATGATATGTTTTTTGTCCTCCGTCCCCAGCACCTGAGTGCCGCGGAGCGGTTCTACGGTTGCAAGCCGGCATATGCAATGCAATATAAATGATCTTCAATCGTCTGTCTCCCCGGATTTCTACCAGATGAAATAAGCGACACAGAATCCTGGGCCTTGCGCTTTTACATTAATCTAGATCAGATCCTGGCTAAGCAGAAGGCGATCTTACGTCACAGGCCAGCCTTCCGCGCTAAGAAAGGCGGCCCGGCTGTCAAAGCCTCAACACCTCCGTCGATAAATCTCAACGCAATGTTGCCGCTATAGAATATGGCCCTGGCGCTTGCAGATACTCCTACGCTTGATGAGATCATTCAATTGACGCGCAGAGGACTAACCGCAGCCGAAGACAACGATATCAGAAGTTGCGGATCCCCAGCTCTATCGTTGCTTCGGCACGATCCGAACCTGTGTCTGCGATTTGCGTATCAGAAACTGCATGATGTGCCATACCAAGAGGTGAAAAGCTGCTGGAGGAGGCTCTATACCGACGCAGCAGTATGGGAGACGTTGAGATTGTTGGAGGAACAGAAGGCATATGGCATGCGAGGGCAGGATACTAAGATAGAAAGGGACGACATCAGCAAAGACCGAGCGCATGTAAAGGGACAAGGGACAGCTGATAACAGACAAGATAGAGATGATTGGGTTACAGAAGTCGTCAAGATCCTAGATATGGCACTTATATTGACGGGCGCACCATCCAGGGAATGGCTAATAGAGCTCATCTTGTCCGCGCTACAGGGCATGTTAGCTCGAATTGAGAGTGTTCGAGAGCAGGACGAACTAGCCGGAGAGCCACCTACCAAGCGTCGGAGGATTACGCCCCAAGGAAACGCTTCACAAAAGCAGAACCGGATACCAGAAGAGTTTCCCACAAAGATTGTCTCGTCTCCTATCCTCCACTTCCCCATTGAACGCCAAGCCAACATCAGCCTCACGAAATTCCAGTCTTGGATATCAAATCGCTCGACGCAGAAGCCGCTTATCATAACGGACACCATAGATCACTGGCCAGCACTAAGTGAACGATCTTGGGACTCACCCTCTTACCTTCTATCACAAACTTTGAACGGACGGCGTCTTGTTCCTATTGAGATAGGCCGCACTTACACATCGGCGAATTGGACGCAGAAGATCCTCAGTTTTGGCGAATTCATGGAATCGTACCTACTCAAATCGCCACCAGAACCCACTCCCAGCTCGGCGTCCATTGATTACGACGACGAGCTTGACGGTGCGGCACAAACAGGATACTTGGCCCAACATGACCTCTTCGCGCAGATACCTGCCCTCCGCTCCGACATCGCTATACCCGACTACTGCTACGCTGAGCCACCTCCCGCGGCTTCTAATCCGCCAAACGTCAAGCCAGTCCCTAAACTGGAAACCCCGCTACTCAACGCGTGGTTCGGACCTGCAAATACAATCTCACCCTTGCACACGGACCCGTATCACAATATTCTAGCGCAGGTCGTTGGGAGTAAGTACGTGAGGCTGTATAGTCACAAAGAGACGAAAAAGCAATATCCTAGGGGTGTGGAGGACGGAGGAGTGGATATGAGCAATACAAGCGAAGTTGATTTGGATGACGCTTTCAAGCTGTTTCCGGGCATATCGCCATGGCCCCAGGAGTCAGGAATAAGTCGGGAGGGGAGAAGACCGTTGGAGGATGGAATGTGGGAGGAAACAGACGAGGAGGAAGAAAAGCAGAGAGACCTGCAACGCGTGAGAGGGGAGTTCGAAGCACATTTTCCAATGTTCAAGGATGCCGAATATGTCGATTGCGTCTTGAAACCCGGAGATTGTCTGTATATACCCGTGGGCTGGTGGCATTACGTTAGGAGCTTGACGCCTAGCTTTAGCGTAAGCTTCTGGTTCAATTGATAGCCCAAAAAAGGAGCCAGCCACTCATCAATAGAAGCGTCTTGCTGCTCTTAGTCCTTCCCAGACATGGAATTTGATTGGCCAATGAAGACAATAAGTCATTGCCCATCTCCCACAGGCTGCCCAGGTCACAAAGCTACACCAACACTCTAGGTCAACGTCGCCACATGTAAGGATCCGAGTTGTAAACTGCTTCGCTACCAAGTAGGCCCGCAGTGGTGTAGCTCCTAGCCTTCCCCGCGTTTCGACTTAAAATGTGCGTCACTACACGACTCCACACCAACGAGTCGAACATCCGAAAACCATTTCCATAGAAAAAAGCATATCAACCCTTCAAACTAAGAACAATCGCGCTGTGTCTAGTACAGTAATCCATCCAAATATCCTCTCGGCATTCCGGAATATTTCCATATCTTCCCGCCCACATTGCGCATCATCGAATGCTCGCCACATCTCGACCAAACCATATCCAGGATCCAACAACACAAACCCCAAGTACGCAGCACCATGCCCACACAAACCGTGCACAGCAACGGCATATACCACGGCCTACCCACCTACCCGCCCTCCCGCAAAACGCAAAACCTCACAGCCATCATAACGGGCGCAAACGGCATCTCGGGAAACTACATGCTGCGCGTGCTCGCCCAGGCCCCCGAGCGCTGGAGCAAAATCTACTGTCTGTCGCGGAGACCGCCGGCGATTCCGGAGGGATTGCCGAAGAATGCGGAGCATATTGCTTGTGACTTTTTGAGGGATAGTGGGGAGATTGCGGGGGTGTTGAGGGAGAGGGGGATTGGTGCGCAGAAGGGGGGGAAGGGGGAGGAAGGAGGGGTGTATGTGTTCTTTTATAGTTATGTGCAGGTTGAGCCGAAGAGTGAGGGGGGGAAGAAGGGGGCGCTTTGGAGTGATGCGGAGGAGATGGTGAGGGTTAATGGTGAGTTGGACGTTTCTTTGGGCGATGGAACGAGTTGTGAGGAGAAGAGATTGAAGAGCTGGACTTGGGGATGAGATTCTGGGACACGTTTCTATATGGGCTTTTTGCAGGACGGTGTTTGAGAGAGAACATCTGGAGGCTAACGGAGAATATCAGTCGCGCTCCTGAAGAACTTCTGCGAAGCACTTCCGCTAGCAGGCATCAAGGCAAAACGAATCATGCTGCAGACAGGAGCAAAGAACTACGGGTACGTCCAGTCTTCCTTTCCTCCCCTCTTCCTCGTTTCTCTCCCCTTCACCTGTATCCCCCATCCCCTCATTTAACACCTCCTCCAGCGTCCACCTCGGCCCCGCTGCCACGCCTCAAGAAGAGCACCACCCACGCATAACCCTAGAACCCAATTTCTACTACCCTCAAGAAGACTACCTCTTCGACTTCTGCGCCACCCACTCCATAACCTACAACGTCTGCATGCCATCCTTCATCCTCGGCGCCGTCCCCGACGCCGCCATGAACCTCGTCTACCCGCTCGGCATCTACGCCGCCGTAACCCAGCACCTGCACACTCCGCTCGACTTCCCCTCCGACCTGCAGGCCTGGGAGGCAACGCACGTAGCCAGCAGCTCGAAGCTGAACGCGTATCTAGAAGAGTGGTGCGTGTTGAGCGAGCACGCCGCGAACCAGCGCTTCAACGCAGCGGACGGCGGCCCGTTCACCTGGGGTGCGTTCTGGCCACGCTTTGCATCGTGGTACGGCCTTGAGTACGGTAGACCAGACGACGATGTGCATCCCGACGCGTACACAATTACCACAACGCCGTACGTGCCGCGCGGTTTCGGCCCGCCCAAGTCGTTTCGCAGGAAGTTTAGCCTGGTGGAGTGGGCGCGGCAGGAGCGTGTGCAGAAGGCGTGGGCGGAGATTGTGGAGGAGAATGGCTTGAAGGTTAAGAAGTTGCAGGATATGGATGTCGATCGGATTTTCGCGTTTGCGGATGGGAGTCTGGCGGGCGGGACGCTGGATTTGAGTATGAATAAGGCGAGGAAGATGGGGTGGCATGGGTTTGTAGACACGAATGAGTGTATTAGGGAGGTGTTGGAGGAGTTTGTCGAGCTGGGGATGTTGCCGAAGATTGGGTAAGGAGGGATCGGGGGTTATGAGGGCTTTGAGGAGTGGGGTAGAGGTGGTTTGGGGTTTGCATTGGGTTGTGAAGGTGGCGTAGGGACTTATACTTGAGACACTGTATTATGTTGGAGCTTCAAGTGGTCGAAATGGCTTGTGTAGGTCTATATTGGTATTGTGGCTTTAAAACGTAAGACACCCGAAGATTAAGCTTTTGATAATACATTATCGTGGCTTCGAAATCTAGCCCAAAGTAAGGTTAGACTATGGGCGGTGAATAGGGAGCATTCAAATCAAGTATCATCGATAGAGACAGTCAACTCTGGTAGACCAAGCACAGACACAATGATCACGACTTCACGTAGCATTACAAAGTCTAAATGACTTCCGCAAAGGCAGCCGAAGACGCAAAAGCGCACAATCCCAAGCCCAACCCATAGTATTGCCATTGTGGTAGTTTTACCTACCCTAAAACAACCCAAACAAAAATACAAAATTTATACAAATTAAGCCCGCCAACCCCCCCCCCCTTCTCCACCCCCAACTAGTCCTCCCACTCGTGCGCCGGCGTCATTCCAGTCCTGCCCAGAAACCTGAGCGACCCGGCCGTCGCAGACGCAAAGTCCAGCGAAGCCTTCTGGCTCTTCCGCTCCCTAGCCATCAAGGCGAGGAGCTTCTTAGCCTCAGGCCTCGCCGGGGGCTTTACGCCCACAAGCAGCCGGGCCGCGACCAGCAACGGGGCCTCCGGATCGGCGGCCGCCATGGGCTGGTGAAGGCGGCGCTTGTAGACCTCCATGGCCCGATCCCGAGGCCGCTCCATCTCTCCGAAGCCCTTGAAAGCCGTCATAGGGGCCTCAGTGCAGGCCCACGAAGCCGTTTTCTCGAGCGCGTACTGGTAGAAGGCCTGCGCGGACAGGGGGTGGACGAGCTCGGCGCCCTGGGTCGCGGCGTAGTGGAGTTTGGCGCGCAGCTTGTTCATGTCTAGGGCGGTGAGGCGGATGGGGTTCAGCGAGTCTATGCTGAGGGGTTTCTGGATTGAGCGGTCGACCTTGATTTCGATGGAGAAGTAGTGCGTCTGGCCGAGGCGGAGGACGGGGATGCGTTGCGAACCTTCGTATTGGATGATTTCGCAGCCGTTTTCTTGTTTGAGGTCGACGAAGACGTTGTGCACGAGGCCCGCAGACGCCTTGTAGCGAGCGTATTGGACCAAGCGGCGGCCGCCATCGGATAGTGACTCGTACTGGGCCAGATTGTGGACGGTGACCTTGTGGCAACACTCTTTGTGACAGATCTTCGTCTCTAGGTTGCGAATGGTATCGAGTATGGAATCAGGCGTGGAATCAGTCGTGCCGTTCTGGACGGTGGTGGCAACAAGTGTGGACTGGGTCTCCTGGTGATTGCTTTTCTCAGGAATGGCAAACGGGATGATGGCGGGATTGATGTGATCGATGTAAAGCTCAGGCTCGAAGGATGAGACTTCGTGAAGCTCTTGAGCACTAGAAGAAAGTAGAAACAGATGAGCGCGACCTGATGCTGGTCCTTGAAGCTTAACAGGCTGGGTCACAGCTCGGATCACCTCTGACATCGCGGGATTTGGGCGTGGTGGGTTCTTGTGCTGAGAGCCACGAGCTAGGAGTGCGGCAAGCTGATTGCGGAGAGTATCGCGGGAGTGCTGGGTGACTGGTTCCAGAGGGCATAGCATCTCTGGACTGGTACCCGTGACAGTGTCGTGAGTGCAGTGCGTTGTGTAAAGACCAATCCGGTCGGCTGGACCAAGATGAGACAGCATGTCCAGTATCAGACGCTCCGCGTGATAGAGACACCCATCAGTGGCGTAGAATCTTTGCACAATTAGCATTACCTTGTGGATGGACGTGCACAAGGAACTTACGTGAGATCGATAAGAACGATGAAGTCCATAGGCGGCTTTCCAACCATGTGCTGCTGATGCAATACCCCCTCTACCTCGATCGTGACCCAGAAAGATTGTGCGTCGTCTTCACCAAGCAGTTGTACTTCTGGCAGAACCTTGACAGCGACTGCAAGAGTAGGGGATCGATTACCTTCGCTAGAGGTCGTGTTCATGGGACCCTCCCGATTGTTGGCCGTCTCGTCTGCACTGCACGCACGCTTTAATACTGCAGGAGTATGACGAGCACTGCGACTTACTTGTATGGTTCCTCTGTCACAATCTCCATCATCTCGATGTTTGAAGTGGCTCCTTGGGCGCGTTCCTGATTGTTGATGCCGGCCAAAGTCTCATTGCCAGACGAAGTGCTTGAAGTGTGTTTTGGGAACAACGAAACGGATCTTGCCTTACCTTTGCTGCTTGTCCCGAAATGAATTCTCCCAACACCAGCGGTGAGCGATGTGAGACGCTTGCGTAAGGACTGCGATTCCGTAGACATGGTCGGACTGGTAATGGTCTCGTTGATGGTAGATAGTTGATCGCTACTGGCTTGTAGTGGTAAACTGGATTTCACAATATGCAAAGGTCGAACGCCGAAAAAACAGGTACAGGATGTGCAATGTTGTGATGTGTCCACGCGATAATCAAAATACTCACATTTACTAGAGCTTTGCGAAGCACTCAGGATATCGCTGAACGTTGAGCCGGATCCCGAGGATCTACTGTTTCGAGTCTTCGGTATGCGTAGAGGCTGATCGCTTGGGGTTCGACTGACTGGAAGTGGTGTGACGTTCCAGGCAAAGGGCTGGCCGGATGTTGTGGAGCACTCAGATAGAAGCTCGTCGCGCGTCTCGTCCAGAGGTGAATGCGAAATGTCTCCAACAATCAGGTGTATGATGTCGTCTAGAGGTCCGTCCCCGGCATGGCCTGCTTGTGCGAGTGGAGGACGTCGGGTGGAAAGTCGACGAAATGCGGATCTTCGAGGCTTCTTCTTGACTTGTAGCGGCGCTGGGAAAAGTGGAAGATGATGAAGGTAAACAGTGGTCGCGGTCGGCCAACCCATTTCGGATACGCGTTGACACGCGGCGCGTCGAGATGGCAACAATGGTCTTTCACTCTTCGCCGTACTGCGTAGTCGTACCAAGATTTTCGGATACCAGCAACGTTCCAGGACTCGGGATCAGCAATGAGCTTGAAGATGATTGCAAGAATAACAAGAGACTTGGTTCAAAAGTCCACTGATGATATTTGTGACTGGTATCGATGTTATGGAGTATGGACCATGAAAGTGGACAGCAGCAAGACGGTTGCTACGAAAGCACAGTACATGAATCTGAACCCCCATCGAGAAGTCGTGACCATTGTGATCGTTTCGTCATTTCCTCCCTTCTGGTGTAGAATAGTAGGAAGGTGCGCATGAGCTGGAGTTTGGTAAGGAATGGAGGTACATAAGAAGCAGTGATCACCAAGGAGCGATCTGGCCTGCATTGTCCTCTATAATGCCACCAACAGCACGTATCGTAGGATGAGAGAGAGGCCTAGATATGAAAGAAATATTGCCTCATTCGGTCTAGCCGCCTACGCAGCGAAAGAAAGGGAACTGACGCCAGCGTCTGTTCGAAAGCTGAGCTTCAGAATGCAAATGGGTATCATAATCCGACTTGACATCAAGGAAAAGTAATAATTAAAAGACATGACCCGTACAATAAGGTAGCAATCCATGAGCCTTGATGGCATTTGTTAGTCTTCATTCACGAGGTTGCGAAATACTCGGGTTTCTCCATGGATACCAGCTCCTTCGAGGTCCAGACTACATGTTAGCAGTCCTCAACATGGCCACGTCCATTTGCGTCTTCATATTGTCTATGGTCTCGTCGTCGCCACCTCGAAAGCGAATCTGCAATAGGTAAGCAGCGATCGAGATGGCGCGGATTTGGGTGACTCACAATGTCTTCGCCAGCTGATCCTCCTCCAAAAAGAACAAGTTCAGAGAGACTCGCTTTCACTGCCTTGCGCACGCGCTCCTCCCAAACACCTTCCCAATTCCATGCGCCTGGGCGCCGATTCCTTCCGAGCGCTGAGCTGTCCGGAGCTTTTGGAGGCGCACCTGACTGGGGATCGGATGAAAGGGAGTTTGGGGATGAGGACGACGGTTGCTGCGATTGCAGGTCTTCTGTGCGGTATGCTCGCCATGCATGGTAGGCGCCCGGATTCGCAGCAGCTTCGAGAGGGATTGCATCGAGCACCGAATCACTGCTAAAGGTCGAGCGGATGTAGTCGAGCACCTTGACGATCGTGACTCCTTGATGGGCAGCAACGGCATCGGCATTGATGATGTCTGCGGAGCCCAACGCAGCCTCCCGATAGTCAACCGATACGGGTGTGTGAGATTGCGTCGGGCTCCCTACACCTGACCCGCTCACATTGCGGGAGCTCGCGGCCGATTTTCGAGCACGGCCGAACCACTGCGGGAAACCGTGCCGTAGACTGAACCCGCCCGGCGGTAAGCGCTCTTCATCGGTAGCACTGACGGTGTCCGTGTCTGACGACCCGGTCGTGTACGTGTACGTCGTTAATGGGGTGAGGAGGGGGTGGAAGACGTCGGTGGAGAAGGTCACGAGGGGAGGCAGTGTGGGATACGTGGCAGGAAACGAAATTTGGAAGCGCAGGACCGCAGGAGCGTATGGACCTGTTTGCTTGTAAATTGGCCGTCGGCGGGGCAGGGCTGGTGGCAGAGGGGGGGAACATGGCACTGTGTTTCTGGCAGTGCACGCCAGGGCGGGCACAGCGCTCGAGAAGGACGCATACCTTTTCGCACAAAGATTACGCCCACCCACAGCGAAGGATCTCCCGGCGTGATGCTCACAAAGACACCCTCGAGCTGCGCAAATCGCAGGCCAGAACTACTGATCCGTCAGACGCGGGCTCCACGATGCGGTGTCGCACGGAACATACAACTCGACCAGCAGATGCTGCTTCCGAAAGGACAGCAGTGCCGGCGAGGACTCGGGCGGAGGCATGCTGGGTCGACGGCGTTGTTGGTGGTGGTGTTGAGGTCGTTTGCGATGCCCATGACGAAAGGGCCAGCCTGAAACGGGCCGCGCTTGCCGCTTTCGAGACAGCCGCGGCCCGGACCCCTCCAATCCAGCCCTGGAGCGCCCCATCGGTGCCATCAACACCACGGCCGCCAACTTGCAGCATCATCGCAAGCTCACCCTTCACCGGACGCCAAGGGTAGCAAGTGTCGGTTGATCTCATCTCGACGTGGCAACATGGCACTGGTGCATCTGCGAGCATCTGACATCTGACGCTGCCCCCTCTTGGCGAACCTCTGCAGACTGCAAAGGCTTGCTGATATACGGCAACCGGGACGTAGGTAAGGCTGCATGCAACATGGCGATAACAAATCGATCCGAACCGGATCCGCTGCTGTGCCGAAGGACACCGGCTGTTGCCCTGGTCAGAATTAGCACCCCTCGCAGCAGGGCCACCGCCAGTGACTGGTCTGCGGTAACCATCGCCTGCGGGGCGTAACTGGTAGCTGTGGTGCCATCATGCACTGCGTATATGGATGCCCAGTTGGGCATTGCAGAGAATAACAAATTGTGTACTCAGGAAAATCTGCTTTTGATGGGTTGGTCCGGTCGGCCGTCCCAGTGTACCACAACGCTACCCTACGAGAAGGCCGGCCGCTGTCGTACAACAGGAAGGGACGCGAAAATGCGTTGGCTCCAGTCATCATGAAACGAGCACCGCGCGACTCTGCTGTCATGGGCTTTCGAGGTTGGCAGTGCCTCACGTGGACAACGGTAGAGACGTCGCGATGTGACGTCTGGACCGACACCGCGAGAGATCACTCGGGGAAAAGTCGTGAGCCAGAGTGTCGGGTCCGCTTGTTAGTCACCTGGTCGCGTCGCAACGCGGGCCTTTTCGTCTCTGGCTTCTCGAAGCCTGTCGACAGGGGCTGCCCTCAGACCTCATGCCCCCCGGGCCCAGTGCCGTACACGGTTCACGGCGCAACTCATGGTTTCTCCTCGCGGACGACGCAGGCGAAGTTTAACAGAGGCGTTAAAGCCAACAAGCCCCTCATCGGAGGTTTCGGTGGAGCAATCAGATGGCCAGGACCGTCGACCTGGCGTCGCAGTTTCGGAACCAGAAGCCACTAAGAAGACTGGCCGTCTCAAGCCCTTCTCACGCCCCTGTCCATCTTGTCAATCTCGCGTGGGAAATGCAAGCCACACTAACCAATTGCTGCAAAACCCAGCCTTATGTCTTCACCGCCGCAACGTATGCTGCTCCACCGTGGGCCAATCCGTATCGAAACGACCGTTATGCTTACCGTTTTCTGATCAGCGTGGCCGCGACTATGGCCGACGCCGCTTCTGCGACAGCTCAGCTTTCGACACGCGACGGAAGCTCTCCGGACCCACGTATGAGTGGTGACGACTCACTGAGAAAGCCGGTGAGTGAGTACCGTACGATGTACCCCGACGGGCTGCCGTACAGGCCTTCAGTGTCGCGACTAACGGGCGCAGTGATCAATGTCAGCTGATGGAAACCTGCCGATGACTGATGACGGCGACGATGGGACTCAGCAACTCGTCATTGGAGCGTCCGTTGTCGTCGCCTTCGTGCGGGCATTCTCGTCCCAGGGTGCAGCCCATGACAAGTCTGAGGGACGCTGCAGCGCACTCACTGACGCTCACCGCCGTAAGGGTACGTGGAATCATATTTCTGGGGCAACAAATAATACCGCTAGACGCGGAGCGCCTGGAGCAGTGACGAGAGCAGACACGAAACGTGCTGCATCCTTCTCTTCAGGCGAAGAGCTCGCGAGTCGCGCCCTGGACCGCTGACGATGACTTGTACATGTATCGTCTTATATCGCAGCAAGCGCGCTGGCGCATTTCCGCACGGCTATGGGCCCAATCTGGGCGACTTTGGTCGTTTTCGTACGCTCTTGCACCGGACCTTTGCCCTGTCCATATACACCGCTATTTTGGGGTTACTCGGAGCCATTGCGGCTGTTTGATGCAGCCACGCTACCAACCCTCACCTGCGGATAATGTGCAGAACATGGGAGCCGCTGATTCGCTGACGTTGCGTTTCCCAGAAAGCTGCTGCCGATTGCTCTCGGGTCGTGAGTCTTGGAGGAGGCCTGAGTCCTGACTCGCAAGCCGTCGAATGTTCGATCGCCCTGCTGCGGTGTAGCGCTTCGTGCCCCTGAGTAGGCTCGTCTCAGAGAGCGCTGACAGCAAATGAAGGTCTCCGGACCGGCCCAAGGTCCTATTTGCCCCCGGGGAAGCTGGAAGTCCTTCCGGCTCCGTTTGCGGCTTCACGGCGGCCAGCTACGGTCGGCACGACGTTCACTCGCTTGGCAGGGAGCCCCGGTAGGGCGCGTGGTGCAGCAGGATGGCCAAAACCCCGGGGCTGCGGACCCAGGCACTAGGGCTGCACTAGCCTCAGCGCCCACATGCTTTTGCCGGGACGTGCACGGTGATCTTCTCGCGACCTCCAAGTCATGGCATGTTGCCCTCAACGTCTCTCACGCTGCCCTGGTCCGCCTTACTCGGTTGCTTCTAGCACGCCCAATGCCATGGGTTCCGCACACGCCGGCTGTAGCCCAATGTGCTGCGAAGCTTCTACGGCCCTGGCCCACGCTCAGGGGCTGCAGCGCGCAGCATTCACATCTTCTTTGGGCACACAGCCTTTACATCCGGCTGTCTGGGAGTCACAAGTCACGACTGACATGCAGTCTAACACTTTTATGACGGCCAGCACAGCAGCGCCTGGTCGCTTATCGAGAGAATCATGCTCCGTTTCGTCGTAGCCATGGCGCCGTGGGTCCCTCTCAATTACATTTGCTGGTCCTTCCGCTGTCCCTATCCGCCCACTACTACGTATCCACACACTTACAGCAATCACCGCCTGCTCTCCGTTTGCTCCCCGCCGCTACTATCCTTGTCAGTAGAGCGGTCCATCCGCTTCCAGGACGCCACTTAAATTTTGCTCTTCGTTATATATCTTGTGACGCTCGCGTCCATATCAAACGATTCCTCCCCTTAAAACCAGGTGGTAGTGGCCTGTCCTGACACTGAGTCGCACATGTCCTGCTTACATCTACATTGCCTCTCCCCAAGCACGTCTTCACTTTGCTTCTGATCATTTCTGCCTGCTTCACATCCTCGCCGTTCCGCTCTCTTCTTCCTACCTTGCACACAAATGGTTCGTAACAGTAGGGCACCTGCCCTCTCAAGAGATATGACACCCTTTCCAACCAGGCAACTGGCCGTCTTAGGTGAGTTGTGCGCTGTTGCACCTGCGGCATCCTTCGTTGCTAACCACGTTGTCTCGTTCGCAGCCATGTGCCGCATATGTGAGCCAATTGCATTCATGTCAATTTTCCCGTACGCGTACTACATGGTCAAGTCGTTTGGGATTGCACAGACAGAAGCGCAAATTTCTGTATACGTGGGGATGGTTACCTCTGCATTCGCTTTCGCAGAATGCGCCAGTGGGGTCTTCTGGGGACGTCTGAGCGATCGCATTGGACGGAAAAAGGTTCTGCTCGGAGGCCTGTTCGGTACAGGCTTGAGCATGCTACTTTTTGGATTCGCCACCAGTCTACCTATGGCATTGATTGCCAGAGCGCTCGGAGGACTCCTGAACGGGTGAGGTCATTTGTACCATCTAGCGTCGTGCTGCTCGCTAAACGCCATCGCAGGAACATCGGCGTTTTGCAGACCACCGTCGCGGAGCTGGTGACAGTGGAGAAGCACCAGCGTAAGCAATCTCCTGACTAGAGTAGAGTAGCGGAGAATGGCTCTAACTCTGACTCTGTAGCGCGCGCCTACTCGATCATGCCATTCGTATGGTGCCTCGGGTATGTTTTTTGGTACGCACTATTTACGGCCTTTGACTAACGGCTTTTCTGTAGCACCATAATCGGTTCTAGCCTTGGCGGTCTACTTGCACAACCCGCCCACAGCTACCCCTCAGTGTTCGAGAACACCATCTTTGAAACGTACCCATACCTCCTGCCGAACCTAGTTTGCACCGGCATTGTTGTTTTCGGCCTTTCCTTCGGAGTGCTGTTCCTCGAAGAGACGCACGAGGACAAAAGAGACGACAGAGACCGAGGCCGCGAGGTCGGACAATGGCTGTTGGGCAAGCTGTGGAGGAGGGAGGACTACGCTCCATTGACGGACAAGGATGAAGCTCTCGAAGAGACCACGTCCATGCTTACTTCGCCAACACTGTGCAGCTCTCGCAGTTCATTCTCCGACCCACCGCAATTTTCACTTGAAAAGGGCTGCCAGTCATCACCAAAGGTCCGCGCAGCCTTCACGAAGCAGGTCTGCTTGAACATCGTGGGCTATGGGATTTTAGCCTTGTGAGTAACATGATGTTTTGTCGTACTATCTCTAATTTAGTCTTGTAGCCACACAATCTCGCTCGAACAATTGCTGCCCATCCTCATGTCACACGAGGAGTCGAAGCAGAAGCCCGAGCTCCCCTTCAAATTTGAGGGAGGCTTCAATTTCTCAACGCAAACGATTGGTAGCATACTGGCTGTCCAAGGTGCTCTGCAGATGGTTGCTCAGCTCGTCGTGTTCCCGTGGATCAGCAAAAGGCTTGGCAGCCTTCGCACTTTCTGGCTTACAATAGCCTTGTATCCGTTCCTCTATCTTATCGCTCCTTATCTGGCACTCCTCCCACGACGGTTTCGCATTCCCGGGATCGTTCTCCTTTTGGTATGGAAAGTCACAGCGCAATCCTTGTCCTACCCGTCATTGAACATATTGCTGGCCAATTCTGCGCCTTCCAAGAGGGTCCTGGGAACGCTGAATGGTACGGCTGCCTCATCAGCCAGTGTGTGCCGTGGGTTTGGGCCTACCATATCAGGAGCAGTTGCAACACTTGGAGATAACATGGGGGTGTCAGGCCTTGCGTGGTGGACCATTGCCGGGGTTGCCATGATTGCATGGATTCCAGGTTCCTTCATGAAAGAAGAGAGACGACGACCGGGGTTCCAAGGCATCGACGAAGACGAAGAAACAGGGCTGAGTGTGGCATTGGTCGACACTGGCTCGGATGCTGACTCTGTCATCACGCTCACGTCTGATGAGACGGCTGAGGCAGTGCTATCGAAGCAATAAGACGAAGGATTCTCAGCTGTTGACGACTTCTGGGCTGCGCGTGCGGCGCGGAGGAACAAAAAGTATCTTGGAGTTCATCGGGTATTGGACTGGGCCAAGATTATAGACGTGATTCGATTGGCAAAAGGATCATTTACAGGGACCAGCATGCGGCCGGCGCTTTCAGATGGAAATAATTGTGTGCGTTATGGGTGGCTTTTTGCGGGCATTTCACTTTAGACGGAGCTCGGACTCAAAATTACCTGCGAACTCAGAGTCGCGAGAGGTATGGCGTTGGTCCAAAAGAACAATACCCAGTAGTACTAGTCTTGTTTAAGCGTCTTAGAGTTATTTTCTCATGCAATGTACGATTTCACTCTTGGAACACCGGAGCACAATGCATCCCGTCAGCAGCCTGGCAACATTCGTGCTCGTCACAGCGGCCCCGCACCGAAGCTGCTTTGGTCAAGTGAGGCAATCGAGGCAGTCGAAGAAGGCCAATGGGGCCTTGTGGTATAATGCCTCGACGTTCGGATGAAGGTATAATGCCTCAGACGTCGACGCAGCCTCCTCTTATTCACTATTGTGACCGTCAGTGCACAAGCTGTCAAGCCCACGCCCACGCATGCACCGTGGTCCCACGGGCTTGGGCCCAGGTTCAAGCATCCCCGGAAACACATCTTATCACATTGCATCCATCGGTGTGCCATCTGCGGGGAGTGCTCTGCGCGCGCAAAGGCCCGTCACGTCGAGTCAGAGCCGCGTCGGTCCTCGCTAAAGGAATGGGGGCGAGGTGTATAAGATCGTAGACGTGCAGCAGGACGCGTGACTGCATCGAAAGCCGCTTCGGGAGCTGAACACATGTTTGGCATGTCGGCGGGCAGCTCCCAGGATGCTTCCAGGGTTTTTGCACGTCCGGCTCTGCACGTGGAGGGCGTAGGAGGCCGGCCCGGCGTCAGTCACTTGACGTGGGCTGGGCGAACAGTGGACGGAGGTCGTGGTCCTACCACTATCTGAGCGCTGATAAGGACGACAAACCCTAGTCGCTAGCTCGCCCAGGTCCCCTCCAGAGCTGCCCGTCGAAGACGTTGCTTTTGGGGACATGGCAGAGCAGGACTGCCCTCTTCCTGCGCCTCCACGCCGCTGCACGATCCCCCAGCAGCCCGCCGCTTACTCGCTCCGGCCTGCCTTGCTGCAACGACGTGCGGGGGCAGCTTATCGCCTGCATTGTGATCTAAGGTTCCCCAAGTCCTAGCTCGTAGCCCTGTCTCATCCGCCATCCTGCCATGCGCCCTGATGCTCCATGACCGGCCTCAAGCGCTCCTTGGAGGAGTCCTCTCACCATGACGGCGACGAGAGCTCCCCGCAAGACGTCGCCCATCCGAAGCCTGCCTCCCCGACCGCCTCGCAAGCCTCGAGCTCCTCGGCCTCGTCGTTCCGCAATGTGAGCGCCTGCAACCGCTGCCGCCTGCGCAAGAACCGCTGCGACCAGCGCCTCCCGTCGTGCGCGAGCTGCGATAAAGCCGGCGTCAAGTGCGTTGGCTACGATGTCCTGACCAAGCGGGAGATTCCTCGCAGGTGCGTGGCCCCCGATCGCTTGCTTTCATGGCCGAGCGTCTTTCCATGCGCGTGCTTGCCGGCGACGGAACATCTGATACACGATGCCTGAGGCCGGGTATGAGGAATGTCTGAGCGGGACAGATCATACGCCGTCTTTGCTCCTCCTGCCGCACGCCCCCCATATTCGCAATTCATGCCATCTATAGTCGCTTGGGCTATCACGAGATCCGTCGCCGTTATGCCGCAGTGCCCTGGTCAATAGCCCTCTGCAGCGTGTGCCGCTTGCCGTGAACCAGCTCAAGAGAAATTCAACGGGCAAGCGCGTTCCAGCTTGAGGTTCTACGCAGGCCTCGAAGATTTGGTGCTTGCCGCCTGTTGCCAGTCTAGCATACCCAACCTGTGAAGACTGCCACCACGTAGTCATGGAGAAGGCAAGGCGCGCTCCACTCGAGACTCTCAATATCATGCTCGAATCTCTTATTGCTCAGGCAATGGGCGGCGATTGCTGGGGGCTATTGACTAGAGTGCCAGAGAGACCCTCCACTACCGCTCGTGCCGCGAATACTGTGTATGGTCCCTGTCTTGGTCACTGACCCAAACATTCTAGTTATGTCTATTATTTAGAGACCCGTGTCGCACATCTCGAGTCATTGTTGCAAGAGAATGGCATTACCTATGCTCCCGGAGAAGACTTCAACCCGAGCTTCTACTCTGGCAATGGAACCGCCTCGCACAAGCCAATACCACTCACGGGCGTCCCTCCGCCGAATCGAAATGGCACGACTAAGCTGTCTGCGGTCTCTTCGAAAGCGGAAAGCGAAAAGTACGATCGAGAGAAGCTGACGAAACTTGTCTCCAACATTGGAATGGTCTCGGTTCAAGGCGCCAGCGACCCCCGATTTCTCGGGTCCACTTCAGGCATATCTTTTGCCAGAGTTGTATTTGCCGCAGTCAAGAGTTCTGTGTCGGGTTCCTCGTCTGAGCGTGGCAGTGTCCGTGGAGCCAAATTGCCTACGGAGAACGTCGCAGACGGCGGTACATTGATGCGGGACAGCTTCTTTGGGCTACACACAAAGCCAGCTATTCGACCGGCACCTTTTCCAGACCGCGAGCTTGGGTCGCGCCTAGTCGAGCTGTACTTTGAACATGCCAACCCGCAGATACCTATCCTGCATCGCGGGGAGTTTATGGACATGTTTGATCGCGTATACGCCTCGGGAGAGCGACACCGGACATCACGAGAGTCGTACATGCTCAACATTGTTTTTGCAATTGGGTCTGGCATCATCATGGGCAGTTCAGATTCATCAGGAGACTCTCCGACTTCGGACAATCCCAAGTCTTCGAAAGGTCCCAGGCCGTCCCCCCCGAGTAGTAAGAAACGCCGACTCGCAGGGCAGCAGCACCAACCCGAGGAGTACCATGCATCTGCTATTGTCCACTTGGAAAACTTTCTCGGGTCCACACCTGCTGCGGACCGTCCTGACGGTTTCGGCGGAGGTCTCGAAGAACTGCAGGCTGTCCTACTACTCGCTGGCTTCGCACTGCTGAGACCAGTTGCTCCAGGACTATGGTATATTGTGGGCGTGGCCGTCCGGCTTGGCGTTGATCTTGGGCTGCATTATGAAGACGGTGTGGGAATAGATGGCACAGACCAGCCCATTGGGACGGTGGAAGAACTCAGAGAAGCAGATGACCCGACAGGCGCTTCACACAATAAAATTGACGCCAAGGAAAGAGGGAGAAGGCAGTGGGTGCGTGATCTGCGAAGACGACTGTGGTGGTGTGTGTATTCGCTGGACAGGCTCGTCAGTACTTGCGTCGGGAGACCGTTTGGCATCACCGATCAAGTGGTAAGTTCCCATCGTCTCTCGGCTTTTTATCCCGATCACCCGACTGCGTTCCGAAGTTGCCTTTGCACTTGATTTCAAATCGTGCATGCTGCGTTTTCATACAAGTGCGCGAGAAAGGCTAGCGAGAGACGTGTTCAACGACGCTGTCAGGGGTCAAATTGATATCTCGCGAGGTCTTCCGACTGCTCACATGCTCCTTTGTTCTCTTGGTTTCCGAGGCACCACTCGCCGCCATGTCCGGCCTTGTGCCACCTGTGTAGTCGGGCCTTTTCAGCGCTAACAGAATTGTAGGTTACAACAGAATTCCCTTCCATGCTTGACGACAAGTTTATCACAAAGGAGGGTTTCCTGGAGCCGGCCGAGTACCAAGAAAAAACAAGTTATAAATTTGTGGCACGGCATTATTTCCGGTTGCGGCTGCTGCAGTCCGAGATTTTACAGGTGTTACAGCATCGCCAGGCCCAGCAAGCAAGGGCACTCGGCGCTAATCAAGGTAATGAGTTCATGCACACTAAACTGCCTTCGCCGTTTCTCGTCAAGTTCGACTCGTTCCGCTCCTGGCGCATAGATATCGATAGGCGCTTGCTCGAATGGAAGGATTCTGCGCCTACGCAGCTTGACGCGGGTGTGCAGTTCTCGCCCCTGTTCCTGGAGCTTAACTATTGGCAGGCGGTCATAATGCTATATCGGCAGAGCCTCGTGGTTCCTACTGGCCTTGCAAGCGAGCTAGGTGGCGCAGACGGTAACGTTGGCAGCCCCTCTATGGTAAACTTCGACGATAGAGAGGACGAAGAATTGGTGTTCCTGAAGGTGGCTGAAGCAGGACAGAAGGTTCTGAAACTGTATCGACAGTTACATCGCGTTCACCTGGTATGAAGATCCATGTCCAACTTGACTAAATGAAGATCACTGACATTGTGGCAGTAAGGGCCCCCTCGCTGTTGAACGGCATCAGGCTGCTTTCATCGTTGTCATCATCATCATGACTGTGCTAATGTTGCTTGTCATGCAGTATCAATTTTACCTATCTCGCTACACATCATTTATTCATGGCTGGTGAGTGACACCCCAAGGTGAAGAAAGTGATACGGTGCTAACAGAGAATCAAGGTCTGTCATTTCTATATGCAGTATGGCACAGTCCTCTAGTTCGGAGTCACTTGGTAAGCTCAATCTGCATCATTATCTAGCTCTGTAGCACCCCTCTTCATCGTCCTATATGTGTAGTGACATTGAAATCATGCTGACGTGCGCAGTCTGTCGACGATCTGGATTTTACTGTACTTGCCTGCACCTCAGTCCTGGGCGACCTAATCGAGAAATGTCCTCCAGCCGAGGCCTGTCGTGACGCCTTCGATCGCATGAGCAAAGCCACTATCTCGATGTGCATGTCGACGACAGGCTTTGGGCCTCAGGCACTACGCGCGATCGCACAGACGAATACCCCGCTCCACGCAGGTACATCCCAGTCTCCCAGCACTACATACTCTGCATCCGAGATAGACGCGCGGTCTGACACGGAGATGACGGGCTTCCCGGCAAACAACATGTTTATCCAATCAAGACGTCCGGTCCCCAAATTCGACATGAACCTGCGCGACCTATTCTCGGAAGACGAGACCGACAAGCGCAGTTTCAGCCGCATATCCAACCAGATCAACAGCATGAGGCCTCCGCCACCCCCGCAGCATATCAAGCAAGAGCAGCCACAACAACAGCAACAGTTGCCGACATTCAGCACAGCGGACACGTTGCGAATATCGCCACAGCTCCGCGCACACCAGCAGAACTTCGCCTTCGACCCCAGTCTACACAACGCGCTGCCCTCCCCCCAGCACCGCCATCAACCCTCATTCCCAACATCAACAACGCCAACGCTGTCCCCCTCGATAGCCTCGCCGTACCAAATCACAAACTCCCTGCCCTACACCACCTTCTCGCAGCAGATCAACTCGACCTACCCCGACATCGGGTTCTCAGACCTCGACTTCCTGGACTCGTTTCCAGTGCAGGGGACCAGCAACGCCAATTTCTCCGCCAGCGGAGACGCGGGGGGCAACGGCGGGTACCAGGATCTGGGGCTCGGCATGGGAGGCATGGGAATGGGCATTGGGTTTGGAGACGGGGCGCATGATTGGGCGGATGGCGGTGCCGGCTTGGATCTGTTCGACGGCTTCTTTTTTGGGCCGCAGCCCGGCTTGGGGAGTCAGTGATGTAGGTGCTATGAAGGTAGTACAGGTATGATTTCATTACTCTAGGCGATGCATGGTCTCGGCTTCGGTCCGATTGCTGGGGCGGGATTTGCTGCGGTGCGGTGCGGTACCAGAGATTATCTGATTGTGGAGGGGAGACGGGAAGAGGGTGGGAGCGTGTTCCGATCGAGTAATACCTACCCGGCGGCGCGCCGTCTGGTAGCGAACTCCCGGATACGGCAAGCTTTTCGTGTTGGCATCGAGTAAACTCAGTTCGAGCTTGGTATGGCATATCGCGATCTGCACTTGGATCTGGAAGGTGGGTGAGGCTGGCGGGGGCTTGGCGCGCCGGTAGTGGATGTCGGCGGTCTCCGATGGGTAGGAGGGAGGCGCGTGTATGATAGGGGGATGACTAATGGAATGACTTGTAGATGTTGAAAGGCGACGATGCAATGATGGGGAGTGTAGATAGCTGGGCGGGACTGGTGGGGGCTTACGATGAGCGCGTTCGATGGGTTTGGGGTTGGATTGGGATAGATGGGGGAGGGCGTTTGGAAGGCTTCGGCTTGGTAAGGGTATCTTATGGCCTGTTATGTCTGGATGGGATTTTTTGTTTGTCGGGATGAGCGTGTATTTTGCAAGCTATGTTGATGAAATTGATGAGACGTTGACGACGCGATTCAAGCTTCTTCGGAATTTGGTCGCTTGCGAGTGAGCGCATATTCTGAGGGATTGTGTAAGTACTGCTCACTTTACGCAGAGAGTTATCTATGTTCCATCTTGACGCGTGACTATATCTCAGCGCGGTGCTGATAGTTCGGTTTTGCCTCTCCGATGATTCTTCGTTTGGGTCTGGCAGTAGAGGACAGTCGCATGAAATCTCCTCACTTGTGAACTTGTCCGGCTCCAACATGATTTCTTGATCTGATGTTATAGACTACCCTAGGTAGTGAGGGTTTACCGAATGCCTCATCACATATCGTGTTATGAAACGAGTTTCTTGAAAAGGTCTCGCAGGTTACGATCCAAAAGGCAAGATCAAATTCTCGTATGTTGCTCTCCTTCCCTCGTCACCCTTTGACTCGTCAGCGTCGAGAAGAGCTGGCCAAGGTGATCATTATGATCGTGAGTGCAAGACCGCAGTACATAGTCAAACTCTCATCACATCGTTAGTAGCAAACTACTAAAACCTTACACATGAATCCACAGAAGTTCGGCTGAGTCCAACGAATTCACAAAAATTCTCTCTCATGTACACCTTGAATCTGTGATTTTGGGAGCTTGCCACGATACCTGGTCCCAGTGATTTTAAGTATTGGACACATGCCCAAATAGACCAGGAAACAAGGTCGGTTCAGCGCCTTATATAACAAGATTCATTAGCTCCTCAAAACCTAGCACCATATGCTATGTCTTGAAAGAGCTGGAAATGATTCTGTCTCATACACATGTAACACATCTAACTTCGTCGTACAGAGGATGATCACCATCTATCCACAAACGCCGGTTCCCAACACCACCATCTTACCCAGTGCGAAGTTACAAATACCTCATAAGAGAGTTCAACATACCGTTTGCGCGCACATAGCTCAGCGCTAATGTAGCTTTTAGACCACACTTCCCATGTTCATGTTCGCTACGATATTTTGAAGGTATCCTATACTGTGGTCCAAATAATGCTCTTAGCATCCTCAAGTACTTTGTGTGCGATGCAGAGACCTTCCAAAGGAGAAGATTTATATACCATTTAAGGAAAGGGCACATATCGTAAGCGACCGATTCGTAAAAACAATGGCTGTTGAATATATGAGGTTGGTATCGGCATCGCGAAGAATCACCTCATGACCACCAACACATAAGGCCCAATCCATCATCCTTTACTATACCCACCTCCTCCCAATATTCTTCCAGCCAAACAATTCAAAGCGTGAACCCCCGTAGCGCAGAAACATTCTTCCACGCTAGATCCACGGTGCCGACTAGTAGTTGCTTAGAAGACTAGTAGCGAATCCCGAGCTGTTGTATGTCATCGCTTTTTTTGTTCACTGAGTTGGTAGAGAGAGAGAGAGAGAGAGAGAGAGAGAGAGAGAGAGAGAGAGTGAGAGTGAGAGTGAGAGTGAGAGTGAGAGAGAGAGAGAGAGAGAGAGAGAGAGAGAGAGAGAGAGAGAGAGGAGCTCTTCAAGCATTTCTTGTTGCTGCTGTTTACTCCTTCTCTCTGGCTGTTGCTGCTGTCTGAAGTGATTAAATCCTTGACAGCTACTACAAACACTCGACACGAATATAGAAAGAACTCATTATTAGGTTGCCTCAGTGCACGCACTGATTGGCACATGCTAGCTAGCATACAGTCGTGATTCATCGCACGCTGTGTCTAATGTCTAAAAGTAGGAGAGAAAGAGAGACAAGAACAAGAATACGCCGTCGCTATGCTGGTTTGCTCGCTATGCATTTTGGGGGCCGCAGTGCTCATTCAACGCAGGTCGTTACCTCCCAACTCCAAACCAAACTCAATATCGAGTCTATGACTGCGGCGAAGGGAAAGGTAATACGTCTGAAAAGTGAGAAACTAGGTCTGCTAAGCCGACAACGATGCCGAAAAGCTTCAAGGTTTTGCAGGGAAAGTCGAGAGGCGCCGCTAGAGTGAACGAGCTCATGTGTCTGTTCCTCCTAGACAGACGATGAAATTCTCGAACCGCAGAACGTGAGTCTAAGGCTGCTATATCGTAGCTGAATCGTTTCGATTCGGATCTTCATTTTCGTCTTTTTGGTTGCTGTGCGGCTCTGTGCTAACATGGCTGTCATCATGGCCAGCTTGTGTGGCCGCAGTGTTGTCTTCCATCGTGCTCTTCTGATGGTCATTGCTGCCGTCTGTACGCTCGTCAAGATGCCCATCCTTCTTCTCTTCTTTGATCTCCTCGAGCTCCTTGCCTGTATCTTTTGGTGACCCCTGCCCTATAAGAATGTCGTCGAGCACCATCTTCAAATGTGCCAGGCCAACTGGTTTGATGAGATGAAAGTTTATGCCGCTGCCTTTAGACTCATCCTGTGCTTCAGCACTTGCTGCTCCTGTCAACGCAATTATGTGGACATCCTGCAACCCATTCTCTCGCTCGAACGCTCTGATCTGTCGAGAGGCTTCGAAGCCGTCCATGACCGGCATATGAATGTCCATGAGCACAGCGTCAAAGTGAGTATTGCTCGCGGAAGCCTCTTTGTACGCGGTGACCGCCTCGAGTCCGTTGACCGCGAGCGTGTGTGTATGGCCAAGCTTGTCGAGAAACGATTTGAGCAATCGAAGGTTGATGTGGTTGTCGTCCACAGCCAGGCAGTGAAGCGAGCGCGTGGGACGCGTTGCCTTTTTGACTGGACTCGAACTGGCAGACCGGATCTGAGGCGCACTAAGAGACGAAGTAATTGGTGGGCGGGAACGGCCGCGCGTGGGTGTTGACCTAAAAGCGGACATACAGAGTTAGTAAGAACTCTCCGAAAGGACAATAACCTCTTGGCAGTGTTATGTGGGTTTGACATACGAAGAGGTTTTCAGAAGCTCAAGCTCGCGACCCAGCCTGACAGGACTCGACGGTACTTCGTTCTCTTTCATAGGCGAAGTAGAATTCGCCTCGGCTGCATGCGCCAGCAGCCTGTTGGCGTGACGATCCAGACATGACACGAGCGCTTTCGCCAGCTTATGTGGGCCGCAAGGTTGCGAAATGCATTCGAATACCTGACCCGGAACAGTAATGGCGGTGGTTGACTGTGCTGATGCCGGACCTTGACATATAACGACAACTGGGGCGGTGGGATTGGAATTGTTTTCGCTGCCATGCTGTGCCCGGAGCCATTTGGCTCCAATTTCGGTCGCCACAAAGATCTCTGGAGCGCGGTCCTTCACAGAAGCTCTTCTTCGCACTTTCATTCCAAACCAATCCACGCAAAGGTTTTCGAATGCCTTCAACGTCAACATGGTGGCGTTTTTGTTCTTCAAACTCTTGACAGGAAAATAGTCACCGTTCTCGTCAAATCCCACGAAAGAGACAACCATGCCTTCTGTGCGCTTTCGCACCGTGGCAATCTCTGCCTCCTGGTTATGGTTGGAGACCACGGGTACCAATGTCGATGGTTTCAATGGACAGTAGACGGTAAACTTAGTACCGCGGCCCTTCTCACTTCTCACCTCGACATCGCCACCCAATGACTCGACTATTTGTTTCACAATAGAAAGCCCTAGCCCCGTGCCCTGACTGAGAGGATTCTCCTGGGCAAATGAGTGGAAAAGCCGGTTGTTGACGTATTCTTCTGACATTCCGATGCCGGAATCGGTGATTATGAGACGAACTTCGAATGCCTCACCTTGCGAGTTGTCGCCTAGAGTTTTTGACGGCAATGGAGCACCAAAGGTGAACTCCGGTGTGATCTTGGTGACCTGGAGCTTGACTCTGATAAAACCAGCCGGTGTGTATTTCAGAGCATTTCCAAACAAGTTCATCAGAATCCGACGCCAAGCGCCCGGCTGCGTTCTGAACACATAGTTCTCGCTCTGATTGACATCGACGATCACTGCAATCGGAGGCACGGGAGTTTTGGTGGCAGGTGTATCAAGAAACTGTGTTGCTGACCTCTGGAAGTTATAACCAGCAAAACCAGACTCTAAAACTTCCTCGGTAAGTACTGCAAGATCCACGTCACTGGTCAGTGTCATGATATCGTTCGCATGACTCTGCGAAGGACAGATAAGTTGCTTTGCGCTTCTAGAATGCTTCTTGTTGCGTCGAGCCGTTCCTCGGGTGAGGTTGTTGATCTTCGCGAAATCGAGAACCTGTCGACGGCATTAGAATGCGCACTGACAACTTGGGTCCTTGAATACAGAAAAAGGGGTTACGAGATACGTTGTTGCTCTGCCACTAGGTGCGGGAAGGTGGGTGAGCAAACTTACGTGATTTATGGTCTCCAGCAAGGTTTTGCCACAGGTCTCGATGGTGTTCAACATGCTCATTTGGAAATGGTCAATTGAAGTCTCCTTCAATAGTTCAAGAGTCCCTAGAATTCCATGTAGTGGTGATCGGAGCTCGTGGCTGATGGAGGAAATGAAGTCTCCTTTTGCAGCATCAGCAAGTTTTGTGTCTAACCGCGCAACCTCTGCCATGATACTGTTGCTGAAAGCTGCCAGATAGCTCAGTTCAGTATCTCGAGTGAAAACTCGCATGGAGTCGCAGGACCAGATAATAGCACCAGCAAACCATCGATCGCGATGCGGATCCCAGAGAGGATATAAAACGAGGCTGCGGGCTTTTGGAAACATCTCTCTAAGCAAAACATCGTCGTCTTGGCTCTTGGGGGTCTCGGACAACTTCGCAATACCCGCCGAAGAGGAAAATTCCGTGCTAGAACCAACCTCCGTCGAGGAAAGATGGCTAGTGGGAGGAGAGGGTGGCATATCATCGTCAAAGTTGAAGATCTGACCATGTTGATAAGTACGGAGAAGGTGCCTCAAAGCCCCTTCCCCCATAAAAGAGCGCACTGTCTCGTACTTCATGTCGATACCCAACACTGTACACGGTTTGTCCTGCTCTGCCTGCTCGCCGGATTGCTCTTGCATAAACTCGTCGTCTACCATCCCCCCAAACGTGGAAACCTTCGCGTCAAGAAACACTGCGCCATCGGCTTCCGTAGACTCCAAAATCATACGAGCGGCCCGAGTGAATGCTGCATGGACTTCCGGGGCTACTTTTTCCTTATCTGTTTCGATTTTCGCGGAGGATGCGGTCTTTGTGAAGCCTTCCAAAGGTCGGCCGTCCGGCAAATATTCAGAGGCAGGCGTTGCAAGTGTGCTAGCCGGCGCCGGGGTTGCCGGTGAAAGAGGATCGCGGCTAGTTATGTCTGTGCTGGCAGTACCGGTACTATCGGCGCGACTGATTGCAAATGGGTCGGCGAGGGGGACTCTAGGTGGCTGTGGGCTTGATGTAGTCTGTCGACGGTGGCGCTGGAAAGAGGTGTCTTGAGGCGACATAGGCCTCTCAGACTCGAGATCGGGAGAATCCCATTTTTCGTCAACGCTTATCTTGCCTTCTGCAAAAGCGCCAAGAGAGCGAACCATGATCTCTCCTCGACGGTGGTCGTCTGCAGCTCGAGTCATTTGCAGGTTCCGCATGACCGTTGTTGCCATCTCTTTGAGGAAGAAGGTGTCTGCCGCGGAGAGGCCAGAATGGGGCTTGTCGTCCAAGACGCAGTAGGTACCGATATTTCGACCACTTGGACTCCTGATAGGCACGCCAGCGTAGAACCTCAAGTGCGGAGACCCAACGACCGCCGGATGAGCTTTGAATCGATCATCGCCTGAGAGGTCGTTGACGATGAAAAGCGTGCTCTCGTCCGCAAGCGACAGATTGACTGTATGGAAACAGAGCGTCTTCTGCCGCGGGACTACGCTCGATCCCCAGCACCAGCTCCCCTTCTCAAATTGTGCCTGCTCATTATCTGGCGGGAGAGCCCGAGTGGCCTCGGCCAACACATAGCAGTTCTTCCTGTCGAAGAACGATACCAGACAACGCCGGGTATTGAGACGTAGCGCACCGAGCTGCGCGAATGCTATGAGAGCTGGATCGTTGAACGGAAACGGGCTTTTTGGAGCCGGAGGAGCAGGAACTTCGAGCTGCAATGCCAGGGACGGACGTGGGGTGTCACTTTCACTCGGCCGTTGTGACTGGCAGTAGTACCTGTAGAAGCTCCAATCAGCAGCCATTGTTTAGGGTTACCCAAGTATCATGCGAGTACCTGTAGAAGTCGCGCTCTTTGGCCTTGTCCGCGTCCTCCATTTTGGCGTGCAGGTCGCGCTGCTGAGTAGCAGAGGCCACAGGCCTATCAAGTGCTCTCGAAGTGATGTCCCCGGCGGACGTCTGGCGCGGCGAGGCTGGCGGACATAACGCGCAGCACGGGAGAGGCCTATACAACGGAGACGCGCAGAGGCCGGTGTGTCTTGTGCAGAGAGAAGTCGCAGAGAGCCTCAATGCTTCTGGCTAAGGTCAAGCAAGCGGCAGGCGCGAGAAGGGGACCCACAGAACCAGAGGCAGGCACAGTCCGCTCCAGCTTCTGCATGTGCCCAGAGGTGTTAGCGGACCGCAGCAGCGGACAGTGTCACGATTAGCCGTGGCAGCCTCGCGAATCACTCGCGGAAGCTGGTGTTTTGAGCCGCCCAGTGCGGGAAATTGCTGCGGTGAGAGCACGAACGCCCAGTCTAGTGGCACGTTCGATGTTAGACCTGATGTTAGAGTAGGAGTCTGTCCGCTTGGTGGAGGGGCAGCTGGAGCGGGGTGAATCCGCTTCACGTGGCGGGCGTCTGTATGCAGCGCTGGAGTTGGGTGAAAGTTTACGATGGAGCTGGTTTTTATTGAGGAATATCCTAGGCACCTTCGTCGAACGTCGTTATATGCTGTATAGGCACTTTTGTAAAGTATAACGAAGCCCAATAAAGCCTTTTGGGTGGAGGCTGAATAGGTGTTGAGTATTCCTCAATACTAGAAACCAGCTCCTTCGTATCCATCGCTCAACGTGACGACCGCCACTTCCATCTTTACGTGGCAGTGAGCCATGGCCATGAAGATCGGTTGGATCGATGCCGTGAACCCTGCTGTTATGCGCTGATGTTGCGCAGATCTCGCGCTGCATCCAGATGAAATTAGCGAGCATGTGACCTGCCTCATGTATACCCACATGCAATAGGAATGACTTCTCTGGAGCAGACTGAATGAACCTTGGAGTGAATGTATGGATAGTGAATCCTCAGGGCTTTAATTCTCTCCTTGTAGGCTACCTTGGTAGTTATTCCGACGTCACCCCGCGATATTCCCGACCGCGTCGTTAGATCCGAAGACGATTTATCTGGAACCGGCTCTCAGTGCGCAACACCCTCATTCTCCCACACTGCATTCAACTGGGTATACAATGGGTCGATTAATGAGTAAGCCACCAGCAAAAATAACCACCAGGGTGTCAAGTGATTTTCCGGCTCGCTACAAGTTGGAACTACGTCAAAAGGCTCAAGCGGCCTTTGCCTTACTCTTTTTGAGTATATTCAAAGGGCGTTACTTAGCTGCCTGTTGCTTCGAACCGAAAAATCACTTGACTCCCCGGTGGTAGGATGATATGAGACACTCACATTCCTTCTAGCCATTGCGACATGTTCGCTCAACCAATGGGCGCTCGATTGGACCGGCAACCTGCAACGCATCAAGGAGAGTATCCTTGAGGCAAAAAAGCGAGGCGCTACTCTACGTACTGGACCTGAGCTCGAAGTGTGCGGATATGGCTGCCTTGTACGTGATCCTCGAGGAGCGCGTATCTATCGAGTCATGAACCAGCCACCCGCCAAGAGGCTTCATCGGCCTTTGTTAACCCTTATGATACACTACAGAGGTGGTTTTACAACGTTGGCGCGAGCTTGTTGTCTATGACTCAATTGATACGGGCTCCTCGTACAAATGACTCAAATCGAACATGAACATGACTGACCTTGAAAGGACCACTTTCTTGAGGCGGACTTATATCTGCATTGTTGGGAAATGTACGTTATCAGTATCTTAGTTGCTTCGACCTACTAATATCCGATCAGGCTGGTCAAAATCCTTACAGACAAAGATTGCTATGATATCCTGTTAGATATTGGCATGCCCGTTATACACAGGAATAATCGTTTCAACTGGTAGGGTATAAAGCATTTGGTCAAGATGGAACTAAGACTAACATATCACATAGTCGCATAATCGCTCTCAATGGCAAGATTCTCCTGATCCGTCCAAAGCTGTGGCTCGCAAATGATGGCAGTAAGTTCGAACCTCGTTGATCCTTGACATGAGAAGAACCCAGCAGCTGACATAATGATCAAAGATTATCGAGAAATGCGCCACTTCATTTCCTGGTCACGCGTGGCCCATGTCGAGGAATTCTACTTGCCTCGCATGGTTGCTAAACTTCAAGGCGAGACCAAGTGTCCCATCGGAGACGCTGTCATTTCCACCCCGGATACCTGTTTTGGCGCAGAGACCTGTGAGGTACGTCAAGTCGTAAATCTCAAATCCTTTGCAGCTAATTACAACAGGAACTGTTCACGCCAAACTCACCTCACAATGCGATGAGTTTAAACGGCGTAGAGATTATCACAAACTCATCCGGAAGCCATCACTCCCTGAGAAAGCTCAACACGCGTATGTCCCTCATTCAAGAAGCTACTAGGAAAAACGGTGGTGTCTACCTGTACTCGAACCAGCAAGGATGTGATGGTGATCGCTTATACTACGACGGCTGCGCGCTAATTGTTGTGAACGGCGAGATCGTTGCACAAGGCTCGCAGTTCAGCCTGAACGATGTCGAAGTTGTCACTGCTGTGGTGGATATCGAGGAAGTCCGCGCCTACCGCTTTGCACCATCTCGGGGCCTCCAGTCACTGCAGGCTCCGACATATCAGAGGATCGAGACCAAATTCAGCCTCTCTAGCGATGTCGATGATCTGGATGTAGGTGTTGGCCCGACTGAGCATCGAAAGCTCAGAGTCCACGAACCGGAAGAAGAGATAGCTCTGGGACCAGCTTGCTACATGTGGGACTACTTGAGACGATCAAAAGCAGCGGGATTTCTCATCCCACTATCTGGCGGCATCGACTCGTGTTCTACGGCAACCCTGGTGTTCTCAATGTGTCGTGAGGCCATGAAGGCCCTCGAGGAGGGTAATGCCCAGGTCAAAGAAGACGTACAACGCATAGCCGGTGCCTACGAAGTAGAAGGCTGGCTACCCAAAACCGCCCAAGAGCTCTGCAACAAGATCCTCCACACCGTCTACATGGGCATGGCAACACAATCGTCCAAGGAGACACGCTCCCGCGCCGAGCGCCTCGCAAACGACATCGGCGCATACCACACCGACATGAACATCGACGACGTCTTCCACGCCGAAAAGAACCTCCTCACCCAAGCCACAGGCTTCGAGCCCAAATTCAAAGTCCACGGCGGCTCCATCTCCGAGAACCTCGCGCTACAGAACATCCAAGCGCGCACGCGCATGGTCACAGCCTACTACTTCGCGCAGCTACTCCCGACCGTGCGCCAGCGGCCCGGCGGCGGCAGTCTGCTCGTGCTGGGCTCCGGCAACGTCGACGAGTGTCTGCGCGGCTACCTGACCAAATACGACTGCAGCAGCGCCGACATCAACCCGATCGGCAGCATATCCAAAGTCGACCTGAAGCGCTTCATCAAGTGGGCGCAGACCACCTTCTCGCTCCCCATCCTGGCCGAATTCCTCGACGCGACGCCAACCGCCGAGCTCGAGCCCATCACCTCCGAGTACACGCAGTCGGACGAGGCCGACATGGGCATGACGTACGCCGAGCTCAGCATCTTCGGCCGCCTGCGCAAGGAGTCTAAATTGGGTCCGTATGGCATGTTTATGCGGTTGCTGCATGATTGGCGCGAGCAGTACGGCCCCAGGGAGGTGGCGGATAAGGTGAAGAGGTTCCATCATTTCTATGCGATTAATCGGCATAAGATGACGACGATGACGCCGGCGTATCATGCTGAGGGGTATAGTCCGGATGACAATCGCTTTGACTTGAGGCCGTTCTTGTACCCTCCTTTTTGGGGCGGTTGGAGCTTCAAGAAGATTGATGAGGTTGTGGAGAGGTTGGAGAGGGCAGGTAATGGGGGTGGGGCGAGGGGGGGTGAGTAGATGGGCGCTGGAAGGTCTGGATGAACGTATGAGTGCGTATAGGGTCTCGCTAATCAACAGATGAATGCTTGTAAATATCCACGATTATGAGACTTTGTACACAGGGAAGACGCTGCCGTAGTGTCTAGAACGTGCCCAGATCTGTGAGAAGGCAAGTGGCGCCTCTGTAGATAACCCATCACATGTTCGACAAGACGTTTCATGACGATGATGAATACAGTTTTGATAAGTTGGATTGATGGAGTGAAGGCGCATTGTCGGGTCTACAGAATCAATGGCGATCTTCAAAGTGCGAGTAAGGTACATCTTAGATTGCCCTAAACACATACGCAAAAGGATGCTTCAGAGGCAACCATGCTACTTTTTGCCTGGGAGCCCAAAGGTATCACGTGAACCAAGCCCTTACTCCATGCCAATTGTCTATTTTTGGTGCATCCATCCCTAGTTCATCTGCCTGATCAGGGCATTGATGTGTGTCTCACGGTTGCCAAGGTCACCTCCCTCGATGAAGTGCTTGAACTTGCGGGGACGGAAACCGCCAGTGGGGTTGGAGAGCTTGAAGGGCCACAGGAAGTTGGAGGCCTGCTTGAAGTTGGGGCCGACAGTGTAGATCTCGTGGATGAGGTCCTCGACACTACCGATGCCAAAGCTCCCAAGAGCAGTCTCGATGATCTCGTTGTCGGTCAAGGGAATGCGCTGCTTGTTGACTTTGCCATACCCGCGCTTGTAGATCAGCTCACGGACGGTCTTGAGGTTGGGGTAGCCGTAGGCGACGAAGGGCTCGACAATCTTGAGCATCTCGGTGGTCGCCTTGGTGACCCTGATGAAGACGCCATTGTTGATCTGGAGGAGACGGAGCAGCTGCAGGGTCTTGCGCTTCTTGGGATCGATCTTGTTGATACTGCACTGGACTTAGTCTACGTTTTCGCATGCAAACAGGCGTGACCTACCCCTTGATGCGGACGACGAAGATCAGCTTGGGCTCAGCGTTGACGAAGAAGGAGTTGTCCTTCTTCGCGGCACGCTTGGCCTCGATGAGGTCGCGCTCCTGCTTGCGGTACTCCTCGTTGTACTTCTGGGCGCGGTCGAAGATGACCTTGCGCTTCTCTTTGTTGGCCTAAGACAGTCTTAGCCAACTGGGATGCTCCTAACTGCGAGCGCAGATCTGGGGAGACTATGTGTGTACCTCTCGCTTCTTCTTTGTCTCGGCGGCGCGGGCGTCCGTTTGCTTCTGCTGCGCCTTCTGCTTCTTCTGCAGCGTCTCGGGGACGGCGATGTCGTTTTTGGTGGGAACAGATCTATGAAGGAATTATTAGAATGGAGTTTGATTGTGAATAGCTTGAACTTACGATCCGGCCATTGTTGCTGATGGGTTAGTGGGCGCGGTTGACGGGAGGCTTGAAGCGAGTGAGGTTGAGCGAAGAGGATCGAGCTTCAACGCCGAAATTCATTGTGCGCCAAGATTTTTCCGCTTCAGCTGACTCAGCAGCAGCCCCGCCAATTGCGAATTGCATCTCGAGAAGCTTGAACTTTTTCAACTCCACGCAGAAGCGACTCCAAACAACTTCGACTCGGTCTTTCTCACCTCCAGCTGTAGCTCCCGCAAACACAACCTTCCAGTTGCCAAAGATGGGTCGCGGACGCGTAAGCAACACATGCTAGCTATCCCACCTACATGCTGACCAGTACAGGGCGGCGGACGTGGGAACTTTCGTGGTAAAGGCAGGCATCGCGGCAATCGAGACAACCGGGACTCGGAACGCACCACGTCATGGTCAGAGATCGAGCGCAAGAACCACCTATTTGAAAATTACTACAAGAATGGTGGCTTCCTTGACGAGGGTGAGTTCGAGGACATGTGGAAGCACTTGGCCTCAGAACTGCCCAACAGCTTCCGCTTCACGGGAACCAAAGGTGAGGCTGTTGCCGTGCGCGAGATATTCAAGAAGCGATATATACCGGGGATCGCGGCCGCCCAATTCGAGGGCGAGTCGGTGCAGCCTCCGCAGCCCGTGCAAGCCTTTCCGGACGAACTCGTATGGGACATGAAAACACACAGGAAGGCCATTCGTCGTTTCAAGCCCTTTGCCGACTTCCAAAAGTTCCTCGTTGCGGAAACCTCCTCAGGCAATATCAGCAGACAGGAAGTCGTGAGCATGATACCGCCGCACTTCTTGGACGTGAAACCCGGGATGGTAGTCTTGGACATGTGTGCAGCTCCGGGGAGCAAGTCCGCGCAATTGGCCGAGATGATCCACGGCGACGAAGAGGAAAGAGTCAAGAAGGCAGCTAGTAACGAGTCGTTCGATGCGACAAGCGACGGCGACTATACCGATGACGGACGCTCGACCGGACTTCTGATTGCCAACGATACCGACTACAAGCGTGCGGGGATGCTGGTTCACCAAGTCAAGCGGCTGAATTTTCCCAACCTCATTGTCACACAACACGATGCATCCATATTCCCGTCGATCGAACTACCACCCGCGACGGGTTCAACCCGGCCTCAGTACCTCAAGTTCGATCGTATATTGTGCGACGTACCCTGCTCCGGAGATGGCACAGCCCGCAAAAACCCCAACGTTTGGCAGAAGTGGACTCCGAGGGATGGACTTGGTCTACACAATCTACAACTGCGGATACTCTGTCGTGGTCTGCAACTGCTCAAAAAGGGAGGCCGTCTTGTATACTCCACATGCAGTATGAATCCGGTGGAGAACGAGGCTGTAGTGGCTAGCGCAATTGAGGCTTGCGGTGGGATCAAAAAGGTCCAGCTGGTTGATTGCTCGGATCATCTTCCAAATTTGATCCGCAAGCCTGGACTCAACACGTGGAAGGTGCTGGACACTTCTACGGTGGGCGGAGGAGACAAAGAAAATCACATGTTCACCAGCTGGGACACATTTCTCAAGACATTGAAGAAATACGAGGTGGAGGACCCAGGGCGCAAATTCTCCAACAAGATCATTCCGGGCGTCTTTCCCCCGACCGCCACGACTGATGATGCGCGCATTGCGCTTGAACGCTGCTTGCGAGTATACCCACACCTACAGAACACTGGTGGCTTTTTCATTGCCGTACTGGAGAAGCTAGACGATATCAAAGCTGGAGCACCTGGCAATCTGTCCACCGAGGATGTATTGCAGAAGTCAAAGAACGCGAGCCAGGGCCACTCTACTCCGGTTGAGGGAACGAATGGCTCTACGCCCGGGAACTCGAAACGGTTGAAGCGTAAGTCGGAAGAGCTAGACGAGGAGGCAACGGCCACGAAGCGGACCAAGACCGAATCCAACGGTACTGATGACAACGTTACGATGACTGACATACCTCAAGAGGCGAATTCAGAGCTGTCAGCGACAGGCGCCGATACTGACGCACAGGTCTCCCAGGAGCTCAATGACACCCTCGCTGCGGAATCAAAACCGCCCGTCAAGCTCAAGCCCGAGAACCAGTCACAAAAAGAGTACTTCGAGTACCTATCGCCCACCGATTCTACTATTGCTAAAATTCTCGACTTCTTCGGTATATCCGAACGCTTCCCGCGAGACCGCTTCCTTGTACGCAACAAAGAGGGCCTACTTCTCAACAAAATCTACTACACGTCCGAGCTTGCAAGAACCATCATTGAAGCCAACAAGACTCGTGGCTTCAGATTCATCCACTGCGGCGTTGTCATGTTTGTCAGTCACAAAGTGAAAGACAAGGATGGCGACAATACCTCAGTCTCCACTTGGCGTCTTCAAAATGAAGGCATCAAGATCCTAGAACCTTGGGCTTCGAAGCGCATCGTGGAGTGCGATTCTCGTGACACATTATACAAGATGCTCATCGAGATTTTTCCCAAGTTACCCAAAGACGGAGACCACGGACTTGGTGAGGTTGGCAATCAGTTAGAGGCGCTAGATGTCGGATGCTGTTTCATGAGGATCGGCAAGAGGGAAGCCGAGGATGGTGATGAAGGCTTTCCTTTCCCAATGGTTCTCCCAGTCTGGAGACATCCAGGCAGTATCAACCTGATGGTCGACAAGGACGATCGAAAGGCCAATCTGCTGAGACTGTACAACGTGAAGGATCCGGATCTCATCAATTTCGTCCTGGACAAGGCCAAAAGGGATGCTAAGGCGGAGAGAGAAGAGGAAAATGATCGGGAGAGTGAGGTGATGAATACAGCCGACTAGTACATACGCCGCGGAGCGAGTCGGAATCCAGTCGAGGCCAAATATCTACCACGCATTCTTACGACCTTCGGGACATGGGGGAAGCATACTTGCATTTAGCGAATTATGGATCTTTCATGGGATTGGAACAGCATATAACTTCTATTCATATGCTCGCATTGTAGACTAGCTTATGCTATATTCAGAACATGGCACGTGTCTCAACCAGTCCAACGATTCTACCTAGGTACGGTACGGTACGAAAGATCTTGTAACTAATGTTAAATGTCCAAAAACCTTGCTTCAGGGTCTTTGAAAGCTGTGCAATACAATAGGCCACAACAAAGGCCCACCGAAGAAGACTGTTGGCTGCCAGCTACCTACCAGTTTGGGCGTAGGATCCCAGCGTTTTTACAGAAGACCCAAGTCCAAGGTTCTCCAAGACTCACAGCGATCGGCGTACCGTATCTTGTTGATAAGGCGTGGACATGGGTACCATGGTCCTGAGTTCCCAGGGTCTCGTTTCGCCTTCAACCTCGGGCATGCGCTGCATTGGGCCGAATACTAACCTCTCTCAACGTGCGAACAGGCTTCAATAACGTGATCTAATCCTTAGGTCAGAACTATAGGACAATTATACGAGTAACGAAGAGACGTGGGAGAGAGGAATGATGATACACATGCCTAAGCGATTGGACCCTGAACCAACCCGAGTTTTCCGAGTGCTAGCGCGATGAAAGCGCAGAACGGCGCTCAACAATCTGACCCAACTTTCACATGCTCCACGTTTTATTCTCCCCATTTAAGTTTGGCTGAGGCTAGGGTTCCATCATGCAGACCAGGCAGACATCTGTGGTTTATCTGGACGCGCCACCGGCGTCCCAGATCGGATATGCATATCTTTCTCACACTTCCGCTTGCGGCGGCAAAGAAACAGTAACGGTGCAACAACGATACGGTATTTGAATCCAGAGAGAATGGCAACTAGCGACCGATTCGAAGCGCAAACCACGATTATCGAATCGGATACTAAGACTCCGAGCTTGAAGAAAACTACAAAGCCCTCCATGTTGAATTTTGTGGTGCCAGCGGTGGTGCAAAGCCGGATACCTACTCTACCTTCAATTCGACGATCTGTACTAGACTTTCGTGTTCGCCAGGTTCAACTCAAGAGTGAAGATGAGAATACCGAAGGGCCATCCGAGTCAAAGTCGCGAGTTTCCACTCCTCCGCCAGATTACTCGTCACGGCCAACGAGCTATCTCGCTGGCGCAAGTCAGGAATCACTCGTCTTCACAGACACGGAAGAACTCGAACTAGATGAGGATATTACCCGTCCGAGTTCTCCGAGGCCAAGTTCTGTGAGCTCCGCGCCTCCAGCTTTTCCACTTTTCGAGTCGGAAACTGGCATCAACTGGAAGTACGCGAACCAAGGTATGTCTGTTTGAGTACTCGAAGCATAACAAGCTGGCTTACACTCTACAGGGATTAGCCTATTGACTCAAGCCTATCAAGAGTCTAGTGCTCTTGCCCAGGATCGCGACGATGCGTCTGCAGTCTTGACTCGTCAACTGTACCTGCACGGCATGTCCTACTTACTTAGAGGCATTCCAAAAGACCTCACACAGGAAGAGCTCTTAAGCCTCGACGCAGCTATGCCAGCAACTGTCCTCGAAATGCACGCCGATGCCAACGCTCATGCTCTAATCCAGCTTCCGCCTCAACAAGACGTCTCCACCGAACGCCAACCCCAGAATCCTTCTACGCTGCACCGGATAATCGCAGCCACAGTGTTCCAGACATTTGTCCTGATGCAGTTCCTGTTGCCGTACATCAAGCTTTTCTTCAACGCTGCATACACCTTCGAGCGGGAGCACAAAGTGACCCAGCGCGTCTTCAGCAACACGGTCACCACGGTGGACGAGCTCGGGCGCAGAGGCTTACAGCTATCGCACACGGTGTGTCAGATGAACGACGGCAAGGTCGGGCAGGCCATCAACGACTTTACGGTTTGGTGGATGCGCGGCCTTACTGGGGGTCTTCAACAGGGGATCCGCGAGGGCGTTGTGGTGTTTGGGAATGATGGGAGCCAGAGCCAGAACGCGAAAAGCCGCTATGAGAAGCATGAATAACGCGATTTTTTTGCGCGATCTTGGGCATTTTGCTGGCGTTATGAGACGGATCGATGGGGACACGACGAGATGACCTGACGATGATATCTAGACGAGAATCGCAAGACGATTCATTTGCAGTATGTGCATGATTGGTTTCGAGTGAAATACTGTACACCAATTAGGCAGCCAATGAGCTCCGTTAGCCTCCATCAACCTCTGTAGTGTCCCTTGAATACTGTATCACAATGCTGGTGCGAGTCCTCTGTACCTCAGTGAACTGCACGTGTCTGCCCAGGTGCAGGTGGGCTCGGGAATGATATCATCACGTGCGATAACACTGGCGTGAGCTGCTAGCGCGCCGCAGCCCTGCACGTCCCCTCGCTCATGAATTTTTCTGAGATTGCACCTCCTGGAAGAGACCATCGACATCTCCTTCGTCCTGTTACCGCCTGCTATTGAGCGGCACTCTTCACTGACTCTTCTTTGGGCGCTGTATACCTTTAATCACTGATTCACTCATTACGCCTTCTAATTGACGTGTCGCCCGCCGGAGCTTCTCTCCGCATCCCTTTCCACCATGCTTGGTGCGTTCCGAAGATGCTCTGCATCTCTTCCCAGGTCACTCTCGGCGGTAGCTCTGTCATCGAGAGCTGTACCGTCTCCGCTACTCCAATGCTCGTCCGCGCTTAGGACACCGACGCCTCGCGTGGTGAGCAATGTCGCCGTCGCAGCATTCCATCGGAGCGCAAAGTGGCGACAGAACGCGGCCGTCGCAGAGGGCTCGGAGCAGATATACGAGGCCAACGATGGCCCCGTCACGAAGTTTGCGGACCTGGGAAAGCGCGGCCTCGTCCACCCAGCTGTGATCCGGACGATTACAGACAAGATGAACCTGGAGACGATGACGGATGTACAAACACGCACCATCAACGAGGCGTTGAGCGGAGTAGACGTGTAAGTGTACTTGCCTATGCATGCAAGCCGAAGACTAATTGTGACAGCGTCGCGCAAGCTAAGACGGGTACCGGCAAGACACTCGGCTTTCTGATCCCCATCATTCAAAGAATCATCGCAACCGATCCATCGCTGGGCGACAAACCCCGTTTTGACCGGAGGGTACGTGGAAAAGCGGATGACATCAGGGCGATAGTCATCTCGCCGACTCGAGAACTGGCCGAGCAGATTGCTGTCGAGGCGAAGAAGGTCACGTTCGGCACAGGAATCAAAGTGCAATGCGCGGTTGGTGGAACGATGAAAAAGCAAATGCTCATGCAGACCCAGAGAGAAGGCTGCCATCTTCTCATTGGCACACCTGGACGCCTCAACGACATTCTCTCCGATCCCTACTCTGGAGTCAAGGCCCCGAACCTCCAGGCTCTGGTCATGGATGAAGCGGATCGGTTGCTGGACGACGGCTTCTCCAAGGAGATTGAAGACATCAAAACACATCTCCCGGATCCGGAAGTAGTGGACCGTCAGCAAATGATGTTCTCCGCAACCGTTTCTCGCGAAGTCGTTGAACTTGTCCGCAGGACACTGAGGCCCGGATTCCACTTCGCCAAGTGCGTCAATGAAGAGGAGGAGCCTACGCATGCGCGTATTCCTCAGAAAGTCGTCAATCTCAACGGTTTTGAGAATACCACACCCGCCTTGTACGAGCTTGCAGTCCGCGAAATGCAAAAGAGCCAGTCGGGGGAGAGCCGCCCTTTCAAGGCTATCATTTACTTCAACTCTACCGCCGAGGTTAGACTCGCCGCCTCCGTCTTCTACAAGCTGTCGGGTGGCTTCAAGCGCGACAAGCCACTCCATGGCCTCACAGCTTTTGAAATCCACTCCAAGCTTACTCAAGGCCAACGGACCAAGGCCTCGGACAGCTTCCGCCACGCTAAGGCTGGTGTCCTGTTCTCGTCCGATGTGACTGCTCGTTAGTATACCCTCTTCTTTTCCATCTTTCTGCTCAAGCCACTTGGAATTTACTGACGGTTTTACTTAGGTGGTATGGATTTCCCCAATGTCACACACGTCATTCAGGTCGGTCTTCCGCGCGATCGAGATTCATACATCCATCGTCTCGGACGCACAGGACGAGCGGGTAAAGAAGGCGAGGGCATACTCATGCTTTCTCCGCTCGAGCGCAACGAGGTGCGGAAACGCTTGCACCACTTGCCATTGAAGGAAGATACTACCCTCGCGACAGCAAGCGTGGATATGTCCGCCGAACAAGAAATTCCCGAGCATGTCAGCAACATACTCGAGGAGGTCGTCGCGATACACAAGAAAATGTATCCTGACGAGCTCGATGCAGCCTTCAAAGGTATGTTTGGCAGTTACCAGTGGTATGGCGATAAGCAGGGCCTTTTGGAGGCTGCGAACAGGCTAGCGGAGTTTGGGTGGGGCATGCCGCAGCCGCCGAACCCGCCGTCGAGTCTCTTTAACGGCGGCGGCGGCTACCGACGTGGAGGTGGCGGTGGACGGTCTGGAGGCTATGGTGGTGATCGATCGGGCGGATTCGGTGGTGGTCGATCAGGCGGATTTGGTGGTGGACGGCCAGGTGGATTCGGCGGTGACAGGCAACCTCGCGGCGGAGCCCGTATGTTTGACGACATGTCCTCCAGGCCACGATCGGGTGGATTCGGAGGCGACAGGCCCAGGTCAGGCGGATTCGGAGGGGACAGGCCCAGATCAGGCGGATTCGGAGGGGACAGGCCGAGGTCAGGCGGATTTGGCGGGGACAGGTCGAACCGACGGGACGGTGATTCTGGAAGCAGGGGCAGTGGAAAGTTGCCCAACTTCTACTAGGTAAGCCGCATTTTACATACTTGACATGCTCATCATGAAGGCATAGGACTAACCCGCAAGACAGAGGAACCCGCAACACTCAGCGAACGGCCGCAGACGATACGATTGTACACTACACACCCCTCTGCCTCACTTCCTCGAGTACTCACTCAGCTTCTCGGTCTTGTCGGTCGTCTTGGCCTTGTATATTTTTCCTCCCTTTCGAGCTGTACTATACTGGTCTGTCTGTATACCCCAGGCACAGGCCGGACTTTGCATGAGTGGGGCTGGGTTCTGGCGTTCGTTCTTCAAATGTTTCCCCCCAAGAGATAGAGAGGGAACGGTAGGGTGACGTTGTATCGAGTATTTTGTAGGAGGCTCTCCAATCTTTGTGTAGGAATTCAAATGGCGTATGTAAGGTTAGAATAGGCTGGGGATGTAGGGCAGACAGAGTATGAGGGAGACGGAGGGAGAGAGAGAAAAGTCGGGGTAATGTTAGGATCCTGTTTTCAATTTGATACGACTGAGATGCATGTGATGAAGTGAAGTCAAGATGTGATGCGATATTGACTAGGAGTTTACTTGATGAGAAGCATGAGTGATGCGTTGCTGGGTTTTTTGCATCTGACTATATGCTGCAGAGCAGATGACAAGGGCAAAGGTGCAAGTGGTGCGAATTGTGAGCCTAGAGATTCGCTGCACGTTGTCTATACTTAGCCCGAGAGTACTTCGTACGGCATGCCTGTATGGTATATGCATTTGCGGAACTGGTTGCTCGCATCTCCTTCTTTCTTGGCCACCGTCGACGAGCGAAGTGCATGTCTAGTCTCTTTGATGTCTGGCTAGGATATCACAACGTGTATCGAAAGTCTTCAGGCGAGGCAAGGCAGGAGAATGGACTCGTGTTCTCGCTCGATGCATGAGTTTGACCTGTTGATCGAATGAGTGCGCAAAGGATCGAGGGGTGCGTGGTAGCGTCAGCATGGCTTCTATGTGTCTGACGTACTGATCGCAGTACTCATGCTCGGGTTGCGCTTTCATCGGGATGTTTCTTGCGCGTCTGGATGCATGCCGAAACAATCGTCCCCTATTGATTCGCAAGGTCTGGGTAAAAGGTCGCGGGCAATGTCTACCTGCTGCTCAATACCATATCGAAGGCATTTCAAAATGAGCAGAAGCCGGTCTTGACAAGACGTATTCCGACTTTGCGACGTAGCGTTGAGGTCATGGGGAGCGCGAGAGGGGTAACACGTTGGTGAATGTTGGTTACCAAGACGCATGAAAACTCGAAAGCTCTGCTGGCCTTTCTTTTCGAAAGGCTAGCCGCAAGATGCGGGCGCGCCGTCTCGCCGTCTACCGCAGTGTTCTCTTGGGAGTTGCGCTTGTGCAGAATGTCATTTGATGGTTTCGTCATGTGGAGTCGGATGCGAAGCAGGTTTGTACACCTAGATTGTATGTCCTGAAGGAACGTGATCATAGATAATCGAAGGAACGACGATTTCAAGGCGCAAAGCAGAAGCGAAAGAGTTTTGACGAGAAGCTACATGGACGAAAGATTGGAAAACGGCGAGACAGTGGCTTGCAGCCGTTTCTCGTTTGAATCGAAAGCAAGGAAAAATTGAACAAGACGATGGTGAAGAAGGATGTCAATGCCCTACTCTCTAGCGTCACCAGCCGTCATCATTAGTATGATAAGTCTAGAAGGTGAAAGAGTGCGAGGCAGACCTGGTTCACCGTGGCGAGGGGAAAGTTATGGGCTTTTTTGCCTGACATAGTAACAAAGTCCATGTGGGGAAGATGGAGGAGGGCGAGGGTCTTGGGAGTTGGCCGTGCATATGGCCGGCTTTTATTCTTTCTTCCAGTTCTCCTGGTCATCAGCAGGCGTAGCGGTGATGTTGCAGTGGCGAATCTCCAAGTGGGGTCAGTTAGTCCTCGTTAGCGCTCCAATTTGCTTGTGACAGGTCGAAAGCCGGTTAGCTCTTCGAGATTGAACCAATCGGACCTTCCGAGTCTGAACCTTCACCAAGTCAGGCTGTGATCTTCTTATCACTACCATTCTTCTAGCGGCGAGAGAGTTGGTGTGCTAGCTAGATTGCATGCTTTCGCAATCGCGATCTTCAGACGTACTATTGCTACTCTTTAGCCGAACAACAAGCGCATTGAGATGGTGATCCACGACGCAGTGCATGATGATTGGCATGGCTTCAGAATTGCTGCCCAATACATGTTATACAAAAATTGAGATTAGTAGTTGGTCGCATGTCCTGGAGATGGTGCGACCAGATAAGTCATGTTGCATCCACAGGGCTCTGTTCGCAGCAGGAAATGATAGAGAGTATCCCGCGAATAGACTTCCGGTAAGTGTTTTGAGAGTGTTCGGATCGATTTTAGCAACATTTGAACGGACGCTCCAATTCGGCAAAGACACCATATCGAATGCAGTCCAGCTTTCGAAGGAGGCGTGAAGCGCTGGAGTTGGCACCCGAGTTCCACGTGGCGCTTTTTAGTCGAGCAATACTGTGCATGGAGTGTCGTTGAAGCCGAGTACTGCCTTGGAGAGCCGCACAGGCGCCAGATCATACAAATACGCTATCCAAGGAGCCGCAGAAGAGGCGTTCTTCAGAATGGTACTGATTGGAAGATATGGAGCTAATACCCTGTTCTGGGTCTAGGGCTGCATATATAATTATCACGTGCGCGGAGTCGGATTCCCTCGGCTCGATACCGCTTGCTCGCGAGCTGACCGCACACTTGTCTGGACACTGCGCTTGAGTCAGACATCGTAGGTATGACTGATGAGTTGTGCCCGCCATCGTTGATGCGCAGAAAGTGGATATCTTCTCTGAGTGCCAGACTGCCAGACAATCTGCGGCTCGGTAGCCAACGAACCATTCGGAATTAGCGTTGCATAAGCTTGTCCCCGGTTTTTTCCACTTCACCTCGTCTACGAAGAAGAGGTCAGACCCCAACATCCTCTTTGACAACCACTGAATCCACCTTGTCGTGCAGTACCGTATCGCTAGACGTGTTTTCATTAGTGCGAGTGACTATCTCCTTCCCCGGAGACCCTGCAGCAACCCCTGCGCTGTTAATCTCGACGTCGTCCTTGCATCGCTCCCGGCCTGAAGTCGCGTGTCCACAAAGTATGTGCACACTGCTTGCTACCCAAGAGGCATCTCTTTGTGTTGTCGTTCATCATGGAAGAGCTTCGCGATCCAGCGAGGAGATCGCGGTCTTTGTCTGGAAACGATGACAGAGTCCCAGATACCGGCCCGAGCTCTGCCGCCAACTTGTTGCCATTGCGGAGGGCGAACGTCACAAGGACAGCATGGACGCGTATCCACGTACGCCTTGCGGGAAGGAGGGACAGATGCTTGCCGCTTTACACTGAAGCGCCGTTACGGTGCCTGGAGGCAATTGAGTCCTGACGTTGCGCGGAGCGAAAGGTCTTGGCACGAAATTGCGTGCCCAAGATTGCGTGATTGCCAAAGGAGCACCAATAGACACACCGCCTTCAATCTCCCCACAAAGTACTTAGAGCCGCATTCTCCCACCAAGCTCCGCTTCATGACAATCCGCTCAACTTTTCTTCGAACACCATATATATATTTCTAGCGGAGTAGTTCTTTGCCCTTCTTGTCTTACCAGCCACACTTGCCGAGCTCACGTGCGGCCAAAGAGCCCTTACGCACGCATTTGCTGTGCCACTACAGCATCACAATCGTCGAGCGCCTCTTAGTCTGATCCTCTGGTCAGCAAGATGGCGCCTAGTCTCTTACTTCAACAGGATTCTCCGTATGAGGTTGGAGGTCAGTCACCACCCGTGAAGGTCGGCCCAAAGCGTGTTGAGGTCGAGGGAGGTGTTTCTTTGGAGGCTCATGCGCCTGTTGGAGGTTCAGTTCCTATTCATTCTTTCTCTCAGAATGGTAGTGCGCGCACTGGCGGCGGTGATGGAGCTTCCGGCAGGACTGGCTTTGGGATCTCTCAACCGAAGGGACACGGGGTCATCACTTCTGCATCTCTCCTCGAACAGTCTAGGAACTTCGCGTCCGGCGGTACAGGAACAGAGACGTCGACAGAGAGGCCAAACATTCTCTATATCATGGCTGATCAAATGGCCGCACCTCTACTCAAGATGAATGATCCAGATTCCCCCATCAAGACACCCCATCTTGATGAGCTCGCCAAGAATGGCGTAGTCTTCTCTAGCGCGTATTGCAACTCTCCTCTATGCGCTCCATCTAGGTTTACCATGTGTACCGGAAAGCTTCCATCTAAGATTGGTGGATACGACAACGCTTCAATCCTCGGTCCTGACGTTCCGACCTACGCCCACTACCTTCGCAGCGAGGGTTACGAGACAGTTCTAGCTGGCAAAATGCACTTCATTGGTCCTGATCAACTTCACGGTTTTGAGCATAGGTATGTTCCGTCCATTCGGTCTCAGCGGTTTTAATACTTACCATATATAACAGGCTGACTTCAGACATCTATCCTGGTGATCTTGGGTGGAGCGTGAATTGGGACAAGCCAGAGGAGCGCCAGGAGTGGTATCACAACATGTCCTCCGTCATGCAAGCTGGACCATGTGTGCGATCTAACCAGCTCGATTACGATGAAGACGTGATGCACAAGGTAAGACTCGAAGCAAGAAATCTCCGTGACCTTCTACCATTTTTACTTCCTGATGTGGACGAACTCGGACCCTCCGTATCACCATGCCAGAACGCTTGATTGCAATAAGCAGCTAACGGTTTATGAATAGTCTTCACAGTATCTTCTAGACTACGTCCGCTCGGATCCCAAGTCCCGTCGCCCATTCGCGCTGACGGTTTCTTTGACCCATCCGCATGACCCATATACTATGACACAAGACTATTGGGACATGTACGAGGACGTAGACATTCCTCTTCCCAAGAATCTGATTAAGCAGGAAGAGCAGGATCAACACTCTCAGCGTCTACTCAAAGCGGTTGATCTTTGGGACAATCCTGTCCCTGATGAAGCTGCCAAGCGAGCCCGTCGCGCTTACTTCGGAGCTTGCAGCTACGTGGATGATCAGGTTGGCAAGTTAGTCAAGATTCTGAAAAATTGCCACCTCAACAAGGACACCGTCATTGTCTTCTCAGGCGACCATGGAGACATGCTTGGAGAGCATAGTATGTGGTACAAAATGTCGTGGTACGAGAACAGCGCTCGCGTGCCCATGATCATCCACTACCCATCCAAGTTCTCGCCCAAGTGTGTCACCGAGTCAGTTTCGACCATGGACTTGCTTCCAACCTTTGTGGATCTTGCTGGTGGTAATCCGTCCACTGTTCTTCCTCTCGACGGATCGAGTCTGTATGATTATCTGGTATCCGATCGTCCAGGGAAGGATGAGGTTTTTGGAGAGTACATGGGAGAAGGGACCGTGACTCCCGTCATGATGATTCGTCGCGGCAAGTGGAAGTACACTACCTCGCTTGTCGATCCACCCCAGCTCTTCGATCTCATCGAAGACCCTGATGAGCTCACATCTCTCACCAAGTCATCCAAGCCCGAGCATATCGAAGCACTCGCAGCTTTCAAGGCTGAAGCTGGCCAGAAGTGGGACCTGGAAAAAATTCACAGGGACGTTCTCGCTAGTCAACGCCAGCGTAGGCTTTGTTTCGAGGCTTTACAAATTGGTATGTATTGTTGCATCACGGTGTCGGTTTAATACACTAACTTGGAGTCAGGCCGCCGGGAGACCTGGGACTACCAGCCTCCGTATAATGACAGAGACCGTTTCATTCGCTCTCACATACCTCTTGACGAGCTTGAGCGTCGCGCCCGCTACCCAGTAGTCGACTGCCTTGGCCGTTCGTTCACCGCTCATGCCAGCCACCATGGCGTAGCTGGCGCCATCGGCGAATAAGACGTTCGGCCTTGCGGTACTTCACATGACAGAGGAGCTGGCTATCTTCTGTACCTTCTACTCCTCACGAGATACGCTCCACAACGACGATGCATCTACATGCTTGTTCATCCATGCACTTTCTTTATGTGGGTGAATTTACTCTAGAGCTGGCTTGGATCATTTGAAATGGAGCGTTAAAGCGAGTCCTAAGATCATTTCTGTCTTTATTTGCTTCGAAATGCATCATGTATAGCTATGTAGGGTACATAGCTATGCGTTTATATCTCATGGCGGCATTGGTTTTGGTACTGGCATAACGTTACTCGAACTCATTGAAGATACTTTCACTTTCTGGTGTCACAAGTTACGCGTCCCATCAAGTGGTACAAAACTGGTACGCGCACTAGCACAACGCTACATGTGAAACAGCCGTGATTCTAGAGGGCCTGTGTCTCACCGCATCGCACGTGATCCGTCCGCCACTCGAGTTGGTTAAAGGAACCGAGCTCCTCCGCATTACCTCGACACCACCTGCATACCCGAGACCACCACGACGACCGCACGTGCAGCTCCTCGTCGACATTCCTGAAAGCCCGAAATCCGTCGAAAGCATCCTCTGTTAACAAAGCACATCCAACATGTCAACCGCAGCTCGACGCCGTTTGATGCGGGACTTTAAGGTGCGCCACCGCAATCAGCGTTCCTTCACCTCGACGGCTACGTTGCAACCCGGGCATATATTTCCTCCGGGATGTGAGACTCTCTGCTAACATGGCATTCCATAGCGCATGCAAACCGACCCGCCCGGTGGCGTCTCCGCATCGCCCATCGCAGACAACGTAATGACCTGGTACGCTTGATCCACCCGCTCTGCCTCCGCCACTTGCTCATACCCTCTTATCCACCCTCTCCGCCATCCTACGCCTCTCCTCGATAATGTGACTAGAATGCTAATGTCGCTGTGTCACCAGGAACGCAGTCATCATCGGCCCCGCAGACACGCCCTTCGAAGACGGCACCTTCCGCCTCGTGATGCACTTCGAGGAAGCGTATCCCAACAAGCCGCCGGGTGTCAAGTTCGTCAGCACAATGTTCCATCCTAATGTGTATGGTACGGGCGAGCTGTGCTTGGATATCCTGCAGAATCGGTGGAGTCCGACGTATGACGTCGCGGCGATCTTGACGAGTATTCAGAGGTGAGTCGATAGTGATGACGATAAGTGGATGGGGTACAAGCGAGAAGAGGAAGAGGAGGTGATAATGGATATTGTAGGAATGGTCATTGGAGGAAGAGGATGGGCATGAGGGATATGAAGATAAAACAGGGTACGGGCTAACGAGTCATACAACAGTCTCCTCAACGATCCAAACACATCTTCGCCCGCCAACGTCGAGGCATCGAACCTATACAAGGACAACCGGAGGGAGTACACAAAGCGCGTCCGTGAGACGGTGGAGAAGAGTTGGGAGGACTAGGCTCATTCGCACCCCCACCTCCCCCTCACAGTATACGTTCCTCTAGCACCACACGACAAGGCTACGATGATCTACACATTTCTTGGGCGCCCGGCATCAGGCGTAGGCGTAGCGGTTCATGTCCCCGATCTTCTTATCGGTTTATGTTTATACTCAATTAGTCGTCGATGTGACGGCATTCCACAGCGAGGCGTTAGGGTCGTCCTTTTTGGTGGTCACGGAAGGGAACAGCAGGCAGATCGAATTGAGTTCGATGACATACATCCTTTTCGCTTTCATCGATGGACAATGCTCCATGTGGTCGTATATGTAAATCTTACAGTTGATGCGTCCCCCCGGCCGTCTAACATGCAACCCGAAAGCTCTACGCCCAGCCTTACAACGCCCGTCACGACATAAGAAAGAAGTTGCGGCATGCAACTAGTACAAGAACAAAGTGGAGAAGTATAAAAAGAAATTGATTGTAAAGTTCATCCAAAAACGCTGAGAAACCCCCACAACCCCGCCCCACACAGCACCGGTATCGTCAGATTGTCATCCCATCCAAACAAATCAACAGCCTCACTCGCACTTGCAACAAAACCTGCCCACACGCTCATAGCGCCCAAAGCCGCATATCCCGTAAGCGACCCCTGCTCGAACGTCAATCCGAGCGAATCCCGAGCTCGTGCAGGCAACGCGAGAACACCGTGGAACGCAAACGCAGCCTCGTCCTCAGCCGAGCCCATGAGCGGCGCCAGCCAGCCCCAGAACAGGCCTGCGGTGATTATGCCCGTGATGCACGCCGCAATCGATCCAGCGAGCGACTTCCCGCGACGAACGCGCCACGTGCGATGACCCCAGAGCCGGCCGAACGTCGAGGCTGCCGTGTCACACCAACTGAGCAGCAACACGCTCATGACGCCGACGTCTTTGGGGCAGAAGCACAGCACGATCCACGCGCCGAGCAGGTACGAGATGACGCCGTTCCAGCCGTCGACTTCAGACTCGCGCATCAGGGCGCCGAGACAGCGGATGTAGAAGCGGTTCACGGCGTAGTATCTATGGCGGATGACGTCGGTCAGGGCGATGGGGATGAGGAGGGTGAGCAGGACTGGGTGGATCTGCGAGGGCTGGCGGCCGGTGATGTACAGGAAGATTGTGAGGAAGCCGATGGAGACGTGCAGGATCTTGCGCGGGATCTCGTGGCGGTGGATGAAGGAACGCCATTTCTGGTGGATCGGGATGAGTCCCAAGGGACTGGGACTTCGCGATAGCTCGCGCCAGTAGTTCTTGTTGGCGGCTTGTGGGGAGAGATGCCCGTTTACGGTGGTGCCGTTGGTGGGGATTGTGAGGTCGCCTTTCTTGCCTCCGCCCACTCTTTTCAAGGCAGTCATCCCGCTCATGCGTCGTCGCCGCCCTCCTAGACCTTCGAGTATGGGACTTCGGCTTCGCGCTCGCGCTCGCTTCTCTGGGTCTGAGCCTGACGAGTCCTCGTCGATGGGCGGCGGGGACGGCGGCCGTCTATTGCTCTTGCGCGCAGCGGAGCGCGTCACGGGGCCGAAGTAGCCATCTTTCCCGCTCGTTTCCGAGGGCGTCGGCGAGGGCGATATGACGCGCGGGGTGTGTGGTATCTGGTACTGGCGCGAAGAATCCATAGCTTGCTGCCAGCATAGAAGGAATGAGGGGAGAGGTGAGGACCGGATGAGCCCGGTTAGCGATGCGCGAGCGTGGGCGCAGAAATACGCGTATTCTTCGAACAGAGGACGGGTTCCCAGGGGATATGGAGGAGCTCGCAAGGCTGTGGATGCGTGGAATCGTGAGGCTGTTGCTATGGCGGGCGCGACATCAGTGTCAGATGTCAACCGAATTAATGGGATCGCGGGAGCCAGTGTTGACGCGAGTTCGTCCGGTCGTTCAGCATCGTCCGATGGGAGGGAAGAGGCCACAGTTGAAGTTGGGCAGACGCGGCCTCAGCGCAGTGGTGTAGGAGGGAGAAAGGGGGCGGTGGTGCAGAGCTGCGCGTGGATGATGTGCGTGGACTCAGGCTGGAATTATTTTGGACAGGGCAGGGTACGAGTACGCCAGGCTTCGTCACTCATCTTGCAGTCCACTCCGCGCCCGTCTTGGCGATGCATCGAAGACTTGGGCGTCCGCTCGGACGAAGCTTGAGAAGCAAGTTTGTGAGCTTCAGATCTTGTTCGAGGAACGCAGCATCAAGCTTTTGCAGAGATGCTAAATCATCACTTCCAGTATTCCACTTAAGGATTCACGAAACTCGATACCATCCATACCTTGGGTTCGGGATGACGGGATGACGAAAAGGCCACGTGCCAAGTTGGCCCGGATGGTGTCCGGGGAGTATCATGTGATAGCACCGCCACATGCAGATGACACCAGCCACATAAACTTTTTCTCTTGGGTGGTGAATTGCCCCAGCTGGTCCACGCTTCTTCAAACTTTTAACGTTCCCAACCTGGAGCCTGACAGTACAGCGCGACACAGACTATGGCACCCGATCCAAAGGCAGAAGCACAGCGCCGGCGGCAGTGGGATGCTCTCACGCCTCCGTTGTCAGAATGGATACTAGACGCCATATCCACAATGGGCTTTACCAAAATGACCCCAGTGCAAGCCGCCGCTATTCCTCTTTTCATGGGGAACAAAGACGTTGTCGTCGAAGCTGTGACAGGATCAGGGAAAACTCTCGCGTGCGTTGTCAATTTCAAACCAGCAGTATCTGACCCTAACGTGGCTGTAGGTTTCTAATTCCCATAGTCGAACGGTTACTGCGTCTAGACGCTCCCATCAAGAAAAATCATGTGGGAGCAATCATTATTTCTCCCACTAGAGAACTCGCCACTCAAATCCATGCTGTCTTGCTTTCGCTGCTTAAGTTCCACGGCCCCTCCGCTGCCCTGTTGGAGCCCACTGCTAAGGATGATGTTGAAATGCCCGATGCCGATTCCAATCCAACTCCAGTCTATCCGCCATCAACACTCAAAGTGCTCCCGCAACTTCTACTTGGAGGAGCTGTGACTCCTGCCCAGGATCTCAGCACTTTTTTGAAGACTTCGTCTAACATTCTCATTGGGACCCCTGGACGACTGCTAGAGCTTCTGTTATCTCCTCACGTGCATTGTCCGCAATCGTCATTCGATGCTCTCGTTCTTGACGAAGCGGATCGTCTACTCGATCTCGGGTTCAAGGAGGATTTGCAGAAGATATTGTCAAGACTCCCGAAGCAACGCCGGACTGGTCTCTTCAGCGCAAGCGTCAGTGAGGCTGTCGATCAACTCGTGCGCGTAGGTTTACGGAATCCTGTGCGAATTGCAGTCAAAGTCAAAGCAAGAGCAGTTACCAATGGCAATGCCGGCGAAGGGAAGATCGAAGACAAGCGGACTCCAGCAAGTCTCCAAATGTCATACTTGATAGTACCTCCATCCCAAAAGCTCCCAGCCACCCTGAAGCTGCTCGCATCTCTACAACCGCAACCTCAGAAAACGATCCTATACCTAGCAACATGTTACTCGGTAGACTATTTCCAGCATGTTCTTCCGGAAATCTTTAAAGGGCACACCATCATCCCGCTACATGGAAAACATCCAGATAAGGTACGACGCAAAAATTTCACTAAATTCGTTGACAGTGTAGCACCTTCGATCTTGCTCACCACCGACGTGGCGGCCAGAGGCCTTGACATCCCGTCAGTGGATCTCGTATTACAACTTGATCCACCTAGCGACCCCAAAACCTTCATTCACCGTTGTGGCCGTGCAGGTCGAGCGGGGCGCAAGGGACTGGCGGTGACGTTTCTTACTCCGGGTCGCGAAGAGGACTACGTCGACTTTCTGCGCGTTCGGCAGACGCCCATATCACCCCTGAGTGCGCCCAATGTCGATGTCTCCCCTTCCGATGCGCAAGCCATTTCCGAGCGAATCAGAGATGTTGTTCGAACAGACAGAGCAATCTACGAGAAAGCACAGCGAGGCTTCGTCTCCTGGCTTCGTGCATACAGCAAACATGCCGCAAGTTCGATATTCCGTGTAAATGACCTGCAGTGGGAGGAATTGGGCCATGCATGGGGGCTGTTGAGACTACCCAGTATGCCAGAACTGAAGAAGTGGGATGGTGATCGGAGTTTGGGTGTTCAAATGGACTTTGCAGCATATGCGTTCAAGGACAAGACGCGAGAGAAGCAAAGGCTAGTGGAGCTGAACCGTGAAGAAGCCAATGTATCAACCACAGCCTCAATCAAGCACAAAAAGGGGAAGGAAACGGCGTGGAGTCAAAAGAAGGAACAGCGAGATACCAAAGAACTTAGACGCGAGAAAAAGAAGGCCAAGCGTGAACATGAGCGCGTGTCCAAACTGAGTGCAGAGGAACTACAAAAGGAGGACGAACTGAAAGAGATGATTAGTGAGGTGCGGAAGAACGTGGCAGAAGAAGAGAAAGACTTTGAGGGATTCAGCGATTGAGAAGTTACGAGAAATGGTTCTGTGTCCTACTTTACAGTGCATAACTTCATACCTTTTTGCAACACATCACGACGATCATTCACTGCGACCCAGTATGTCGTTTTAGAACCCTCGACCAGAATCCGCAGTCCTCAGCCCTTGGTGCAGCTGGCTGCCTCCTTGGTGGAGGCTCATCCTCATCCACTGGCTCGGACCCAATGCCAGCTAAAGATCCTGGATAAGCCGCGTGACTTACCTGCCGGGCCACTCTTTGTTCACGCATAGGCGTCCTACGGACATCCCAAGCGCCTTCGAATGGTTGCATCCGCGAACGTCTACCGACACCAGACCACTGAACAGGTCTCGTTTCCTGTTGCCTAAGCATCTGTTCTAATTCCGCGTCGACAATTGAAGATGATACGTTTGCGGGCACAGGTACGCTTCGCATATGATGGAAATTGGACGGTCGATCCCTCCGGTACAAAGGTTCGCGGCAGAACGGGCAACTACGATTGTCCCTAATCCAAGGGTGCAGACACCGCTTGTGGAATGCGTGATTGCACTTGATGGTCCGAACGATGGTTCTCGAATTTTGTTCCGCTTCACGATTACTTTGGAGTCCCTCAACCGTGGAGCCGACCTCCGTAGTACTGTCATGGCCTACCCGCGGGGCTGGCCGCCGGAAACCCGTGAATACAGGAACAGGCTCGGAGGCTGTTTCAGGGTTGTTTGGGTCGTCTATGAGTGGCCCAAGACAAATGGAACATTCGCCCTCGGCGTCGGCAGAAGCAGGATCTACGACTCTTAGATATGAGCGGACGCCTGCTCGTGCTGGTATTCGCGTCGACATCTGCGAGCGGCTGCGAAGTATAAGACCCAGTTTTGTATAAAAAGGAAAAGCAAGAGCTTGCACGCTATAAAAGATGTTTGATCGAGAAGTCTCTCGTTCACAAGATTCACTGCGTTGAAACTTCACCACTCCATTATTTTACTACTCGCTATCACCGCTAGCTTCAAGACTACTTGAGTGAATGGCCCCGCCGACCCCCGAAACAAGACCTCTGACACACTTCAGCAGCACTCTACGGCTTCTCACGTCTCCGCTTGCGCTTTTCTCGCCGTTCTCCACCCTCAAAAATCCAATTCTCACGGTATATCCCGCGTCTTCAACTGATGCATCGGACAGAACCCTCGACCCCTCCCACCACAACTCCTCGGTTCCAGACACTTTATATGCCAGACATGTCCACATTGTGTGAACTGCACAGCCTGGTCACAGAATTCGACGCTGTCACTACCTTGACAGACTTGTCTCTTGCAATAATGACATGTTGGGAGAGTGTCTGTGGGAGACAGATGGAGAACTGGGATGAAGTGTGTTGCGGGTATCTCGTCTCTGGCGAATAGCGCTGCGTACGTTATTGGATTTACTGCGGCTGAGGTTGGGGGAGCATCGGTGCGAGGTTTATGTGGTTTTGGAGCCGAGATTCGTGGGTGGGATCGGTGCTTTTGAAAGGTCTGAGGAAACGCGTAAAGAGGTGCGTAAAGATAGGCATGGTGTATGGTGGGTATCGGGACTGCAAAAACGAAAGTGGGTGTGTAAGATTGAAGGAGGGTATGCATGTTGGTTGTCTGACGTTCTTAGGTAAAGAATGCGCACGTGTACGATACGTGGGGAGATGGGTTGGGCCTGCGTCGTGATGCGTGCTAAGTGGTTTGTAGTGACTCAGTATTCCTCTATCCGCTGTTTGTGATTCTCGCAAATTTTCCAGGCGGTTGTCACCCTTTTTGTCGCTATCCCACCGCGGTGACGGTGAAGTAGGACTCACGGGCCTTCCTCTTCTCTCCATGTCTGAAATCACGCCTCCCTTTCATCCTTAGGCTGATCCACGTGTCGACCACTTGAGCCATCCGACAATCTTCTTCCCTGGTGCTTTGACGTTGCTATTGGCAGTCTGCAGTTTCTTCACGTCCTGCGTTCCAACTTTCCCACTCTCAGCGTGGTTCGCTAGGCTTCGCAATGCGGTCCAGTGCAGAGGACATCTGCGGTGACCTCCGCATGCTCGATCCGACCAGTGGTCTAAACACCTGCCGTGGAATGCGTGGTCGCAGTCTGGGAAGCGTGTGAGGGTGTCGAGTGGGATGTGGTTTGCGCAGCAGGCGCATAGGCTGTTGGGGTATATATTCTGAGGGAGGTCGTAAGGCATGGCTGTCGACTGATGAGACGTGTGGGTGGATGTATTGCACCTTGGAGAAGGAGAAGGTCGGACAGTGACTATATAGAAAATCTCTTACACTAAGGTGGTCTACCAAGGTACAAATGTCTACACAACCAGGGATTGTCGAACTCTATTCACGCATTAGGTACTTCACGACCATGCTCAGACAGTGAATGGAGACTACGTTTTGAATATTTGATGTTGAATGATTGCTTTTATATTCCAAAAACTGGTAGTATGGAGGCAGGCTTCCATTCGATATCTCACGCGTCACCTGCTATTTCTGTTCATCCATCTTGGTAATATCATGGTAGATGAATTCAGCACCGCCGCAAACCTCACACTTTTACGACCATGACAAAGTGAAGACCATATAGTCAGAGTGAGATGTTCAACCGTCAACGATAGTAGAGTATATTGATCGGTGCATGATCTGTTTAGGCTGTGATGTCGTACACCAGTGAATTGTCAGATCAGTGGTACCCTAACCATCAATGACACCTCTAAACGCTTTATGGTGACCAGACCTAGCCTACACGGGAAGCGTCCTTCCCAGCATCCTCTCCACGATCCTCATCATGTTCCTCTTCCGCTCCCTTCCCATCTTCACCTGCATCTCCATCATCTGCACTTTCACGATGCAATGGACAATTAGCCATAAACCCATCTTCACCCGTCCGCTCACTCAAACAGCGCCGATGCCATATACACCCACAATTTTCCGGCGACGTCACCCCATTCCCAGGCTCATATACTGAATTCGCCTTAATGATCTCCTTACACCCTCCGCAGGGACCTAGGACTGGATTCGGGTCCACTGGTGTCTTCGTGCTCGCCTCGGGTGGATTATGCAGCGGACATGGTATGAAGAGATGCTTATCTGACCCCGATTTACTTTTGAGACATCTTAAATGCCAGTTGCATGGGCAGCCTGGAGGGCTTACCATGGCACCGCCGGGTCCGTTGGTCGAGCTGGGTGTGATCTCATATGAGCAGCCTGCACAGATACCCATGCTCCGCGGCGGTGAGCGATTTCTTTTGTGTTCTTTCGAGTGGCGTTTGGTCATGATGTGGAATATTTCTTGTAGGAATTGTTGTAGGTATGTTTTGAGTAGGAATTGGGTGCAGATGAGGGAGAAAGGGATGGGTGGGGCTTCCGTGAGGACTTTAAGGACGTGATTTTGATCGATACAAACTCAAGATGAATAGCTATTTGACACGTTGGTGGGAAATATATACTGTTTCTGTAGCTGTTTGTCTTCGTTTTTTACTACCTTAGACTGGTGATCAATGTTAGCTCTTTCAAATAGCGACATTGTTGCCAAAACGAAGGTGCATACGTTTGGAGAGGGTAAATGACTCATAAACCATATGGCAGCATGGAAGCATTTCAGTATCTCTCTTAAGACGCTAGTATAATCATATTCAATATGCTCAGCAGGATTCGTTAAAGGAACATAAGATCCAAGACTAGCTATCTAATGAGGTTGTTCCCACCCCATTACATCCGGCATAGCAACCTCATTCCTCCCTCTGGATGTAGGCATCTTAGAGAATACTCTCAACCAGTTCCTCTTAACTGCCTATCCTCTAACTGCTGATCTTCCAAATGCTCATCTTCCAGCTGTTTGTCTTCCAAATGCTTATCTTCCAGCTGCTCATCTGTCAAATGACCCTCCTTCAAATAATTTTCTGCTGTATGTTCTTCTTCTAAAAGCTCATTGTCTAAAATCTCCCCGTCTAAGATCTCCCCGTCTAAGATCTCCCCGTCTAAGAGCTCCCATTCCCAAAGTTCCCATTCTGAAAGCTCGACTTCCAAAAGCTCCTCCTCCGAATCCCCCCATTCCCAGATCTCCCATCCTTCGAGCTCTTCATCTGAAAGCTCCTCTTCCAACTGCTCAGACTCGACGCGGTCATCCTCCTCTCGCCCATCCTCCGAAACCGGCTTTTCCCCTTCATCGACCTCTTCGCTAGACTTATCACTTGCTCCTTCAAGTCCATCTCTATAACACCTCGGGCACTGGTCCTTATCTGTAGTCCCGACCCATCTCGAGGTACCGCAATATCTGACACTCCTTCGATGCACGATATGGTCGCACGTATCAAAGACCACTGGTTTCTCTCTTGTGCTCTGAACACTTTCAAGGGATATCTCCTCGTCGCAGGAATCACATATCAAGGACTCGCCGTCGCTGAGGGAGTAGTATCGCTGTCCCGGTGGCAGGGTTGGCGATCTGCGCAGGGAGCGTCGTGTCATGATAGAAGGACGATGCAGAGGATGCTAGACTGAGCAAAATGGGCAGAAGAGAGTAAGAGAATGTAGGAAGGATACTGGAAGGTATAGTCTTGGTATACTTAAAAAAGCAGAGATATAGATACACTAGGTGAAACAAACAGAGGAATGCAATCGCTTTCACCACTTTCGACTGATCACATGCGCGCTACGATCGTTCGCGGCCTCCCTGTATACTTTTGATATGAGACAAGGAAACAGAAGTTCTTCCCAACGCAATGTGCTATGCAAAACAAACAGACCAAAGCTCCCTGTTCCATTACAATTGATGTCTCCAGGAATGCACTCTCCACGTCCTCTTCACACCGTAGTAGGTTGCTACCAGCACCTTACGTCTCCGCCCATCTCTCGATCGTAATCGCAGTGGTGTAGAACATTGCCACGACCCCAACGACCATCATTACTACATCTCCCACCTTCTCGAGTGGCTTATCCGCCACGCCCTTGTAATGCAGGAATGCGGGATAGATGTATACCAACGGTACACACGCAAAGCTTCCAATCAACGCTACGAACTTGTCAAGATTCGTCGCACCGACAATCGCGATAACTCCACAGAATATCGTAATGGATGCCCTGAAAATGTTCTTCTTCCACTTGATGGATGCATCTCCTTTTCCAGAGCGCCTGCCGAAAATTTTGCCCTCGATGATACGGATTGCTGGGAACAGCTGGACTGGAGTGCCGACCATGACGGCTATAGCGTAAAGGAACTGCACAACGTTGACGAGCTTGCTGGACTGCGGGAAATTGTTGATGACCTCAACTTGTACGCGTTCGCCAAAAGTACCGTAGCAGAGGAAGCCGACTGAGGTGAATATCACTGTAATAATGCCCATGACAAGGAAGAGTAGCTTGTTAAACTGCTCCGGGTGTTTCATGCTCGATTGTATGGGGAGGATGAGTCCAATGCCTTCAAACGTGAAGATTGCAGCGCCGACTGTGAGTGTAAAGTCGCGTGGATTGAACAGTTCAATGGTGTTATTGAACCCATCCATCGCAATAATGGATGAGACATCGTACCAGTAGATGTAGACCAGACCGATGAGGATGAAGACGTCGGCGAGCAGAGCGACGGGGCCGAGCTTGGAGATATTCCGAATGAATGACAATGGGATAAGAGCAATAAGCTGAACTCCAATAAGAGCATTCACGGATATTGGAGTTGTCGTTTTCTTTGTCACAGCGTCGAAGAAGGAGTAGAGATTGTCAGCTGTGAAGATAAGACCAGCGCACACGAAGCCAAGTTGCGATAGGGTGATAGAACCGAGAACCAGGGCTCGTAATCTGCGTCCGCCAATCGCTTCACCAAGCTCTCCGTAGCCGCCTCCGTACCGCTTTCTACACTGCAGGAGTAGGTGGAAGCACAACGTGGTGACCAGAGCGACCGTGATGAGGGTGATGGAGGAAAACAACATGCCGCCGTTCTTGAAGGCTTTGGGAAGAAACATGATACCCGTTCCGACGAACGCTTTCAAGAGGGTGAAGAAGGACTTTATGTTCGAAGCATCGCCTTCCTTTTTTATCCGCGAGCTCTTCCGGCGTCCAAGCAGCGGTCTTCGCTCTCCAACCTGTTCCTCAGCTTCATCTTCCGTTTCCTCATCATCGGTCTCTGCAAGGTCTTCGCCGGCGAAGTTGCCATACAGGTCTAGGAATGAAATGAAGTTCCTAGTCACTGCATTCGTTTCAAGATAACTGACCGTTCGACCCTGCTGTAGCAGATAAGCCCTCCTGAACCCGCCTGGAACAAGCTGCTGGGAGACGGGCAACTCATCGTCGCCCTGCTCCGATTCAACATGTTGTGACGGGTGTGAGAAGGTTGCGGCTCGTTTGTGAAGCTGAGCTCGCTTAGCGCCGGCATTGATCTTGTACAGGTCCCTGTGGATGTCACCGCCCTGCAAACGCAGTGATGACTCTGGAATCGAAGTATCTGCTGATCTAGACGAACTCCCATTCTCAATATCGGCAGGTGCGGTGCCATCGAATTCCGCAGAGTACCCTGGGTCAAGGTGTGGTGACAGGACTCTGGCATCCTGCAGCGTTTGAGCCGCATGGCTTGCAGAATCTGGGGTGTCGGTCATATTGGTATGTACTGATGAGTGTAACGGTTGCGGATAACGATTGGTTATATAATGGTGTTCCTGGCGTTGATGGCGTGGCGATGTTTGAATCTCAACCAAAAAACTCAGATGGGGTCCGTGACCTTTGACATCATCCGCCTAAGACAGTTTGTTCGGGGTAGGAAGTCGCAATGGACTATAGCACAACAGGGACCAAAAGGCTATGTATCGTAGAGTAGTTGGTCAAGCCAAACGGGGGTCGGGAACAGGGCTTTTGAAAGGAAAGCAAAAGAGACAAATCCTGGCAAAGGAGATCCAGGTACTGGGACATTCAAGATCGGCATGGCCTTGGCAATTGTGGGGAAAGCTAGCCGGTAACGATTAGTGCTCTTTCACGTGATGAACCACGTGAACCGCTCGGACGCTACCTAGGTACGTACCCAGGTAATCAAGATAAAGTAGATACCTCACTCTGCCTACGGCTACAGCCTGCATTCACCCGTTGGTCCGCAGTGAACACGTTTCGCTAGCAGTTTGGAAACACTTATATCAACAACGATGGGTACTTCTCTCCGTCCCATCCACATGATTACGTCTTCTCATGGCCCCTCCAGGTGGCATCCCCCAAGGGTACTCCCAATCCGACCATATTCCTCCCAAGTTCATGGAGAAGAACCCTCCACCCGAGGGCGCTGACACGAACACCCGTGCTTACCTCATCTTCTTCGGATACCTTGGTTTGTGCGCTTCATTAACAATCGTCATTGTTCAGAGGCTGCTCAAGAGTTATCGTATTTTATACAAGTCTACAACAGCAAGACCTCCTCCGAAAGAATATGTCTGGCTTTTCGCTTGCCTAGCTGCGGGCAGCCTAGGAACGACATGGTATCACATGTTTCAATTTTTTAACATCTCATATCAGCAATGGTACACGTGGCGCTCGTACTACGATTTACCAGCCGAGAAGCTACATTGGGGTCTTTGGTTGAAAGAGACGTCATTGTTCAAGGAGGCATGGCAAACAGCAATCGTCGGAAACGCCCGATACTGGTGGACACATCAAATCTTTCTCTTTGCCTGCGGGCTTGGACTTGACCTCGAACGGAGAGGTGATATTACACGAATAGTCATGAGATGATTCGGAGCTGACATCTACAGGTGTGCCACGCGGCATCAGACATACCTGGGCCTTCATGCTACTGGGGCAAATCGTTGCTATCAGCTTCGCCACGAATCTGTTCCTCCTTGCACTGCTTTTGAGTCCCCCCGCTTTACCAGCTCCAACACCGACTGCACTCCAGAAGAACAAGTGGTACGGACCTTGGCTTATAAACCTCGTTGCGATTGCAGTAACGGAGATCGCAGCCTTCGAGCTCAGGAGTGAATCGTACTGGTACTGGCATGGCAAGTCAATCATGCCTGTTCTGATAGCACCGCACGTCGCACTTCTTGTTTTGCCGATTGCACGAGGTTCCTTACCTTCCAGATACATCAGTGACAACAATGTGGCATTCGTGGACGACGTGTATAAATGGCTGTGGAGAATGACGATTGCTGGCGGCGCTTGGATCTGGGTTACCTGTACCGTGGTGGCAATCAATTATGGTGGTGTAGCGGGAATCCTGAATGCCCTGTTCGAGCATTCTGCCATTACCAGTGTGGGCTTTGATGTAGTATTCTGTTGGATCACATGGTTCTCTTGGTGGTCAATCCGGAGAGCAGGCCTGGAGGAGCTATTGGTCACCGAGGAAGAGAATGAAGAAGTGAGCTGGAAGGGTATAGGAACTGCGACGACTGTTACATCGGCTGACGACAGCGGTGCGGTACGACGGCGTTGAGCAGCCGTCGAGTGCTGATGAATGTCTTCAAGTAGGCCCTGCAGTGCATTCGGGTCAATTACGGTGTGGTGATGGGGAGAACCGGAGCTGGAAAGCTGAACTATTGTCTTGACCGGATACAATGCTTAATCATCGCTCACGAACAAGATAAGTGAGTTTCCAATACTCTGATATTACATCCTTGCGACTGAACCCTTGTCCAACCCCTCCTCGGTCTTATCGATAATTATCGAATTCGTAAAAATAGCCGTTGGCGGGGTAAGATCGCTGAACAGCGGTTGTGGCACACTCGCGGCACACTGCCGAAAGCTGGCTCGGATGCAAAGGCCCGGTACAGCGAAGTACGATGCTAATGCAGGTTGGAAACCCATGGTTGACCCCATCGAGCTGGATGCTTCTCGAACGGGAAGCTGAGTTCTTGATATTTTAACATGAGATTGGAATCTGGATGCGACCAGGTAACACCAGACGTCATTCCGGGGCTCCCTGCACCATCAGCAATCGCTTGTGACCGTCAAAATCACGCCGATCCGGCCGCTACTCGGTAGTCGCCCGCCTAAAGAACAGCCTAGAGCGGGGCTCTACTTAGAGTGTAGGCGTTATAAGAAGTTTGCCGCTTCCACTGAGGTTCAGCGACAGCAAATCCGGATCAAGATCTCACAGTACCTGTTTACTATCTAATACAACCACCATCTCCCTCAGTCGGTCGCTACCACGCATCAACACGTACATAAGAGCTCTTAAAATGAAGCTTGGACTCGCCACTCTCGCTTTCGCACTGACCGCCTCGGTCAGTGCACAGTTCGACAACCAGTCTGCTCCGTTCCATCTCGTCCTAATCTCGGACGACTCCAGCGTCGATGGCGACACGCTCTCCGCCTGCCATGCAGGTGCTGGAATTGAGAGCCTATGCCTCTCGCATAGCATCTCAACCTCCAAAACGGCGGCCATCGCTGCGACACCTTTCCAGTTCAATACTTCAGACTCAGTCGTCACGCCAAACAAGACGCTCGGAGCTCCCGGATACCTCACATATGAGCTACAGGGTAGTAATTTCAACGAATCCGAAGCACTAGGGCTGTATATCGACAGGTCAACCAATGTCGGCTTGCTATTGTTGGAGCCTGGTACTCAGGATGCTATAGTGGTGGCTTTTGACTCGAACAATCTGTTGAACATTCAAGATTATATCGACGACACCCAAGATCCTCCCGTTGCCGGAAATTATACAGCTTACTACAGGTGGTACAGCTGCACCACCTACTATGTTGGATATCAGTATGTGACGCTCACTTGGGTACTCGGGGAGGCGAAGCCCCAGAACCCGACGTGTGTCAAGGTCGACGTGAAGAGGGTCTTCATTTGAGGGAGAGGGTAATGCGAGGATTGGTCTGGGCGGTACGGCGTCGAAGACTATGTATGGACCGAGCCTGGGTCTTGAGGGACGTGGCAACTATTAAGGTAATGGGCAGCGACTTTACGGAGGGTAATGTGCTATGAGAGCGGATACTTAATGATAATCCTATGACTGTGGAACGTTTAGATTGAGTGTGGCAACGCGAGCGATCTGTGCATGAATTGCTGACACCAAAATGACAGCTTGTGCTAAGGCTCTTATTGAACTAGCGCAATTTGAGAGTTCGCCACATGCAGGCATTCGAGCCTCACCATATCAAGAACTCGACCCTGTAAGCCTTCTCTCCCAGATGCGAGACCCTGTAGGTCTGCAGGCCGCATTCAAATTCCTTGGTCGGCAAATCCTTCTCTTCGCCTCTATATTGTGACTACCAGTTGCATGTCCGGCTATAGCTAGCAATGCGTAGATGGCAATTGCGATAGCTCGTCACTGCTGACGACTCTCAGGGTTGATGCCGTCTTGAGGTGGCACCAGTCAATCTTTATTCCCATTCGCACGATGAACAACGTACTTATTCCCCGATGTTAGTATCAATATCCTCCGGTTGAGACGCGTCAACTGGTAGTGCCGGAAGGGCCGGACGAAACAACAAATGCCGTCATCGTACCTCCCACGCTCAATCTAGTATTTTCAATATATGAGGCCTCTGGGTTTGTGCGTAAGTACTCCGACCTTGGATAGCATTCTACAAGGCTGCTTTGCTTAGTGATTTCCTTACTTGTCAGGTCTCGTCACTCGTTACATCCCTGTTCACAATGCACCCTGTATGCCGACTTCTCATAACATCATTGCTTGCGAATGCTGTTTTGGGGCAGTCATCACAATCATATTCTGAGATACCTGAGACTGTCATTCCTAGCTACTTGCTGACTCCGATTGCTCCAAGTACATCCGAATACGATGCCAACCTAGTATCCTCCGGATCCTTCGCCGCTTCAAACGCGACAGCAACCAGCTCAAGTTCCTCAGAATCTGTGATTGCCATCACTGGCGCTACACCGACGACCGTATCCAACAACACAGCTGCGTCGACCTCATCAAGCCGACCTCAGCCTACCAATAGTCAGCCATGCAACGGATATGTCGAGTTCTGCAACCGAAGACTCAGCAATGTATCTATGGTAGTCGCGCACAACAGTCCGTTTGTACTGGCCCACAATGCGGCGAGTAATCAGGTTCTCCAAGTTGAAACACAATTAAACGACGGTATTCGTGGCTGTACGTTGATCTCTTAAGCAGCCGTTGTGGATGCGCAACAGACGCTAATAACGCACAGTACAATTCGAAACGCACATGGCCAATGGCACATTACAACTCTGTCATACTTCTTGTAATCTCCTGGACGTCGGAACTCTCGAGAGCTATCTCAGCACGGTGGCTACCTGGTTAGCCGCGCATCCCTTCGAAGTCATCGCGATCATGATGGGCAACGATGATCGAGTCGCGCCAACGAATTATGTTGCACCCTTTCAGAATGCAGGACTACTACCCTACCTATACGAGCCATCAAACACGACCCTGACACTTGATCAATGGCCGACTCTCGCGGAGATGATCATACGGAACAAGCGGGTGGTAGTAATGCTTGATTATCTTGCGAATCAGACCGAGGTCCCCTGGCTGCTTGATGAATTTTCGTACCAATGGGAGACACCTTTCTCACCTACGGACCCGGCATTTCCCTGCACAGAACAACGGCCCCCAAAACAGTCCGAGGACGTCTCCCGGAACAAGATGTACATGGCTAACCACAACTTAAACATTGCCATAACAATCGGCAGCGACTCCCTTCTGATACCAGCTTATTCCCTTCTGGATGGAGTGAATGCTGTGAGCGGCAACGGAAGTCTAGGACGGATGATGGACAATTGTACTGGGATGTGGAACCGGCCTCCAAACTGGCTCCTGGTCGACTACTACAATTTCGGGAATTTTAACGGTTCGGTATTTCAGGTGGCTGCTGATGCGAATAACGTAACATACAATCGAGCTTCTTGCTGTGGGACCGCGACTACTAGCGGGAGTGTTAGCCAACGAGCTATCAAGTTCAACGCGATAGTCGTCGTTTGTATAGCGATACTTGCAGGGCTTTTGTAGCTTGGGTACATGGGAGTCAAATAGCTAGTCACATCGCTCCCCTTGCCGTTGCGCTCGTTCCATATGGTATTGGATAGAGTGGTATTGTCATTGAGGCCGGCGTGTCGCAGTGTGTGTTCTTCTGCATAGGCTCATGGCTGTGAATAGGCCTAGGGAAAATCGTAAGGTTTCAGTTTTCGGATATGCAAGGCGTTGGTTCATTCTGGGCTGGAATCATTTTTTCTGCATTGGTTAGCGCATCGTCAAGACTCTCTTCCTAGGTCACAATTTGCGCTTTTATTCTTGTACTAGAAGTGTCCGGACAAGGATGTACGTCCTCACTTCTTTTTCTTGATAGTGCTCTTACTGACCTTCAAGTTGTCGCCGACACAGCTGGACTTCGTACAGCGTACTTGCGGCCGAAGCCCAATGCCAATGTCCGATACCAAAGATCCCATGCAAACTTGTCTGCTTACACTTCATAACATTATTTCGCTACTCGATGCTGCTCACCCCCGATATTCGTAAAGGCAAAGCCCTCCTTGACTCGACGCTACTCTCTTAGACCAGACGTAGAGAGAGTACTGTTTTGCTCGTAGGAGCTTCAGATTGTTGAGTCTTTGTTCTTTGGGTGGCGTTGGTGAGCACCCGTGGTACTCATGATAGACCAGACGTAAAGCCATCGAAACAATCGCCATGCATAGCCGCACATGGAATACTCGGTACCTCGACCTGACTCAAAATTTAGTTCAGGGTGTGCGCCCCCTGACCTCGCAGTGCGCCGACACACGTGAATCTCACACGGCATGCTTGCGGCCAAATCCGCAAGTACAAGAACACCGCTCAGCTCGTGCTGCTGTTACAGCGACACATACGCAACATTAGCCTACATGCAACCGAGCTCTACGGAACCCCTCTAGCATGGAAACCTTCAAAACACTTCGAGAACGCATTGAAGATCTCGAGGCTAGGGCAAAAGAAGGCAATGACGAAGCCCAACAGCGGCTTCGTACTATTGGGACCAGGCTACCCACTTCGGCACAACTCGAATCCAGGGTCAAATATGCATTTCAGCCTGCATCGAGGCAAAATGACGATGTCATTGCAATTATGATCCAGCTTATTCGGGATCTCCGGCAGAAGTACATGCATATGGCCCATGCGCTATACATCAAAGTCATGCCAACCACCAACGACACTCCAATCTATCCTCCCGAGCTCTATCCCGGTAGAAGAGCAAAATTCTATACCTTCGACGACGGTACGGATATTCCTCGTACCGTTTCAATCTCGATTATTCCGTACGAATACCCCCTGACAGCAGACAAGCTTCAAGTGAAGCTCGCAAAAACCCGGATTCCACTTATACAGTGGCTGCTTAAGCTACCGAAATGGCCCATCGTTGGCGAAGAGGGTATTGTCGCATAGCAGATATGGTGGAAGATGAACAAGAAGAGGTTCAACTTCATGGGGTTACCTCCAGAACTACGCATCATTGTCTACGAGTACATCTTGGGACCAAACATATATCCGAGGTGCCAAAGCGAGGGATATCCTAGTAGCAGGTTCCAAATGGCGCCTGTCGTTCTCGGCATCAGTGGTCATGTCCTTAGCAACGCCACAAAGCACGAATCACTGTCAATTCGGCGACACGACCGAACTTTGGTCGGCAAACGGAACCTCGCGATCTTGCGGGTATGTAGACTAATCTATGAAGAAGCTCTGAACGCTGGTTGGACTGGCACTCGGAAGTGTTTCTTCGATATTAGGAGACTACAATTAGTCCTGATCGCTTTCCACGGCACTGGCGGACCAATCGGGAACGCTAGGAACTTGAATTGGGTGGGCCGTATTGGATTGGATTTCAAAGATGACGACTTCTTCAGGCTTTTCGGCATCACGTTGCGGCCGAACACCAGATACGACAGTTCTTGTGACATTGGCCCTTCCCTGAAGAGTCTACCTAGTCTGGTGGATCTACAATTACATTTCAAAAAGTACGCTGACGTTTCCGGAGAGCTCTGGAATAGTTCCTCTGTTTGTCAGCGAACCTACGTTGACTGGGTTCTGACCTTGGCATATCCGTACATACACCCGTTCCAGAGAGTCACAATCATTGGTGACGTTCGGAAATCCTCGAAGGTCTTATGGACATATCTGTTGCAAGGTGGATCCGAGGGAAAGACAAATGGGTGCAACAACGACACTGAGCTTGCAGCGATCTTGCAAATGACCAATCCCTCAAGGTAACACCCTCTTTTCATCTTTAGGCAGACATAACTCTGACGTTATATGCAGTTCCGCAAAGTGCTCTTGCAAAGTCGATTGCTCGGAATGTTGGAAGCTGCATCGAAAGTATGGCGTCGGATTCGACGAGAGCGATGATGGTCTCGAAGTTTATGTCCGGCTATCGGAGCAGAAACGATCTGATGCAACTACGCTGGCGGTAAGACCTGGTTTGTCGTACTCTAATGTCCTCAAAGGCAACTCGGGAAGAGCATAATGCTTTGGACCTATGGAGAGCCTAATTCCCAGAAGGTGACATGCCTTTCTTCCCGGACGTTTGGTAGATTTAATTTGGGAAAGCGCGAACTGTCCAGTCTGCACAATTTCTGCAAGATTCATCCTGCGCCTTACCTCTGATGCCACTTCCCGCTCTACGCGACTAGCTGTAGTTGCAGGAATAAGGACAAACTTCAAGGTTTCGTCGAGCATGATGTTGTATATTGGGGTAACAAGATCTGCAACATTTTCTTTGCATACGTTTCGACAAGTCACGGCTGATCTTGCTGGTTCTCTTATACAATTTCAGTATGATCTTCTTTCAGCTTCGGTATCTCGTGTCCGACTTTGGCTTAGAGTGGTGGTGGTTCTCTGCATTGGAATCAAAATTCCGGCATTGGGCGAGTATAGGTATGAGCTTGTGTCCCGTTTAGTAGCGCATCGTCACTTTCACGGTCCTCATGCATAATTTTCTTGCTTTCACGTGCTGGTCTAACTCGTAGTGGTCACACCAGTGAAAGACGCGTTTGTTTATCATGAGGTTTACTGACCGCCTCGACTTCCGCGCACTTTGCATTCAAAATTGTTGAGCCCTGCACCCATAGCACACCGTCCACATACCTAGCGATTCTTCAGTGCTAACGAGGCCTCTGGCTGGCAGGAATCCTTGACCATGAGCATCTTCGAACGCCCCCGCGACACTCTAGAGGCGAGCGACACTGCAGAGGCGAACGACACTCCAGAGGCGAACGACACTCCAGAGGCGAACGACAAGTCGCATAGCGATATACTCAAAGACGAAATAGCTCGTCTAAAGAAACTAGCGGACGAAGGAGATCGCGACGCCTTCCTACGTCTTTATACAACCAAGGTTGCTCAACCCAGCTACTCGAGCGGCGCATTATATAGGTTCCCTCTTCCTACAGGACAGTATCATCCAGAGTTGGTGTCAATCTTCTTGTTCATACAGGAGCTCCGAAAATCTCACGTTTCCTTGGCCTGTACACGATATTTCGACGTAGTGCCAACACCCGCTGAGACTGCAAGCTTGTCACCCGAAGAACTGGAGTGGGTTGAGAATGCGACGCTGTACAGTTTCGACGATGCGAGTGGCATTCCACGTACACTTCCAGTGTCAATCATGCATAATGATTCTTCCCGGGTAGAGGACATATATGTTAAGACGTTGGATGGATGGACACCGATGTGCCAATGGCTCCTCACGCTACCGTTGCCGCGTTTGACAGGCAATGCAGGCATTATTGCACAACAGAAAGCTTGGGAAGTCAACAAGCACACATTTCCCTTCATGGAACTCCCGAAGGAACTACGTGCGATGATCTTCAGAGAGGCGCTCAGTCCCATATATCCTCGCGTCAAGTGCAGTCCAAAGCCCACTAGATGGCCGCGGGGACGTATAGTGTTCGGCATTGGTCCCCATCTCACGCTACCCAAGAGAACTCGCTCATCCAAAGAACAGTGGTTGAGAAGCCTTCCCCCCAAAGGAATGCCAAATCTTGCCATCTTATCCCTCAACCAAAAGATGCACCAAGAAGCTCTCCAGGCGGGCTGGGTAGGCACTAGGAAGTTTCTCTTCGATCACAAGGAGCTGCCGGTATTGTTGCGGTTGCGCAGTCGCTCCCCACTAGTCCCACAATGCAATTGGCTTAGCCATATAGAGCTGAATTTGTCTTTCCGGCAACTCTTCTACCTGTTTGGGATCGATACTGGGAAGCGTGGAGAGCATGGCAAACCGTTCCCGTACTTCCGCAAGCTTGACCGGGGGAAGCTGATCAAGAAGTCGGAGAACCTTGTCGACATCCGCATCCGCTTCGACAGATATGACAAGTGTTTTGGACTAGATGCAGATCGACATGCAGATCGAGATGAGGCAAGAAAATTCCCCTCAAAAACATCTAAGGTCTCCTTCACTGAAATGCTACCATGGTCGCATCTCAGAAGATACGCCTAAGAACAAATCACACTTGTCCTTGTTTTAAAGATCGTTACTAATCTTGCACTGTTCTTTCCATAGATATGCCAACGGGAAATGGTTGACCTCGTCATGACCGCCGCGTACCCGTACATAAATAAAGTCAGGAAAGTCACACTCGCTGGGTTCGTAAGGAAGGATTCAAAAGAGAAGTGGGAGCGTCTACTACGCCAATCATATCTCAATGTGCCCAATGGCTACGACGCCGACGCCGAACTAGCGGCTATGTACAATATCCCGATGAACGACATGTCAGTAAAACCTCTGTTATCAGTCCTTTCGAAACATCATCTGACTAGTCCGCGCAGGCCTCCCGACTGCTCTTGTGAGCTGAGTTGCTTCGCCTGCGCCGCGGGAGGTCAAGTACTAAGGGGACACGTCTATGACGAGGACTCAGAGTCAATCGCAGATATGGACCGAATATTGCGAGGACCGGTGCCGGATGGATTGAGTAGACAAAGTTTCCTAAGGATGCTAAAACTCTGAGAGTAAGCTGAGCGTGGGAAAGATTAGTATGACACGTATCCGGGTCAAATATGCTTCCATAGCGGATGAAGACTTCTTTCGTACTTGAACGAAGACCAGAGTTACAACGACCCGAGCCGAATCGTGATTCCAGTCTCTCGCCCTTGGTAACAAGTCACTTTGACGGCCTTTGTAGATGTCACGACTTTTCGAACATTTATAAACCCTACGAGTTAAGCCCGCATTTGCCTCTGCACGTCGCTTTGATCCACAACAGACCACTGCCCAGTACCCAGGAAGTCATACTCAGTGATATGAATTCCTCTTTTCCAAGGGCTCGTTCGCAAGTCATCACCTCGAGTCTTGTCGAACGGTTTGAAGTATACCATCTCTTTCGATTCGTGTATGCTTAGACTACCAATCCCCCGCTCCTAAATTACAATGAGGAGAGATCCAAAACCAGAGAAACTCATTGATTGGATCCATGACATCTGGTACTACTCTTCGGAAGACACAGCATTCGCTCGCCGGTTCACGCTCAGGGTCGAGCCCTATGAAGATGGAAAATGGCAAGTGCGGAGTGATGAGTACAAGTACAAGTTTCTAGGACACAAATCTTCATTCAAGGGAGGAAAGTTAGGTCACGATCCTATCATCAGTGTGATAGCGAAATGGCTTCAGGAGATTAACCGAGACAACATTGGGATGGCAAACGCCAGCATCTACAATGTGCCTACGACTGCTGCACCACCTATCTGGCCGCCGCAGCAATGTCCTCCGGACCACCAGATCAAGTTCTATACTTTCAAGGTCAATAATGAGGAGTTCCCTCCAACGGTCCCAGTAACCATCATTCCTCGCATCGAGCCTTTGACTATTGACAAGATTCACGTCCGGGTCCGAGGAGAATGGCAACCCATCAAGAAGTGGCTGCTAAAATTCGAGAGCTCGAAGCATCTTGAACGTGGGTTCCCGGCTATGCATGCACAGCAAAAATGGTGGCGCCGTAACGGTCGAACATTCCGGCTCATGGACCTACCTGCCGAATTGAGACTGATCATCTTCGAACATGTCTTCGGACGAGATATATACCCTCTGTCTAAGCTCACCTATGAAGAGTTCAATAATGCACAATCCCGAATAGATACTCCCATCAAATTCGGAATAGGCTACTCTAGGGATGTACTCAGATCTCACACCGTTTCTTGGCCAGCCTATCCCCACGTAGAAGAGATGGGCGCACCGGTGCCTGCTCCTCAGCTATCAATCCTGAGGGTCAGCAAGCAAGTCTACGCAGAGGCCATGAAAGCGGGCTGGGAAGGAACACGCAAGTGCTTCTTCGACCTACACGTCTTCGAGGTCATCGCAGACTCAGAAGCTGGTCCGAAATCACAGTTCAACTGCCTCGGCAAAATCGAGCTGAATTTCACCCACAAGATGTATTTCCAGTTCTTCGGAGTGGAAGATGACGCCAGTAATCATACTATACACCTCGATTCCTCGAAGTCGAAAGGAAGCTATCTGACCCGAATTCCGAACCTCACCGAACTTCGCATCCGTTTCCGCAACTTCGAAGATGGTTGGTTGGGCTTCCCCTGGACCGACTCGTATTCAACGGATCCTCGAGATTATCTCTCTGTTACTTGTTGCCAGCGTACAATGGTCGATTGGATCATGACGCTCGCTTTCCCCTTCATCAAGTCCTTGCCAAAGGTTACTCTCGAGGGCTATGTCAGGAAGCCATCCAAGGATAAATGGGAACACATTCTACAGATGGATAAGGACGGAGTAGCCCATGGTTTTGATCACGGGAAAGAGCTGAGCGCGATCCTCAGCACGCCTGCCCAGTACGTTTGCCAATATGCGAGAACCCTTTTTCAACAATATTGACTTCTTGGACAGGCCTCCGGATTGCTATTGTCGTAATACATGTAGCGTTCGCTACCCCATGCGTCACCATGACATGAGGACTCTCAATCACCGAGGTTGGGAGGTGACCGTTCCCTATTTCGACAAGCGTGAGAGTTTCGATTTCGAGGACGAGTCTGAGGACGAGTCAGAGGACGCCAGCGAGGAAGGAACTCAGGAAAGAACGTGACGACGCAGATCTTGATACCTCTTCGTCTTAGTGATATGGAGTTGATAGGAGGGTAGGGGCTGGGACTGGCGATGTGCGACGAGATGTTGGTTGTCGACAATATCCCAACATCGGTGCGTCAATCGATCTTCTTGTATAGCGAACAAAACGACTCGATCATTTTGCTTAGGTACTTCAACGTAGTATCATTGCGAACAACTGCAAGGATCTTCAAGTACTGGCGTTCAACCTAAAGTCAAAAGAAGCCTCTTGAATATAATCAATCAATACTCGCTGCTCGTACACTCGTGTCCGATGTCAACTCTCAAAAGCCCGCTCCAAACCAGCACGCACTACCCCCTAGCGTACCACACCTTGATTCCCAACCAAACTCAACTTGCCGCCGTAGCGCCGTACATTCGGCGAAGTTTGGCCGCCGTCTAGATTCGACAAACTTTCCCAATCGGACCGAGACGGCTACGTGATCGACCTAGAACCCCTTAGCACATCCGCCCTCGCGGTTCCCGAATACCTGGGTGCATGCTAACTCTAGAACTTGCTCAAGTGTGGATGGAACAGTGTGTCGGAGAACTGCGACTCCGGTTTCGTACAATTACATTATACAGAAAATGCTACGCTTTGCTACGCTATGGACACGGAAAGCGGCCTGAACTAACCTCATCACCTATCTCCTTCTCTGATGATGGGGTCCACGAGACCTCGATATCAGGACCCCGAGATACCGTATGAGAAGCCGATACCAATGCAATGCTAAACCATACCAACGCAAGGAAATTCGTCGCGGACCCAGTAGCCAAAACAACCTCAAGCCAAGTCCAAGGAAATGCCACTTCGGATATCTGGGAGCATGTAATAAATAGGAAAAGCGACGATCGTGACCAAGAAACAACACGAAGAAAAAGACTAGGTTGAGCGCGCCCGCTCAAGTCCTAGAGAGATGCAAAGCAAGCAGCTCGGAATACCTTCCCCTACCACTCGCCCTCACCCATCAACCTCCCACCTCCAAGGCTTCCCCACGCAGCAAGCACATCCTCACTAACGCTACACCTCGTACTCGCCGTACCAACCGTCACACTATCCCTCGCGCTACTTTCCCTCAGCGCGCCCACGCTGCCTTTACTAGCCACCCTACTCCTCCTACTCTGCGCACTCACGCTTACCGAATCCGGCAGCGACGGCGTCGACCCATTCGTCCTCATAGAATAAATCGAGCTATTCCGGCTGCGCGACGGCAACGGCAGCGAGGGAGCAGAGCTATTCGCGCTCATAGTCAAGCTGCTGACGCGCTTTGCGGACTTGCGTGGGACCTTGGGGAAGAGGTTTGGGTTTGAGCGGAGCTGGGCCATTTCCTCTCCGAGACTGAGGCTGAGGTTTAGAGGGGCGCCGTTGCCGAGGTTTGGCGGGGCGGAGAGGTCGTGTGTCGAATCCTGCAGGCTGTGCGTGCTGGCGTTGGTGGATTTGCGGAGGGGGCTGAAGGCGATGTCTGCGCCGCTGCTCGCGGTCCGGCGGCGCGTGTGCTGTAGCGTTTGCGGACTGTCTCGTGATGTGTCTTTGCGATTTGCAGAGGGTTTGATGCTTAGGGAGCCGGAAGGAGGGTCGATAATACCCGTGTCGAGGATTGGAAGATCGGAGTCGTTGTCCCCGTTGCAGGAAGGCTCGCTGCTGGCGACTTTTACATCGACATCCTCACCATTGCGCAGGCCGGGAGTTATGGGTGAGGGAAGGGGCGAGGGATGGTCGGTCGTTGTGGGAGAAGCCATAGAGACGGAAGCAGTGGGGGTGTGAGATGGTGAGGGGAAGATGTCCAAAGGCGAGAATTCAGGAGTCGGGGAGAGGAACGGGGCGAGGCTTGCTCGAGGATCGGAGGATGAAGGAAGGCGGTCTGAGTTTGGATCGCAGGACGAGCTGTCGCGCAGGATGCTGCTCCCTACTGCAGAATCATGAGGTGATTTGATGGAACGACCACGTGGTGGAGGAGAGAGTAGCGGTGATGCAGGACCTATAGTATGTTTGCGAGAGATGTCCACCGTACGAGCAGGGCTGGAAGCAGGACTCTCTGTGGACAGAAATCCCGATGTTCGATGAACGTTCTTCTGTCGAGGTTGAGTTCCATCCAACATCAGTGCTGTCTTATAGCCTTCAGTAAAGCTATGCTTCGCCATGTCGGCCCGCTTGCGTCTCATCAATTCTAACAAAGCCTCCTCTTCAGCTGTGACAGCCATCAACTTGTGCCCTTCTGCCCGCGAACGAGGTTCGCTCGCTGAAGTGCGCGCACTCCGAAGACTGGCCGATGGAGACTGGGCACGGTTGGCGGAAGTCTTCGGTCTTGGAGCCTCGTCCTCTGGGATAACGGACGGCTGTCGGACGTGGCTAGATCTTCTGCTTCCATACGGTCGTGGGAATGCATGCGGCGAATAAGGCTCCGGTGTATACATGACTTCTATGGTTGCGGCATCGGTGGCCGTAGTGAGCATGCTCATCTTCGAATCAGAAGGCCGTCGGCTAGGAACACGCGGCCGTACTTCAAAAGCCTGAGCTTTGCCTATGATGACCTCCCCATGATCGTTAGGATGGTCTAGCACATCATGAGACCTCAGCCTGTGCCGCGTAGGGGCTTCCTCTTCGCTTTCATCTTCTGATGAAGATATCGATAGCACACTTGAGTCTTGTAAGTTGCTCTTCGAGAAATTCGATTCCTTCGTTGTTGCCGATACTAAAGAGGACTGGCTCTGGACTGAGAACTGACTTGGAGAATTTAGATGATGCGTCGGCCACGGATAGGTTGGCGGAACAGTATCTTTTCTCGAAGTCGAGGCAGGAGTTGGATATTGGTCGTGGAAACGTTGCTGGGGTGGTGTCGCGTTCTCTGGGAGAAATCGGCCCAAGGAGCTTTGCCGCTTAGGATGCATCTGTGCCGGACTTAGCTGGATTGGACGTGCCGCTTGCACGGGTGTGGGCTCATCCTCCTCTTCCTCGTCACTGTCTTCATCAAGTCCGTCAAACCAATGCTGAATGCCCCGGGGTGGTCTCCGGACATTGACCTTAGCGTTGTCGTACGTGTCCCGCTTGTGTAACCGGACAGGGGACGTCGCTCGTTGCTGGGGCTGCATTGGCGGAGCTTGTCGCATTGCGGATTTCTTCGTCAACTTTGTCTGACCTACAGGAGTAGGTGTGGGATTCCTGGTCATGGGTCGAGGAAAGTAGTCTGACGCAACCGACATTGCCGTTGGTGAGTTTACCAACTTTTCTGGGGATAAAAGTGCAGCAGGCAACTGTTCTCCTCCGGTTCCCCTGGGTTTCGGAAACAATTTCGACAGATCCAATCGTGCTGGCTTGCTTTTGCGACTTTCCTTCTTCAAATCATCTCTTGTTTGACGAGATGACGGCCCCAATACACGCTGGTCTTCGTGGGATATCGCGACTTGCGGGTAACCCTTGCGCAGAGCCATGTCACGTACAGCAGATGCCGACGTCTGCTGGGACACTGCAAGCGGCGAACTTTGTGGATCGTAGTAGGAGCGCATGGTAGAGTTGGAAGTCTTGGGATGCAGTCGTCGGCTTATCGAGCTGGCGTTCGATCCTCGCCGTCCATCCGCATTATACGCGTTCCCCAAAATGTTCGACGACGGTCGATTCGACATTGGGGGCCGCTTCGGTGGGTACATGCTGCCATCTTCGACCGCTGTTGACGATGCCATGTCTGTATATTCTGACCCAAAGCTAGCTTCCGACACGGTGATTGTCATGTACTCCCTCGAGCTCTGAGGTACGCTCGGCGCTAGGGAAGTCTGGCTCTTTGCATGATGACGGTTGTTCATGCCTAGCAGCCGTTCGGCCTTAGAGTATGAGGAGGGTCCCTCGACGCGGGGAGACCATTCGGGTACCGGGGGGACGGCGAGTGTCGATTTGGCAGCGTCGTCGTCTTCGGTCCGCAGCTTTGGCTGCGACTTTTTACGACCCGGGATGGGAAAAGAGAACTTTGGACCCCGTCCCATGTTGGAGGTATTGACCGCTAAGGGGGCAGGGTGCGTGGCTTAAGTCTAAGACAACATGCGACTCAGCAATATGCAGGAAAATGACAACTGATTCAGGGTACCTCTAGAGTTAGGGCCTCTCTATCGACCACATTTGGGTCCAATTGCTGTGGGAGGGCAGCGTAATTGCGCCCGTCTTGTACTCCGAGGGTTCGCGGCGCATGTGAAAGCAGTTGTGGTAGAGGTACTCGGGGCTTGGATGAGAGAAGAAATGCTGCGGGCGAACGATGGAGGGCCTCGAGTTGGCAGGAGTGTGGTTACCAATTGCAAGCTGCTCTGTGCACACAGACCAATGCTCGCCGACGCTGCCGGTACCTGAATCTAGTGTGGAAGATAGGACCGCCTAGAGGCGTCGCGAAAGGCCCTAATTCTGCGAGTGAGGCATGGGCTTGCGCGCTCGTCGGATTGTGCACGCTCAGGAGGCGGCTCCTTTTTCAAAAGAATTGTTTCCTTCTTCTATAAGCCAGGGCAGGCGACTGTTCTCCAGGGCTCCATGCCAGCGGGTCGTCACCTGGTCGCAGGCCGCTTTGCAGCCGTTCGAGAGACGGGCAGACCTGGAGGTGATCCAGGGGATGCCTGGCAAAGCCCCACAAGATGGCGTATGATTGGAGAGACCCTGCGGATCATGGGTCCTGCTGTATGCGGGATTCAGGGCTCCCCCGGCACAGCATATCGCTGTCTGTCGCATGCCACTCCTCTGAGGTTGTCCCACCAGAGTCGTCTGCATTTTATTTCTGGAGCATGCGGAGTATAGCCCTCAAAGAAGCACGCTGCTACTCTAACCTTTGCATCGCAGTCAATGGCAGCGGCATCTCATCGTCTCTTCCGTCGGAATCCTCCGGTTCCAGCTTGAACTTTGGTCCACGCCTCGACACCGCATCGCAAGCGCAAAGTATGGCTGCTGGGACTTCAACGTCACACAACCAAGCGGCATTCTACTGGTTGACCACTGGCCCCTCCTTCGGATAAGTGCAGCGACTTTGATGAAGAGCGGCTATGCACAGAACATGTTGACGTGTCCCCGCCCAACCAAGTGATCATCGCTGTTGTCTGCTCCTTTCGTGCTCGGATTGCCGATATCACGTATCCCAGCATTCGGATGTGATGGTCGATGCAGCAAAGGCGAAGAAGCGATCCCCCTCAATCATCCGAAGCGCATCTGACCCTGGCGCCTGCGCCTAACCGCCTTCCGAACTTCTCCCATAGGTGCGGAGTAATCGAGGTCCTGTGTCTTTGTCCCTGAACATTGGAAACTGGACCACGGTCGCTGAAGTGTCTATCGGTGTCTGCACCGTGGATGCCATAGCTATAGTGCCAGTCTGGGGCTTTTGCGCTTCTTGTGACATGACATGCATGTTGGGGCGCCGGAAAGACGTGACGCCACCAATCACTCACCTGCCCAGCAATAGTGGCTTGGGCGATACCATATTCGTCTTCGTCAATCGGGGTACTCATTTGATATGGGAGAGAGCTGTCTCTGCTCCGTGCGTCTGACAGGTGCTTTCACAACATGTATGAGAGGATGGTAGGAAAAGATCGTGAATGCTATCTATGACTTCGGTCGCACAGTTCGTGCCAAGGTGCAACATCTAACAACAGTAAGTTATACTTTTGGCATGCCAGAGAAGATGTTGAAGCTTGCGCAATCGCTCTTTCAAGGCGACTGCTCTTCCCTGTCCCATCACTGAAACCTGTTTTGCTTTTGGGACCATTGCTGCATCAGCAACAGAAAACTATATACGGCATCTCATGTTGTGTAGCATACCGCTGGTACCTGCATATGCGGAACCGAAAGTTTATGTTCCTACGGGGCCTTCCCTGCTGTACCACCTGCTGCTGGAAAGCTCATACCGTTGGGGACATCGGCTCCGAAGCCAAGTACGCTAGAATTTGTCGTCTGACTACGACGTGGTACTCCGGGAGAGAAACATATTAATGCTTTGGTGGCGGCGTGAAGTCTCCGGCAGGGAGGATGTTGAATGATGACGAAGACCTGATCTTCTTCAATGGGTTCGCAAAGCTAGCAAGCTCCGTGCTGCCTCTACGCTTCCTCGTCGGAGCAGGCGTAGCCACAGGGGTTGCAACGTCAAGGTCACCATCTGCTTGAGTGATAGCACCACGACCCCGGAGCTGATACCGCTGTTTTTGCGCGTTCTCAAGCGTACTCTCTGCATTTGCTTGATGTCGTGGTTCTTGCAGGCCTCGAATGGACAATGTGGTTTGTGAGAAGGGACCGTCGACGATGGGCCGCGTCTCGAACTTCATCAGAAATGTCAGTGATGCTTTTCGTAAAAGGAAAAAACACTGACATGATGTGCGACCATAGAGACAGGATCGAAATACTTCTCAAGCATAGAGCGATACACGTCCTTGCTCTTGTCCATGAGGAGATGCTTTATCTTGGTCTTCTTCTGTCCGGGCTGCGCAAGAAATCCCTGATTTTCCAGAACGTCCACCACCTTGCTCGCCATCTGAAGATCGCAATCTGATCTGTTAGTGAGACGCGACCGCGGCCGTAGAAGTGACTCACGAAGCTGAGAAGACAATTCCTTCTTATTCGCAATTCCACGTCTCTCCATAAGGTGGATTCCTCGTCTATAGAGTGCTAAGCCACGTAGATTATCAAGGGTCTGATTCTCTTTGCCTTGAAGCAAACACGTATAGCACGAGTGAGTTGGAGGTAGCCTCGAATCGTCTGCTCCGCGGTAGCCGTAGCAGCAACAGTGTTGCCAGGTATTGCAGAAACCACAGAACAGCTAGTACAACGTTAGTAAATATCTAGGTTCTCAGTCTTGACGTAGCTTTCCATATCATCATCTTCTGGATCTTGTTCATTCCAGCCACAGTCACACTCGACCTTGTCCGGCTTTCTCCCCATATCCGGCGTCCGGTCGCGCGGTGGAAGCAGGACACTTCGTCGAAGGTCCAGCTGCTGAATCGTAGTTTGAGAGAGCTGCAAAGCTAACTTTGGCAATGCAGTGTCAGAGTGAGCAATAGAGTCGTGCACCGACTGAGAGAGCTGTTGCGTGTCCTGGGTATTGTTCACTGCCGTTCGCAGAGGAAGCTAGAAGACGTGTCAGAGTGAGTGAAGGATAATCGGGGTAACTTTTTCTACCATGTTCTGGAGTTTGTCTCTGACACGCATGTCTTCACTCCCTGTCGACGGAGTCACAGTGCTCGCCGCCTCTTTCTCCTCACGAATTTGGCGGCTGAAGCCGGGGGTTATCGGATCCCCCACTTCTGGCACAACTCTCCTAATGGCAGATGTCTCTTGCTGCTTAGAGTCATCACTGTATCCGTCGATAGCTCGCTGAATGACAGTTGCTAAGCTTGTAGTGCTGCTTTTCTCGGAAGGGGCAGAGATGTTAGATTGAGTGCCATTGGATCGAGGGAAAGGTCGCATCTGTGGTTGCTCTGCGCGCGACATGTCGTGGACACCATCTGCTTGGACCTGTTGGTACTGGCGCGGCTTTACGATGCCGACCAGGTCAATGTCCTCCAGTCTGCTAGAACGGTCACCGTAGCTCAAGCCATTCGGTAGGAGGGTGAGCTCCTCGTGGTCCTCATCGGCATGTTCTCCCGGATGGGCCGAGTCAAGCTGAGATACTTTGAAAGAAAGGGTATGGTGGCCTGCGTCAATGCCAGGTATGGTAGACGTGGTTTTCACATAGCCGTTATCTGGATAGAACACGGTGTCGTCCGTAGAAGCTTGAAACCCCGGCGGCTCGTAGGTTTCTGGACATTCCTCGGTGTAGGTGAGATGCATTCGGACATGGAACTCCTCGGGCATAGCCCCTAACGTTCGACTAGCTGTGACAACGTCCCGAAGAAATAACTGCATCATCCATCGCGCCTTCTTAACTGTAATTTTGTCGCTCGTGATCTTACCGCCGGTAGAGCTTGTTATAGCAGTAACCGTAGGGGTGCCTGAGTTCGTGTCGCTGTAGTGGAAAGTGAAGGTGTACAGCTCGACAATGTTATACTGTTCGTCGGGGTTCTCGAAGAGAGAGACCTGAATGCTTCGAAGAAAGCCTTTCTGTAAAGCATCAAATGCTCCCAGTTCCTGCGCCATGGTCAGTAGTGGCTCACGATGCGGTAGGCGGTCAGTCACTGACCAACCAGTCAAGGAGCGCGTCCACTCGGGTGCTCCTGCCTCTACGCAGTACTTGCATCAAGGTACGACCCCTCCGGTTCTCATCATCTTGACTTGGCTCGCTATTGCCTGCGGCATAGTCTGCATATGACCAGTGGCGATCGGACGTGTTGTAGTACTGTTGATCAAAGCAGTGGTCCCCAAACAGTTGCCTAGAAAAGGCGAAAGCGCTCAATGTGCCGTGAACTAAAGTCTGCATAAGCTCGGTGCTCTGCTGCACGGTGGTCACTTGGCTTGTGGTAGTCGTGACTGTCTGCTCCGTGGTAGTCTGCTCGGCATTGCGCTGTTTGGGCGCTGCGACGGGGCGTGTCTTCTGTCGCTGCCGCGCCATTGTGGGAGGGTTTGGCCAGCAGAGATGAGTGTGAAGACAGGAATGAAGGAGGGTTGCGCGCAATCATGAGGGGTGGTCGCAAGTTGCAACTTCCTTCTGGAGGCACTCGAGGAAAGAGCCATCCCACACCTGCTGGGTCGTTTCCACCACTGACTACACAGCATAGCTCATCCGATCTTAGGACAATGCAGACTCTGAGGGACCATTTGGAGACCAGAAATCCTGACCGTTGTGCTCGTCCATAGGCTATAGGGTGCTAGTCACGGTTCAGTAAGAGTGAGGATACGGGCAAGTCGAGTGTCTCACCTGAGCATCCGTCTACTCTAAACGATGATCCACAATCGCCATCTTCCATCGGTCGAATCTGAAAATGGCCAGCTCTCGTCGCGGCAAGGCAGAATATCCACTACAGCCTCGTCTCGTCGCACTACTGATGGCACACGCAGAGCTGCTGATCGTACACCATCCAGATTGCCCACAGGGCTCATTGTCGTAGACTCTGAGATACATGAATGATGATAAATTGAAATGCCCATCTCTGCCTCCACTTTCGTTAAGTGTCCCGACGTTCCGTCATTGAAACCTTCAGACGAAAGGAAGCGCGTTACCCAACCCACTCTGCCTTCCAGACCGCATAACAGGGTTTTATTAGCTGTCATCAAAGAGGAAAGGCGGTGATATCAACTACAAGCTAGAAAAGACTGAGTAGATGGATGAAAGAAGAAGCTTTCAGAGCACGCGTCCTGATTGGTGGATGACGTTCATGTATATTAAGAGCTGCTGAGTCGAGATAGCTGCTGCAGATTGCCGTCGCGCCACGCACACATGTTGAAATGGACCCAATACGTCTCACAATTAGCGCTCATTGTTTCCCGGTTTGCGTTCCTATGTTGCGACGATGCTCGGCATCGTCCCCGATGTCTTCAAAGGAGCGGAGGCAAGGACAGGCCTGCTCCTTCTTCGGCTGCCGAGCCATTGCCACCATCAGGGCGCGATCCTATGGACGACACGGACGACTTGGACACGGGGCACCCCAAAAAGGACAGTACGCGGACTGGAGACCGAAAGAGATTGTGTGTGGACAGAGGCAAGCTTGCCAATACATATCCCTTCAGTTGCAGCTATAGCAGGAGTGTTAATGGGCGGAGAACGACTGCATGTCAAATGCGACAAACGCAACGAAGCGGTGACTGAACAGTAATTCTGTAGGGGCAGCACGAGCTGAAACACTTGTGGGTGAATTTTACAAATGAACAATATGCTGCATGACGCGCTGCGCAAATACGCCGCTTGGACGTGTAGAATTGAGATGGCGAGGCGAAGCGTGATTTGGTGCCAAGGACCAGCTTCTCCCGAGGGCGATGGATTCCCCACCACGGCCAACCTGCAGCCTCTCTTCACCGAACACCAGCCCTCTCTGACGGACAGCGCCTCCCCTCTCTCCTCTCGTCTCCTCTCCCCTCTCCCCTCTTCCTCTCTCCACTCTGGTGTTTGTTTTATCTGTGCACAGTTCGTTCCCGTTGGTCTCTTGGTCCAGCTGCCACTCGTCTCCTAATCTCGCCGCTTGTCAGCGTCGTTGTCCGACTGCGGGTGACCGCACCAGCCGCAGCTACAGAAGAATATCCGGAGCTCCCTGCTGATTGTCATCGAGTGTTTTCAGATCCCATGGTATTTTGAGCCCGATCCCAGCGTCCTCCACGCGCCGTTGCCGTGCCCCGATCTCGCGTCTCGAGGCTCCGGACCTCGTTCAGATCACCCTCAGCGGACCAAGAACAGCGTCCGCTGAAGGGTGAGCCAAAGCGAAGCTAGTAGCTGCGTTCCCACACCAGCTACAGACGGGTACCTTCTTCCACCATTAGCCGCCCTTGCAGCATGGCCTCTCTTCCTTTAGGCCATGGCTCCGAGGCTGTTTCAAAGCCGGCAGCGAGCCTGGCTGTAGACCCGTATTCGACTCTCGGCCAGCTATCCATCGCCCCTGCCACACATACAACCGTGGTGACGACGACAACTACTACGACAACTTCGTATCCGCCGATCCTCATGAACGCGCCACGCAATCTGAAAGAACGGGACCTGAAGGAATACCCTCTAGCTCATGTGCCAGCTCCAGAGTCAATTCGGCGGTTCTTCTTCTCCGCCGGTGATACTCAGGCCTGTTTCGAGGAAGCTAACGATGTCGGTGTGAAAGTATACGAGGTATGTCAGCCAGTCCGCGTCCGCCATCTGCAGCGTTTCTTCACGCAGCAGCGTTCACCGTACTCCCCAGTAGATCACTGATATATGCCTCGCACAGCACCAAGCCCTACACGACGGCCTACAAAACTCCAACGGAAAGCTGCAGACAGTACAATCCTACAACGGTCCTCCGGGGTTCGCGACACCCAGCAGAATAGCCCGCCCAAGCAAAGCACCTCTCCAGTCTTCGGAGCGCTCTTTATCTGGGCATAAGAGACGGGACCCGTCTCCGTCTTCCCCCTCGTACCCGACCTTCCCACCATCGATTGCCGAAGCTGCCGAGATTGCGAGCCTACACCGCCGTAGCAAGAAGCCGAGATACTCGTTGGATCAGGAGTATCGACCTCGCGGCAGTGCCCGCTTGAGTGCGAACTTTACCCCAGACGATATGGAGGACGCTGTACCAGCAACACCAGACACAGATGCCGGAGTTTCGAGCTCCTTCAAGGTTCCGAAGTCAAAGGCCAGCCCAAGACGTCCGAAGTTGACAACGTCGTCCCATTATGGCCGACGGCAATTACCTGCTTCGTGGCACTCTCTCACCGGTCCGACAAGAGCTGATCAAGGAGATATCTCGGGTCCATCAACCACGTCTCGGGATCGCCCACTCACAACTTCAGTCGTAGGAGTTCCAGGCATAGCTGCTACTCCACCCATAGCAGAGACTGATATGGAACCCATTGGTCCTTTCACAGCGAACGATGATTCACTCCCTCACAGTGGACGACCAAGTCCCCTGGATACACTCGCAGCCCAGGATGCTAGCTTGCCGAGTCCAAGCCTCTCTCCCATCACCGCGGCTGCAAATCTTGCACAGAACAACAACCTCGGAAGCTCATTCTTAGGGGACGAGGTAGATGATGATTCGAACGATGTTTCTAGCCTAGACATCTCGCAGAATAACTCTCTTGGCATTAAAGACATTGACGCAACGCTATCAACTATGCGCTCGAAGCGGATTGAGCTCCCTAACATACATGACGCAACGAGTCCTAATCCGCAGTTGCTGACACCTACAATCATGGACATTCCGGCGATGCTAGATTCTTTCGACGCCCTGCCCGACAGAATGAAGACGTACGTTATGTACCAAATGCTTCGCAGGTGCACGAAGCCCACACTTCACTTCGTCGCAGACGTAGTGAATCCGGCACTCAAATGCGACTTCTTGGGTCTTCTTCCTCTCGAACTTAGCCTCCACATTATCAAATACTTGGATGTCAAGAGCATGTGCAGTGCCGCTCAGGTTTCCAAGAAATGGAGGCACATTGTTGACACCGATGAGACCGCTTGGAAAGACCTGCTAGAGCGAGATGGGTACGGCCTACCCGACGGTGAACTCGAGCGCGCTGTGAAGGAAGGATGGGGTTGGCAGTATCCCCACTCCTCGGAGAGCTATGAACGCGACCTTCGTCTTTCAAGCCAAAACCCAAAATCGGACAGCGAATTTTCAACTACTGCTACGTCTGGTGCAGGTACTTCGGCCGGTAGTCCTGACCATGATGGGACGAACCTGAGATCGTCAAGGTTGAAACGCAAGGCCACCACCAAGCACGGTCCATCGAAGAAGCAGCGAAAGAAGGGACCCTCTACGTCCAAGTCGCATACGTCTTCGATTTCACGCTCGGCGCTTCTTCAGCAGCAAGGTCCTATCGCTATTGCAGAGATTGCGGCTGCATCGATCTCGAGTCCCAACATCGGCTTGCTGAGCCTACGGAGCATGCACCTACACAAATCCCTCTACCAGCGTCACCACTTGATTAGAAAGAGTTGGATGGAAGAGGACACGAGACCAAAACACATCGCATTCCGTGCACATCAAAGACACGTTGTCACCTGCCTTCAGTTCGATACCGACAAGATCCTTACTGGAAGTGACGATACTAACATCAACGTGTATGATACAAAGACGGGGGCGCTGCGTAGTCGTCTCGAAGGCCACGAAGGCGGTGTCTGGGCGCTACAATACGAAGGCAACACTTTGGTATCCGGCTCCACGGATAGATCTGTGCGAGTCTGGGACATTGAGAAAGGGAAATGCACGCAAGTGTTCCAAGGTCACACGTCCACAGTCCGATGCTTGGTCATTCTCAAGCCGGCCGAGATTGGACGCACTGCAGACGATCAACCTATCATGATGCCTAAGGAGCCTCTCATCATTACAGGCTCTCGGGATTCATCACTACGTGTCTGGACTCTCCCGAAGCCGGGAGACCGAAGTATCATACAGACTGGGCCGCCAGCAAATGACCACGACAATCCCTACTTTATACGCGCGCTCACAGGCCATCATCATTCCGTGCGTGCCATTGCAGCTCACGGAGATACCCTCGTTAGCGGCAGCTACGACTGCACTGTCCGTGTCTGGAAGATATCCACCGGGGAAGTTCTGCATAGACTACAGGGCCACTCGCAGAAGGTGTACAGTGTCGTGTTGGATCACGCTCGCAACCGATGCATCAGCGGCTCCATGGACAACATGGTCAAAGTCTGGGGTCTCGACTCTGGCACATGCCTCTATACTCTTGAAGGTCACAACTCCCTTGTGGGCCTTTTGGATTTGAGCCACGAACGGCTAGTTTCTGCTGCTGCTGATTCCACACTTCGCATCTGGGACCCTGAAAACGGACAGTGCAAGAGTACGCTATCTGCTCACACGGGTGCTATCACTTGCTTCCAGCACGACGGACAAAAGGTCATCTCTGGCTCTGACAAGACGCTCAAAATGTGGAACGTAAAGACGGGAGAGTTTGTCAAAGATCTCCTTACAGACCTCAGCGGAGTCTGGCAGGTCAAATTCAACGAAAGGCGTTGCGTCGCCGCCGTGCAGCGGAACAATATGACGTACATTGAGGTCAGTATTACCCTCGGATCTATTCATTGCTTGACATTAACGTACGAACAGGTGCTTGACTTTGGCGCTTCACGCGATGGCGTGCCTGCCGACCAGCGAGGTCGCAGGATTGTAGTCAATTCCAAGGGCCACGAGACTGAAGACATGGAAGAAATTAACGACCTTGAAGCAGTGTAGCTTATAAGGCTCTATGATCTATAACTGCACATATTCCGTCTATGACTACCGAAAATACCCCTTACGCGCGATCTCTGGATTTGATAGCTTTAGGAAGACGCGAGCGACTATGACAACGCCGCCTCGCCTGGGCAAAACACTGCATACATTTTACGGGAACTGGAGTATCAGTACTGTACGCTTCTGCGTGTTTCTGAGATGGTCTTTTGCATTCGGCTTATTCTAAGGGCCTTTTTCTTTGTGATATTATTTGGTGCATTGGGTGACGGAGGCTATGATTGCATTTTAGAGGCGTTTATTGCGGACTGCATGTCATGGGCCTGGTCGCGTCTTTGGACTGCATTCCCCACAGAGTAGTGTTTTCTGCAGTTAGCTTAAATGAACAAGACATGATGATTACGCCTTACTCCCTGACTGTTTCGAGATCGTGATAATCGAGCCTAACTTGATGCCCAGGTGCTTCCACCAGACCACGTGAAAGAATTATAGCTGCGCCTCTAGGCTCGCGCCACAGGGGGCGCAACTCACGGACAGCTATCGATCACAAACAAAGTGCAACACATACTGTACCTTGTAATTATCGAAGCTGCTCAAGCGCACACGCAGCCGCCATGTTCTAGGGCACACACCGCCCTGATGCCTGCCTACTTCTACCACCTTACCTTGGAGCTACATCCCGCGCGCTCCTCACCCGAAACGGTCTTCACCCCACCTTCACGAACAGACATCTTCCAGTCGGAGCTACCAGTCCATCGCTCGACGTCCTGGGGCGCATTCGCTCCCCCACGCCAGAAATACAACAACGGAGTCACGTCGATCGCCACGAGCAGCGACATTGCCCGTCTCTCCAGCTCGAGCGAGCGACCGGCAGCTGCGCGGCGTCTCAGTCACCGCACACGACCGTCGCCATCGGAGCACCACGACAGCCCCGTCCCCGTCATAAAACCGCCCGCTCGGCCAGTGCATAAGCGCACACAGAGCCTCGCTCCCAGGGACTGGAGGTTCGACGCCATTTCGATCCAGAGCATCGACATGAATCCGAGCTCTAAGACCGACGTTGCGAGACCCCACTCGAGCTCACTCAAGCACCCCTCCCACGCCCCCAGCTCTGGAGGTCTGGCTACAAAAGGCAAATTCATACCCTCGGATCTCAAGGACACAGAGCTTGGGTGGGGAGTGGTGCATCTCTATCGTGATGGACAAGAAACGCCAGGGCTGTACGATGACGCTCGACCACCTGGAGGCGACTTCAAAGAGGAGGACTGTACAACACTGTGCATTCTGGCAGTGCCTTCCTACATGACGCCTTCAGACTTCCTAGGGTTTGTGGGAGAGCAGACGAGGGAGGACGTCAGCCACTTCAGACTCATCCGGACGAGCAGAGCAAACAAGTACATGGTGTTGATGAAGTTCCGGGATCCGAAGAAGGCGCGGGACTGGAGGAAAGACTGGAACGGGAAGACGTTCAACAGCATGGAGGTGAGTTGTGTCAGGCTACGATGCACTGACCGAGGACAGCAGAGCTGACCGTCCTGCAGCCGGAATACTGCCACGTCGTCTTCGTCAAGTCCATCTCCTTCCAGACCGACTCATCCAACCGCGATCCCTCCTCGTACCCCGACCTTACCAACGATCCCTTTACACCGGCCCCTACCACCGAACCCACCGCTCCGCTGCCCTCAAGTGTCACCTCCACCTCCCCACTAACTACGAAGCCGATACCCCCACCCACCCCCTCTCTTGTCGAACTCCCCACCTGCCCCGTCTGCCTCGAGCGCATGGACGAGACAACCGGTCTCCTCACAATCCTCTGCCAGCACGTATTCCACTGTGCCTGTCTCGAGAAATGGCGAGGTAGTGGCTGCCCCGTCTGCCGGTACACCCAAAACGACGCCTTCTCGCACTCGACCACCGAGTCGCCCGAGAACGAATGCAGCGTATGCAGCAGCACGGCCAACCTCTGGATCTGCCTGATCTGCGGCAACATAGGCTGCGGCCGCTACGACTCAGCGCACGCCTTCGCCCACTACGAATCCACCTCGCACACGTACGCCATGGACGTCGTCTCGCAGCACGTCTGGGACTACGCCGGCGACGGCTACGTGCACCGGCTGATCCAAAACAAGGCCGACGGCAAGCTCGTCGACCTGCCCGCCTCAACGCACCCCAACACCACCTCCGCCTTCGCGCCCCACAACTCCATGACGGGCTACGCCAACGACACGGTCCCGCGCGAGAAGGTCGACAACATGGGCATGGAGTACGCATACCTGCTGACCTCCCAGCTCGACTCGCAGCGCCGCTTCTTCGAAGAGCAGGTCGAGCGCGCAGCCGACAAAGCCGCCAAAGCCGCGTCCTCGGCCGACGCTGCGCAGCGCTCCGTCGCGGACCTGTCGAAACAATTGTCGGCGCTGGAATCAGCGCACAGCGACGCGCAGACCAGCATCGCTAGTCTAGAGCGCGACGCCGCGCGGCACAAGGCGCGGGCCGAGACGTCGACGGAGCTGGCGCGCAAGCTGGGCAAGCAGGTCCGCGAAGAGCAGACCATCAACGAGAGCCTGATGACGCGGATTGCGTTTCTGGAGAAGAGGGCCGGGGATGCGGAGACGAGGGCGCTGGAGGTGGAACAGCAGAAGGTGGAGCTCGAGGAGCAGAATCGCGATCTGAGTTTCTTTATTGAGGCCCAGGATAAACTAAGGAGTATGCAGACGGAGGAGGGCGGTGGGCTTGAGGAGGCTGAGTTGCAGAGTGCGTTTACGGAGGTTGGCGAGGGGAAGGGGAAGGCGAAGGGTAAGGGCAAGGGGAAGGGGAGGAAGAAGTGATATGTGTTTGTGAAGTGGTGCATGCTCGTTAGGTCGGTCGTTTCTATCTTTATGGTGAGGGATGGTTTTTACTGGGATTTGCATAGCCATGGCGTTCTTCATAGCGCGGAACCCGTGGGCGCGCCCGGAAAGCATCATGGGCCGTCCAGTCCAGGTGAGCGCGTTTGATCTTAGATACCCCAATTATCATGTCACACACTCAATATATACTCATACAGTCTTCTACATTCACGTAGTCACGTCAGCGTTCACATCTCAATCACAATTTGGAACCAGTCCAGTTCAATCCAGTTCGCATTTCAATCATGAATAATCAACCCAACAGACTACCCAAATGCCAACTCCTGTGACAGAAAATGCCGTCCTATAAATACATTGCACAGTCTCAGAGCTGTAGTCGTCTTCGGGGGGAATGGGGGGTTGGGGTAGGGGCCTTCCATGCATGCATGCATACATATGATGATCATTGTAGCCAGCCGTGTCGTCGTCAGTCATTGTCATCCATCCAAACCCAAAACTCAGCGTACGTCAAAAATGAAGGACTGGTGGTAGAAAGTGAAAAGGGAAGAAATGAAGAAATAGAACAGGAAGCGACCCAAGCCACACACCATTACCATCCAAACTTAGCCAGACTCCCAAGTCTCCAAAGATTTACGCCCGAGAGATGTAAAATAGTCCAGAAGAAATGATGAAGGCATCCAATGTTCCAGTGTACGCATCGTTATCCGAGTCATCGGTCAAATTCTGACATAGAGCACCAGACTCGTTCGAGAGGAATCAAGACAGGACCAGCGATCGCAATAGTCCAAGAAAGGTGTCCGTCACAAGAGGAGGGATGTCGTCCAAAGGGCGGTGTTGACGGAATATCCAAAGCGTTCGTTGATATTGGTCATATCCAATCATCATCAACCTTCGTACTCTTCTCGATAGCAATCTCCTTCTCGAACTTCAAGTCCAGTCCGAGGCCAAGTCCCATGTCAACTTTTGGTGCTTCAAGTTTTGGCGCTGGCGTCGTCTTCTTTGGGCTGCTCTTGACCGGGCTCGAAGGTGTCTTCCCATCGCTTGCACCCATTCTAACCGTCTTTACATCCCACCCATCTTCCAGTGCAGCCGCAACCCAGACTTTGAGCGCGTCATGGACGGCGCCGTAGTACTTTACACTGCAAGTGCGAAGATGACCGATGATCTTCTCGAAGCCAGATACTCGGAGTTCGTTACGCATCGTGTTGCGCGCCTCGCGAGTGGGAAGAGAGGCTATGATGCCGTTCAGTAGATCGAGATGGGTCGTCAAGTAGTTCGTTGCGTCCCATTCCACGCCGCCGACATAGGGCTGTGCTGGCACTATGGCGCGTTGGCCGGGAAAGTGTGATTTGACGTACGTTTTCGGAGGCTCATTGGAGTCCACTGGCTTAGGCACAACCTGCAGCTGATGGATAAAAATCCAGAACACTTCTTTCGTAACGTTGGTAATCTCCTTGCACCAGACGGTGTACGGCCGCGGCTGATGCATTTGCAGAACAAAGGGTACCGTGGAAGACTCCTTCTCCTTAACCGGGTCCTTTAGATACTTCATGAGCTCGACAGCGCGGGAAGTGAGCGCACCCTCAGGTGCCATAGAGATATGCGCGTAGATAATCTGGATTACGAGCTCGCGCGTGGTGAACTCGCTTGGCCCTTTGTGCTCCTCGTCGAAGAGCATCCCAAGAAGCTTAGGGAACAGGGTTGGAGCAATGTCGGCAAATTGTCGCAACGCTGAATCGGTCGTGCATAGGCCCTTGAGGCATCGCAGCACTTCGTGCAGTAATTGATCCTCATGGTCTTCGCGCCACTCAACCTCCATGATGCGGTAGAGTAGACTGACCAGCTCCGTAAGACCACCGTCTTGGATGAATACATCGACCCACTCAACCGTTTCATTGCGGAGCAATTGTCGAAGCTTATGAAGCCTGCCGACCTCGACGTCTTCTGGCTTGGTGACCGTGCGCATGTATGTGATGAAGTCCTCAGGAGTCGACGTCTTTGAGCCATTGTTCGATCGTGTAGATCCATTAGACACCAGTGACCTCGATGAAGGAGATTTCGGAATTGGAGTGGACTTTGATGATATCTTTCGGTCATTGCCAGGCCGGTCCGCCTTGTATTTCTTGACAGGGGAATCACCCTTGCTAAAGGTGAAGGTCCTGCTTCTCGGCCGCTCGCGTTTGGAAGAACCACCGTTCGTGTCTTTCTCGTTCCTATCTTTGGCTTCCTCGTCCGGACTATCTTGGGATCTGAGCCCCCGACCAAGCGTGGGCTTGGCCGACTTGTTTCCAGCAGCTTTTGCGATTGCAGATTGTGCAGACGTAGCTCGCGAGATGGTGGGAGTATCGAGTTTGTGCGTTCGGACGAAATCAGCCTTGACATCGAGTTTCAGGGTTCGCATCGCTGCGCGTTGGTGTTGGGGAATGTTTCTCGATTCCTACAAGCGCGCGGGTCAGCGAAGTCATACAGAGAGGTTAAGTTGATGAACTCACAAGAACATCCTCAAACTCCGCCTCGACGGTCTGGGGGTCCAGCTTCGCTGTGGGAGTTGCAGTGACCTGGCCTTCCTTGGCCTTACCATTGAATGCCGCTACAGCTGCCATAACCCTATTAGGCTTCTTGACGGGCGACGCAGCATGCTTCACAGGTTCCTCTTTCCTCTTCGCGCTGTCAGAGCTCGAGCGCCGAAGCATCCCTCGTGTACTGACGCCTTGAGCTGACGCATTGTCTTTTGGTCTTCCTTCGTTTCCCTTGGTATCTGACAGAGGCGCACGCTCATTGCTCCTCTTACGAGTCAATGTCTCGATGAAAGATGTTCCCGAATTGCTGTGGGGGAGTATGTACGACTTGGGACGTTCTTTCACAACAGGCCGTTTCTGAAGAGACGGCTGGCCGTAGTCGAAGAAATTGCGCTGCTTCGAAGGCGAGTAGTCTTGTGGTGTATACAGTCGGATCTCTTCCTCGATGCTTCGCCGGTCGTTGAGGGGCACTTTGCTTGTGGTGGTGATCTCCTGAAGCGCTTGGGAGCTGAACTGGGCCCAGATGGGAGTGTGCACCGGACCCGACGCATTGGCAGAGCTGGGTGGTGTTGTGTTCTCCTTGTCCTTGGTCAACGCGACCTTGCTCTCCTTTGGCTGCTTGGACTTGCCAAACACGGCACCGAGATTCGTCGACGACTTGGTCTTCTTAGGCTTGGCCATGGACGAGTCTTCGCCTGTTCGACTCTTGTCTCTTGCCCTGCGCTCGCTCGAGTCCTCCTTGGCTTTCTCTTTCTCCTTGTCCTTGCCCAGCGATCGCAGCGACACGGAGCTCAGCGTCTTCTTGTGCAGGCCCTTTGACGGACTGGCTTTGGGATCCTGGGGCAGTGGTTTGCGTGGGGACGGCGGGTTGGTAGGAATATGGTGGCTTCTCGCCGCAGACCGCAGCTGGCTGTGCGGATGGTCGGGCGGCAGCAATGGCATCTGCATCGGCATCGGCCCTGCGTTCGTGGCTGGGTTGTGCGGACGGCTGTCCGGCTGCTCTTTGTTCAGCGGAGTGCCGTCCGACGGCGCACGCTTGTGGTTCTTTGGTACAATAATGGACTTGAGCATCGACGCCGATTTGTTGCGCGCGTGGCCTCGCCGGTTGCCCGCAGCTTCAGGCGGAGCCATTGATGATGCCATGGCGAAGAAAGAAAGGAAGTCGCGGCCGGATGCCAGGGAACAACCCCCAGGCAAGAAACGAAATAAAATGTTTTGGCTATAGCAGAAACGAAGGCATAATAGAAGGAGAAGGTGAGGTCAAGCGTGGTCCAGTCGAGACCGGACTGTTGACGCTGCCCGTTCCCATGGCGACACGCGCTAGCGGGGTTGGACGTCGCGCCATGTCATCGCTCCTGCCTACGCCCGCCATTCATGATCCATCGCAGACTATGCAGAATACGACCGTCTGGTCCGAGGGCAGCCGACACTTTTGCGGTGGAGATACACAGCTCTGTCGATAACGAGGAGCATTGCTTCCCAAATGTATGTATTCAAATAGAAACGCCTGCATCTGCGGGCTGGCGTGCGAAACGCTGCGCTACCGTCACGGAAGCAAGGAGAAGAAACGAAGTAGTGAGACAAAGGAGAGACGAGAAAATGAACACATATGCGGCCCTTCCTCCTTGGACATCCCTTGCTCCCGTATATCACATGCTTTCGCCGTGTCTAACGATAGCCCCAATTGCCATTCAGCTGCATCATCCCCCCCTCCACAACATCTCCGTGGGTCGGCATCCTACTGATCGGGCGCGATAGACCCAGATTGTTGGTTTTCAGACACCCACCAGTATTCAAGCACAACCCACTGCCACAGCAGTTGTTCGGAATGCACACAAATCCTAGGCTGCAGTCGTCAGTCGTGTCGCATCTGTCAAAGTCATCACAGAAGCCGTCGCCAGAGAAGCAGACACCATTGTCGTCTACATCTGTGCCGCAGATGCACGTGCTGTTAGTTGGGCCGCATGCTCGGAGGAAGCCGCAGGTCGAGTCACAGGGCGGACGCGTGCAGACACCATTCGTGCACGTATTGCCCTCTGGGCATTTAAATCCGCATCCACCACAGTTTTGCACATCAGTACCCAAATCCACGCACGTCCCGTCGCAGAGCTCGACGTTGTCTCCCCCACAAGGCGTTGAGGTAGGCGATTCCGAGCTCGTCGTGTTCGTGGGCCCCACGATCGTTGTCGTGGGGTTGAGCGACGTGGTGATGCTCCCACTGACCGAGGCCGAGCTCGTTAGTGTGGTGTTGGTCGTAGGATAGGCCGGGGGCGTGCTTGTTGTACACGGCACCGAGGTGCTATTGAGCGACGAAGACGTGCTGAATTCTGCTGAAGTCGTCTCGGAGATGAACGAGTGAGATGAGCTGGCAGAGACAGATGTCCCTGAAGATACGGAGGTCTCTGACGACACTGAAGTTCCAGAAGATACGGACGTCCCAGATGATACAGAAGTGCCGGAAGAGACCGAGGTTTCTGAGGTCACAGTCCCAGAACTTGCCGAGCTAGAGGACGTGAATACTATTGTCGTCAGGGATGTCGATGAGTTGTAACTCATTGTGACCGTCGTAGTCGACTCGGACGAGGGTGGCGGTGGTGTCACTGTGGTGTTAGATGGGATGCTCGTGGAGGACTCGAAGCTCGTCGTGTTCGTCGGGACGCCCGTAGAGGAGGCAAAACTCGTGGTGTTTGTCAGTACTCGTGTCGAGGAAACGACGCTCGTGGTATTTGTTGGGACTCCCGTAGAAGAAACGAAACTAGTGGTATTTGTAGGGACTCCCGTAGAAGAAATGAAACTGGTGGTGTTTGTAGGGACTCCTGTAGATGATAGAATGCCCGTAGTATTTGTAGGGACCCCCGTAGAGGATAGAACGCCCGTGGTGTTTGTGGGGACTTCCGTGGAGGAAAAGAGGCTCGTAGTGTTTGTTGGAACTCCCGTGGAGGAAACGAAACTCGTCGTATTTGTCGGACCTCCTGTAGAGGATGGAATGCCTGTGGTGTTTGTCGGAACTCCCGTAGAGGAAATGATGCCTGTGGTGTTCGTTGGGACTCCCGTAGAAGAAACGAAACTCGTGGTATCTGTCGGGACGCCCGTCGAGGAAACGAAACTCGTGGTGTTCGTTGGAACTCCCGTAGAGGAAAGGATACTCGTAGCATTCGTCGGCACAGCTGTACTTGTCCCATTCGAGGGCACCTCTGTGGATGAACTTATCCCGGAAGTGTTCGAGGGGACTTCGGTCGTCGAGATTACGGTGGTATTGGACGGTACGCCCGTTGTTGTCAGGATCGAGCTGATATTGGAGGGCAGATTCGTGGTTGTCAAAACCGAGGTCGTATTGGAGGGCACACCTGTTGTCAAAATCGAGCTCGTGTTAGAGTACAAGACGGTTGTGGTCGGGAGTCCAGCTGAGCTTGAGGGTTCAAATGTCGTGGACGAGATTATGCCGCTTGTGTTAGAGGGCACTCCCGTTGTAGGCGAGATTACACTTGTGTTTGAGGGGCTCTCCGTTGTTGTGGGAAGCGATGCGCTTGTGGTCGAGGGAAGCTGTGTTGTGGTGGAAAGCGATGTCGTTGTGTTAGGCGGCAAGAGTGTGCTTGAGCTCAATGTCCCGGTCGTGCTGGAGGGCACTTCCGTAGACGACAAAGTTACCCCGGTCGTATTCGACGGGAGACTGGCGGTCGATGAAACTGTTCCCGTTGTGTTCGAGAACACTCCCGTCGTGGACACCGATGCACTCGGACCGGATGTGCTTGCCACAGATGTGGACGGCACGGATGAACTCTCTGACGTGATCGAGCCTGAGGTGCTCGATCCCGAGGTAAGTGAACTCAAATTGCTTGATTCGGAAGTGGCTGACACCGACGATGAGGATCCCGAGGAGCCTGATACCACAGGGCTGCTCGATCCGGAAGTAGACGAGACCGATGCACTCGATGAAGATGCTGTTAGAGTATACGTGTTACACGAGCCGGTTACTGTGTCCGTAGTTGTCGTAAGATCCGTTTTGGTAATAGTCTAACGATGGTAAGCTCAGGAATCCGCTGGAGGCGATCGATGTTACTCACGGCTCCTGATGAGGTTGTGGTATCAGACGCCACTCCCATGCATCCGCAGGCACTTGAGTAGCGTATACTGGGACACGCGCTTGTCGCATAATCGGGAATCGCGGCGTGGCTAGCCTCAAGCGTTGTGCTGGCGACTTGAGGTCTGCGCTTGGCTTTCGGAACACGAAAAGCACCTGACGGACTGACCGCAATGAAAGGGCCTGACGAACTGGCTGTCAGACACGGTGGATTGTATGTGTGCGTTTCAACGATAGTGGCTGTAGTCAGGATGATACTGGAATGCGATCGATTAGTCCGCTGTCACACATGAAGACGTACAAAACATACGTAGGATCGATGTAGTAAGTCGTTGTCATGAAATCCATGCAGTTCATCGTGCCTGTTGTGGGATGATCCGGCCCTCGCCTTGTTCCGTTGATGGCCCGAAGACAATCATCTTGATGACAAGCCAACTGTCTGCTCTCGAAGACATTTGCTAATTGCCACTCCCCCATGAAGCTTGCTGATGTGGTCAAGGTCCAGAAGGAAATAAAATGAATGACGGTGGAAAGCTTCATCTTGGCTTTCGCAATTGAAGATATATCGCTCAAAGGCCCATAGGGGCTCCAGAACGAGAGGATGGTGTCCTTTATACATCCTGCACGCTTCGGTGATATGCCGCAGAAAGGGAGAGTGCGCTAAGTGGATCGTAGCAAAGACACATGCCCTTACTGCTCCTCCAGCTTAGGATTAGCAGAAAGCCTGCTGGCGTTTCTCAGATTACCGGTTGGGGGCTTGCACCTGGCACAACCTTTCCATGACACTGTGAACCCTAAGGCTTTGGAAGATCAGTTGACGTTCGGGTGGTAATGTGGCGGGGATCCAAGTCTTTGCCTCTAGAACAGCAAGTGGGATAGTCAATGTCCACGGTGCCATGGAAAGAGTTGGAGAGCCAGCTACGGTATAGACCCACAATGAACACTCGCGATGCTTGACACCGGTGTCACAGGCGATGTCGGTATGGTGGAGATAGGTATGGGCCAGACACACCGAAGGACTGTATGACAGCTACGTAGAGGAGGCACAGAACTTTGCTGTGTCGGACCGAGTGGTCAATGTCAGCTAGGAAGTCCTGAGTACGTTTGTGTCCTGAGCCTAATGCAGGTACACCAGCCTCAGTCTAAGAGCTAAAAGCAAGGCTGAGACAGAGACATCAGCTGTTGATTCTGTGCGGTTGCTGACCCGATATTGGTGGCTGCTACTCACGACGTCGGCGTCCGCGATGTGTAGGCTCGAATCAGATGCTGACTAGAATACGGCTCGAGACGCTACCAGGGCCGAAGATGCACAGCGGGTAAACCGGGGCATGGAGAACAGTTTGTCGCACAGAATAATCGCAGGACTTGGCCCTCTGAGCCGAGCAACACAGTGATCGGAAGAAGATCAAGAGACAGCTACGTTCGAACCAGAACGAGACTGACAGCTTCCAGAGCATAGGCTAATTTCTCAGAGTTTCCATAAATTTTGGCGTAGTAAGACTTACGACGATTTCTATTGGATCGTGAATCGCTTGCCTCGCATCTTGTATCAGGACTTCGTCGCCCTTGTCGGAGACCTGCATTCGTTGCTTTACTCGAAGTGGGCGTGTCGATAGCGCGCATGATCAGGGACACATGAGTGACCTGGGCCTGCGCCACTGTGACACAAAAGACTCACAGCGGGTACAATGGCATATTGGCCGGTTTCAGAGAGACGAAAGCCTTCAGAAAGAAAGTCGATACCTTCCACGTCGAAACTCTAGACGCAGTCTCGTCTGGGTCATGGTCGGTTTTGGAGCCGATGTCAACCCGTCCGAAGCAGTCACACAGTATGTCCATTTGCCACGTTGTAACCCGGAGTCGAATCTCCCATGGTTGTACTGGCAGGTACCGGGCTCGTGGAAATGGATCTTCTGGTTCTTCTCTCGCAGGCTCAAGTGCGGGGTCGAGTGATGCGAGGAGTCGACATCCGGAGATTTGGGCAAGACCACTCCAACGAGCAGCCACGGTCACCTTGCCACCAGAGGCCAGTTCTAACAGCAGAAGACATGTAGATGATTGCAACTCTCGCAAGCCATTCGAAGAATAATCAACCCGAAAACTCCTCTTTCATTAGGCAGGGGGTAGAAAATTGGCGAACAGTACGCCTTGAATGATTGCGTACATGAACATCCAACGAAATGTTGCTGATGATCTGCTTTTTTCCTGGTTTTGAGATTGATTCACAATCCACTCCGCGATAACCATGTACCATATCGGGTAGCCAGAAGCTATGCGGTTGATGATCTGAACATGAAAGGTTGTAGCAGCGGTAACAGCAAGTGCGAGTTGAGGCAAAGCCAACTGAGGAAACGCGCAAAGCTTAGCTTCTGGAGACGCTTGACCTAAAGCACCAGGACTTTGACAAGCAGGGACACCGACCGACTGCCGGCGCTGGACTTCGCGTAACACTGTGAGACTGGAGACGGACAGCAGCCATAGCATCGGTGCGGCAGCCAGGAACAGTGGCAGATTCGATAGAGTCCAGTATCGAAGGAATCCTACATTCCTAGCTTGGGATTAGCGGGGCTAGTCGCAAGGATTCAAGGATACGTACCAGTAGTGCCTCTGTACCCATGAGTAAATGCTGGGTATCTGTTTCTCACACCACGGCCTTCCGTCCGTAGTTGTGTCGCTACTCGCACAATATTCCTGATAGGCGATGACTTGGGGAGTGACGAATCCGACGAAGAGGAAGCAGCCGGCAACGCACGTAATGATTGTCCTTCTCAGGTCGTGCAGTTCCCATTTCCAAGTCAAGAAGCTGGGCAGCGAGCATGCAACCTCAAACAGGAAGATAACGCCACTGAGCAAGCCATTGCTCCTGACGAGAGTCGCGAGACCGAAAAAAGCGCCAGAGCTTAGCATGTACGCGTCTTGAGACAATGTCCATGCTCCCGATGCACTCGATGCCTGTTTAGCGAGTACATAGTGGAGCATCCCAGTGAAGTTGAGTGCGGCGAACAGAGATTCCGTGTAAGGTGCGGTCAAAAAGAGGCCTGCGGGAGAAAATACATGGAGTATAGCCGTAACGAGAGCAATACGATTGTTCGCCCTCGGTGGCATGACACGTCGAATCAGGCGGTACAATACTAGGACAGAAAGGAGATGGAAAAGGTTGGAGACAATGAACCCACTCCATATGTAGTACTTGACATGGTCTTCTGTGGGCCCAAAGACGACTGAAGAGAAGTCAGACTAATTTGCCAGGAGTGCAAAGAGAACCTCACAGTCTTTCAATGCACCTAAGCCTTTGGAGTAGGCCCAACTAAAGGCCCATTCCTGTTCGTAGCGATAGCCGCGCTTGGCGGCCATGACGAAGTAAAGCGAGTCCCATCTGAACAGATTGAGAGCAATACGATCCTGGTAAGACGAAGATGGAAACGCTGCGTGCCGGTGCCCAATCTCCCCGAATAAGACGAGTCCCGAGGTGTCATACCCAGGCCCCGGACAGAGGGCGGTTAGCAGGGTCAAGAATGATTTCCAAGCGACGAATGTCCAGACTAGAGGACCGTCTTGACTTGTAGCAAAGGATGCAGATGTGGGACTCATCTTTCGTTATGGAGGGCAACGGCGGTAGTCAGCGTTCGCCAATCAGAGCATGTTTGAGGCTTCTGGAGAGCGGGAGCGGAGAGCGGATATTAGTATGACCGGGGCCGTGACCGCTCACGGACTAGCGTCCGCTTAGCCGCCAAGACGCACATTCGGCTGCTCGACTTTGACTTTTCCGCACGGCTTCGAAACTTCGACCACCCACTCCGTCGCCGTCCGCCAACAACCACACGGTAAGCGCACTCCCTCCCCACGTTGCTCTGTTCTGCAGTTCAATTTCTCGCATGATCCCGACTTGGAATCATGTCGATCGTGACGATGGCTAGAGCAAGGAGTGGCAGCAATGCCTTCCTACTCTTAGAGACACAGAATCCTCCAAGTGAATGAACTTTCGCTGATGGTTTCTGTTCTCAATGACAGCCTCGACGACGAACACAATGCCACCCAAAGGCAAGAAAGCGGCGCCCGCGCCATTCCCCCAGGGAAAAGCCGGTGCGAAGAAGCCCGCCAAGGTACGTGACAATGACATCCCGACTGACCTGCGGTTGCGCGCAGGCAATACACGCCAGCTAACCCATCGGCGCAGAACCCCCTCATCGAGAAGCGCCCGCGCAACTATGGCATCGGCCAGGACATCCAGCCCGCCCGCAACCTGTCGCGCATGGTGCGTTGGCCGGCCTATGTACGTCTTCAGCGCCAGAAGAAGATCCTCAACCTCCGGTTGAAGGTCCCGCCCTCGATCGCTCAGTTCCAGCATGTCCTCGACCGCAACAGTAAGATTCACAATCGAACAAGGGACAGGAAGCTAGCTAACGAGGAACAGCCGCCGCTCAAGCCTTCAAGCTGCTCAACAAGTACCGACCGGAGACCAAGGCTGAGAAGAAGGAGCGTCTGACCAAGGAGGCTACCGCCGTCTCCAACGGACAAAAGAAGGAGGATGTCAGCAAGAAGCCCTACACCGCCAAGTATGGTCTCAACCACGTCGTCGGACTCGTCGAGAACAAGAAGGCGTCACTGGTCTTGATCCCCAATGACGTCGATCCCATCGAGTTGGTCGTCTTCCTCCCGGCTCTCTGCCGCAAGATGGGTGTCCCCTACGCCATCGTCAAGGGCAAGGCCAGGCTCGGCACGGTCGTTCATCAGAAGGTAAGCCTTGGACGATTCTTGTCAACATTGTTAGTTACTAATTCTTTTCCTAGACCGCCGCCGTGCTTGCTTTGACCGAGGTCCGATCCGAGGACAAGAGCGAGCTCTCCAAGCTCGTCTCCGCCATCAAGGAAGGCTACCTCGAGAAGCACCAGGATGCTATCCGCCACTGGGGCGGTGGTATCATGGGCGCCAAGGCCAACGCTCGCACAGAGAAGCGAAGGAAGGCAATCGAGAGCGCCATCAAGATCTAAAAGATCGACAATGGCTGAGGGTATTCCGTGGGTTCAGGCGTCTCATACATGCATGTAGCGGGTTTCTAGCAATACCTCGGTGTTTGGGCCGACCAAAAGCAGTCAATATCGGCTGTAATCAACTTTTATGAACTTCACGGATTACTCACAGTCTTCTTTGCGCATTGCAAGTGATGCATAAGCCCTAGAGTGGGGCGCCTTGAAGGAACTTGCCCGCATGCATCTTAGCTAGAAGGTACCCCTCCACGCCCCTCCTCCGTCGTCGGGCGGAACAAGTTCCTCAAACATCGGTCGCGTTCAATAACAAACACTCTGTAGACACAGCACACATTCTACAAGCACGCACACTGCGACATCGCTTTCACGTCGCACTCGTGCTAGTTCATAGCGAAGATATTCGAATCAGAGATTCAGAAGCCACCGAAAGTCCAACCCAGCCCTTTGGCTGTTTCAAGCTTTAATGTCAATCTTTTCAACCCAATATGGAACCCTAACTGGCTGACTGTGGTGCAGACACGCGGTCCTTACCAATTGGGAGGCTGTATCGCAAAACATGCCTTTGACAATTCTCTCGGACGAAAACGTGCGCTCCGTCCTACACAGTCTTACACGAGCAGATATCCTCGACCTCCAGCAAAGTCTGGCGGATGCACTACACTACTACTCCACATCCACTGAGAACGACGATCTCAATGGCTGCTGCTCATCATACCAGCCTTTGCGCACAGCACTCGAGCGGAAGGATGGCCAAACAACGCTCTTTATGCCCGCAAGCTCAAATGATGGCCTTGGTGTGAAGATTGTAACACTTCAAACCCCTAAGACGACCTCCAAGAAAGCTACAGATAGCAGTACCGACAGCGGTTCCCTCCCATCAATAGACGCCCTCTCCCTCTCGACCCAATCGACGACGTCCTCGAGCTCCGCCGCCGGTGTCCCGCCCCCCTCCGTCGACAGCGCGAATTCTACTGTGCCGCGCGGCCTCCTCGCCATTCTAGATAAAGCTGGAACACCGCGCGCCTTCATCAATGCTGAGGAGATCACCGCATTCCGCACCGCCCTCGCATCGACCATGCTCTTCAAGAAGCGCCACAACGTGCACGACGTGACCGTCTTCGGCGCAGGGAAACAAGCCTATTGGCACATACGCCTGGCGCTTCTCCTTCGCGGTCCAGAAATCCACCACCTGAACATCATAAACCGATCCTTCGAACGCGCCGCCACGCTCATGAAATCGCTATACTCGTCCGTCTCCGAATACCCCAACTCTCCCGAACTCGCACGCCCGAAGATTCAGATACTCACCCCGAGCCACAACGAGCACGAGCGCCTGCTCAAGAGCATCGTGCGCGGCAGCTCGGTCTTGTTCTGCACGACGCCGAGCTGCGAACCGCTGTTCCCGGCGAGCTATCTGACGAACACGGAGGGTCGGAAGAAAGGCCGGTATATCGCGGCAATTGGCAGCTATAAACCGCATATGGTGGAGATACACCCGGAGATCCTGAAGCAGAACGTGGCGCCGGAGCATGGACGACACCATCACAAACATGCGGCGACAGGCGGGGCGATTGTAGTGGATTCGGTGGATGCGTGTCTGAAGGAGGCGGGCGAGATCATACAAGCGGGATTGTCGGGCAGGGAAGTTGTCGAGATTGGGGAGCTCATTATGCTTAAGAAGGATGCTGAGCAGAGGCGGCTTGAGACAGCGAGTCGTCGGTCCTCGGCGAGTGATGATAGTGGCGTGGGGTTGGATACTAGGGGTGTGGAGCTTGGGGAGGCGAAGAAGGTTAAGGGGAAGAGCAGAGAGCCGGAGGATAAGGAGGACAAGGGCATGATGGAGTGGTTGCAGAGGGGGAATGTGATTTTCAAGATGGTGGGGTTGGGACTCATGGATGTTGTTGTTGGGGGTGAGCTGGTGAGGATAGCGGATGGAAGGGGGGTTGGTGTGAGGATTGATAACTTTTAGGGGTGACTTGGAAGCGAGTTGGGAGGCCAGGTCTTGGATGGCTGGCTCATTACTCTGGATGTCGAGACGGACCGATGACAGTGGGACCTTAGACTGCGGCATTGGCGGGTATGTGACAACGTACTCTTCTCATGTCATCATAGTGAGGCATCGTAGGCGTTAGACTTCTGCGTACAAGTAACATATCCCGGATGGCCATCCATCACTATTTCCAATCCGACATTGTATATTGAGAGATGCTCCATGTCCGTCTATCCCATGTGAACAGCAAGGATATTCTTCCAACATAAGACGTGGTATGGTGAATAGAGTTTGAACGTACAGCAGACAGATTACAGCACATCAACTCGAAAAGCCAGCGCATTGTACGATGATGCCTGGCACGATGTTGCAGACGCACGCAGCAGCCCTGGAAAGCAATGTACGAAACTCGGACATATATGTACAGTACTCCAACCCTGATCGGCCATTGCAGTCTAGGCCTGCAGCCCGGTACAATACGTTCTTTTCGGCAAATACAAATTTTCCGACCTCTGCTAGTTCCGGTACCGGTGGTTACTGTATAGAGAAAGTCTTGACCCGGATATATCCATGTAGGTATTCGCTCACGTGGTAACACTACTTAGCAACTGCCCAGGTATGCACTATGCAGGCTGAGTGAATGAAATCCACGATGCTGACGGCACGCACCACAGACTATGGCAGCTTGGGCGCCACACCTAGGATTTGAATGCCAGACCCGTAAGCACTGCTCAAGCCAAGCCAAGCATCGTAGCATCCTATGCCGTTCCACGGACGAATCTGGAAAAGAGGCCCAAGTTCCCATCTCGTATACCGAATCTAGATATGGAACTAGACATAGATATAGCAAAACCCAAACACCAAGCCTCTGATAAGCGTCAGCGAACAATCTTGGAACTCTCGAAACCGTAAAGTTCATTCTAGGCATTCACATTGATGACTATAGGAGCGCTGAAGCTGCTGAGTGGCGTCTACATACATACCCGTATTACTCTGACTCGCCTGACCTCACCTAACCTCACCTCAACTTCCCAATCCAGCTCTCCAATCCACTGTTTCAAACGCAGCTCCAGATGTCACGCCACACGCCAAAACCCCTCCCACCACCATGTCAGTCCTGTCAGTCATTCGCTCACATTACCGTATAAGGTATGTGTTCGGTACCTGGTATACTGCACCTTATCACGTCCGGTAAGACTCCGAGTTGCGCCCGAAAAGCTACACAAGTTGTTATAACAGCTTATTAATATAAGATATAGTTATAAGCAATCTATTTATTAGTAGAGAGCAAACTAATAGAGCCGGCTAAGCCTAAAGAAGGCTATATATTACTGAGTAAGTGTTACACAATAATCTCGGGAGTAACTCGGAGTCTCACCGGACGTGGTAAGGTGCAGTAGGTATCTCCCCCATACTATGGTATGCCGTCCCGAATCAGCAACCCTTGCGGCCGATTATCACCGTTGCATGTGCCCATCAGCTTCCCACTGTCCCAGCGATGCACTTCTGATATCGAACATTAGTAAAGACATGTTTAGCATTGGAATTTTTAGTGAACGAGATGAGAAATGGCCATTATCCATGGATGGACCCGGCATCTCAATGGTACCGGCATCCGGGCCCCGACGGACCCGACGCATAGTTATGCGATGCCGCGATTCTTCACGGGAAGACTCATTGCGGAAGATCCGCGGGATTTACAGAGTCACGATCTTGACCAAGAGCTTGCATCGGGAGTCCGGAAGTTTAGTATTCCAGGCGAGTCTCAGTGATCAGACATTCCGTGGAAATTCCATAGCGGGCGAAGACAAGTCCCGACGCTGGAAAGGCCCAAGTGCCCGAGGTACGCAACAAGACACCCACTAGAATTGCGCAAAAGGGCAGGTGTTTTGAGATAGGTTTAGACATTGAGCTAGCTATGCGAGGAAACAGCTATGTAGAATACCGAAGTACGACCAAGTACAATGGGGTATATGTGGTATCAATACAGAGGAATACCAAGCAGGATATGTCGAGGACACGGAGCAAGCAGCGGGGAGTCGAGTGTGTAGTAGGGACAGAGACAAGAAAATACCGAACACGCGACGAAAAGCGATTGACAAAGGCCGAGGTCATTTCCAGACCAGCAGCCCAAAACCCAGCGAATGATGCCCTTTTGAACACCGGAGAATGCCACCCGGAAATGCTTGAAGATGACGAAATGTAAAACCCAAAAACTCCAGACAGACATGTTGCTGCCATGCACACTCTTCGGGTAGGAGTAGTGTAGATATGTTACTCCTTATCTCTTCGAAAGATACTGAGAAATCGTTGCTTGAACCGGTCGCTTCGTCGTCGGCCATCGTGCTCCTTCTCTTTCTCTTTCCTCCTAGCCTTCTCCTTTTTCTTCATTGATTTTTCGTTTTTGTCTTGCATGACCACCATGCTTGTTGGGCGAGACTTGAGACCGTTTCCTTCGACTACCCCGGAGTCCCACAACCCAGCTGTCGTCACAGGGTTATATGCGGATTGCGACTTGGTAGTTCGTGCTTTGCTAGGGGAAGCAGGCGAAGGCAGGCTCAACTCGGTACTAGGTTCAATAATCTGAATAGGGGTTGGAGTGGCTGCGGGAGTGTTAGGTGTATCCGGCAGAGCGAGCTCTTTGATCCGCAGCAACTCTATGCTGCGTTTAGACTGCCGCTCTTCTTCGCTCTCTTCAACTGGTTGGTCTTCGAGTGCTAGACCGAAACGCTTGCGGGTGCTCCCATTTCGAGTTCTAAGGTCTGCGGTTCCTGTTGAATTAGATCGGCGCGAACGTGTCTTCGGCAAGGGCGAGGACGAAGGAGACCCTCGGTTAAACGTAGGTGATGAAACAGAAGAAGCAAAGGAGGCGCTACTGTGCAATTTTTGCGTGCCAGTCCGGAAAAGCCGAGGGATGCTCTTACGATTCTCATCGGAAACGGAAGCTGGAGACACTGAGCGCGGAGAGTCAACGAAGGACATGGAAACAGCACGGGTGGGCCCGGCAGGACGAGCACTCCAGGACGTAGCTAACGGCGATGGACAAGCTGGGTTTCTCGATGCTGTATAGGCGGGTGACCAGTTCTCAGAGAATGCTACCCAGATGCCAGACACCACAATGAACCTGCGCAGAGCATCGTCAGTCGTGATCGGGATCTGGTCTCCACTCGAATCCAGGAAGGCGCTCGGGTCAAACAAGCTGGAGGGTGTGTCCAGGGGCGTGGCAGCAACACTTTGATTGAGGTCAGGCGTAGGCGGCGAAGTCGCAGTAGGCATATTATATGTGTCGAGAACGTCGATGGCAGATCGAGACATGCTGGCAATGATGGGATGGCGCCTAGAATAAGCACTGATTGTACTGAACTTGAACACCCTGTCCTCTGGACCGAGGGTAGGAGATGCGAGAGCCTGCGAGGTACTTGACATGGTGGAGACGCGGCGAACGTGCGGGGACTTGGTTATCCATCGGCGTTTGATTGGCAGACCATGGTCGTCTGTGAAGCAGAACTCATACCCCCCGTTCGTCATATTGGTGACCTCCCAGATTGAGCCATCATCCAGCAACAGCTCGGTCTTCTCACTGCAGTCTTTCTCGAGCTTCTTTGGCGGACAAATGATACCAATCACGTCCCTTGAACCCCATCGTTCGTCGTCAGATTTATGCTCTGCATCTTTGCTTCCATATTCCTCTGCTTTGACAATCAGTAGATCGCTGGGCCCGAGTTTGTCTCTCGTGTTGAAGGTACGGGCAAGCCGTCTAGTCGAACGGGGTGCTAGGAGAGAGTAGGGAATGACTTCGTACACAGGCTTAGGACGCTGTGAGAGAATGACCTGGTGCAGCTGTAATAGGACCTTTGGGCGGAGATGGAGCTTTTGACGGGGCGTGGTGCTCGGGGGAGGCTGGGCAAGCTTGTACGTCGTCTTGGACCGGGACGCGCGTTTCCTCGGCTTGCTCTCGAGCGAGGCAATGCTGCCCGCCGAAGCTGGTCGGGAGGGCGTGGGCGATGCTGGAGACACACGGGGCGCCGTGATCATGAGGTTTGGCGGCTCGGGGGTGCCAGGTGCGTCGGCGGCCTTGATGTCATCTGGGTGCGCGTCGGCAGGCGCAGGGGAGTCAACCCGCTTTCGCAGGACCGAGGACAGCAGGGAGAGTGGCATCTGTGAGAAGAAAGAGCCATTGTCTGCAGGAGCATCCGAGGGACTGGGTGTCGAGTATTCATGGCCGTGCTTTGCGGCGGCGTCTGCTGTCAACATGTCCAAGAACATGACGGTTGCTATGGACCATTGCTCGGATGGCTGGGGCAGCGGTCAGTATAGAGCCTCGACATGACTGCTGATGATGATGACGATGGAGGAGATGACGGCCAACGGCGCTGCCTGGGGCGGCCATGGCTTTTGGGTCTTTCACAGATCGGGTCGAGCGGCTGTGCTGAAGTTTGAGGAGAGAAAGCCCCCTCAGCTCTCGCAAACACTGCTAACCTCCGCTTGCGAGAAATGCGACAGGGCTGACTTACGACGTACAAGCCACAGCTAGCGACGCAGGGTCATCCTCGCGCCAAACTTTCGCAAATTGCAAATGCGGACTGGAAACGCGCCAAAAGTGAAGAGCTCACCGGGGGGCAAGCAGCGTAGAGGAGAAGAGGAGGACAACGGTCATACGAGGCCCCCTCAGGATGCCATTGGAGACGATGTCCCTCACCGGCTGTACCACCTCATCGCTCTGTCGGCGCTCTAAAGCACGAGGCGCAGAAAGAAGCAGGGTCAAATGCGGGCTTGTCGGCACTGTCAATCGTTCCGGGGGCCGTTCCCACGTCGTAAAACACGAGCCGCTTCTGGTAGCGATCCTCCTGCGCAGCCAGAGCTGATTTGCCAAACGTCTTTGTTTCATCGACAAGAATGGCTCGAACGGACTAGGCCGTCGCTTCCCTGCCCTAATGCAGATTGCTTTGTACCGTGTGATTGATTCTTCGTTACTCAGCGCTGAGCGCTCGGCGACCGACTACAGCATGCGTTGCTACTACAAAGTATTGTGGGGGCTGCTGAGTACCTTGAGGACAGTCTTCGGTCAGGGCCGTGGTCTGTCTGTGGCCCCTATAGAAGCAGAGGTATTGTTGGTGTCATCTCGGTGAGGAGAGCACCAGCGCGAGGTTCCGAGAGTTCCGGTGGCAGACGCCAGCCTGGACGCACATTGTGCCTCGTAGGAACACAACTGGGCGCGAGTACGTCGACGGGAGCCCGCGCTATGGATTGTTGGCTCAGGTAAACAGTAATTTCGAGTCGGCGTGACTATACTAGCGCAGCTCCGTACTGTTCGTACGTAGGGCCAGCATTGGCCGTATCAGTCAAGGCTCGAGTCTGACAGCCTCTGACCCATGGCTCACCTCTAGCTAGCCACAGCAGCTATCTGGATGCTTATTCTCACGAGAGTATCAATGTTTGAACGTTGATTGACTGCCGGGTCACTCACCCGACACTGTTGCTCTCGCAGAAGCTAACCTCGAAAACTCTTTCTGTTCACCGCCAGCGCCAGCGCAGCACCTCCACGCCCCATGCGATTCTCTGCCGCACTCTTTGCTGCATCCCAGGCGCCCTGTGACTCCAATTGCTTCTGCATAGCGCCATCCTGGTCGTTCCTCCGGCTACGTCCGCCCCAAACACTACACGCATTATAGCACGCACCTGTCAGCCGGTTAGGCCAACAGTAGTTAGTCTCCTCCCTTCAGTGACGGCATCAAAACTTTCCCGTCGTATACCGCTCCTTCCTCGATTACTATAGGTTTGTCCAAGACTTCCTGTGGTCGTGGTTCAGGAGTCCTCGGCCCCGGATAGGCTCCGGATAGGCTTCCATTCCGCGACGTTCCGAGTCAAGGATGACATCTGACCGTGGAAGAGAATCACAAATCGCCGAGCTGTTGAGTTGGTTTACCGAGAACGGCGGGCTGTTGAACGACAGTGTACGGATTCTGCACGATGAAGAGAGAGGCTTCCACGCGCGAGCACTGAAGCGACTGGACCCCAAAGATGTCGTCGCTGAATGCCCGCTCAGCCTTGCACTTTCACATCTGAACCTTGACCACACGCAGGCTTCTGTACCTCACTTCAATAGCCCTCTGCAAAAATGTCTAGGGATGATCCCAAACGATGTACTCAGCTATCTCTTGCTCATAGAGCAACTAGTACTCGAAGATGCTTCTCCGTGGCGGCATTACATAGCATGCTTGCCAGACCAGGATGAACTCACGACCCCTCTATGGTTCACTCGCGAGGAGCGCAGGCTTCTTGAAGGCACTGATCTTCTTCACGACACACAAAAATTGGAAGCCCAATTGCTCGACGAGTGGAAGGTTGCCAGGAATGCCATGGACAAGGCTGGGATGAGAGACTCGGAGATATACCAAGAATGTGACTTGTAAGTTGTATGACTTCTACCTATGGAAAGTTCGATCCCTATAAGCTCCACCCGGTTCTTCTAGCTACATATCTTCACACCCTGGCGTAAGGTTTGCGTGAATCACCGATCGTATTGTAGTCCGATTTCACGGTCACATCTCGATACGCCTAGCAACTGCAAAATTTGGGGAAAATATATACGAAGACTGTCGAAACCTCTTCCAATTCCTTGAGAGTCTGCTCTACCATTTGGCATCTCGATGCTACGGGCTACGATGTTCATATTCAATACGTATATGTATCCCCAGGAAAGCCAACAGGGGTGCCGTAGTCAAAGTGTCATCACAATGGACAGACTGCATATTGTACCTTCCGCCCAGTCACATCTAACTCTACACACGCCCGCCTAGACATGTGCTAATTGCCAACAGCAAGACTTTCCTCTGGGCTTTCACCATGATCAGCTCACGATCATTCCCCTCCCGACATCTCATACCCGATCGACCATCATTCCCAATCCTATTTCCTGTCATCGACATCCTGAACCATTCTCCCGAGACCGGCGTTGAATGGGACTTCACAACGGGACAATCATTCTCCCTGAAAGTACTATATCCCACTACCCCCGGTTCCGAAGTGTACAACAACTACGGACCCAAGCAAAACCAAGAGTTCCTGCTCGAATACGGCTTCGCCATACCCAACAACCCCGTGGAGCAGATTCTCATGCGCGGCACCATCGATCCACAAGTGCTCGAAGATCTCAGAGAAGAACAAATACACTTTGAAATGGACGTTTCGTACATCAAAGGACCGCAGAGCCGACCGCCGCATTATATACGAACAACCGGCCACCCCTTTGGACGCTACGCCAACAGCATTCCTTGCTTTCGAGGGTTTCCGCCTTATCACGTCCTTGCCAATTATCTGATCGCTCTGCGCGCTAGGGGTATAGCTTTGGATGACGTCCCGCCGGGCCCAACGACTGGGAGACTTGTGTTAGCCACGCTTTTGGGCTTGTATCGAGCTGTGCAAGTCAAGTGTTCGCAGTTGGCTACGCGATCTTCAGATCAGCAGCTCGGGAATGCAAAGCAGTCGCACGCATACATCTACAGGACTGGCCAAGCAGCATTATGCCATGCAATCCGAAAGGAACTAGAGGCCGTTCTGGACTCTCTGAGAGTCGCTGTACCGGAGGTGGGTACATTGGGTCAGGCTGCCATTTTCACTATTCCGGATGCTCTAGATGCCTTGAAAGCCGAGTTCCCGTTGTACTACGACCAGTTCACGAAAGGGAAGCATAACAGTGAGGAGGAGACGTGGGTTTTGCTGCTTGGTGCTTTCGCGGCCATATCACTGTGAGTCTTCCTTCGTTCCCAGCTCGACCAAGGTCATGGATTCAGAAGTCTTCACGTGCGAGCTCTAGAGTGCAACATAACGATGCTCTGCACACCACACTACACCAAACTAATGCCTTCCCAGAACACCACAACCAAGTCACCAACCACGCGAGCCTACGTTAATTCACAGATACATGCAAGATCTCTACACCTTCTATCCTCTCCCCCTCCCCGAAACTACGGACTCCTCGCACTCCACCTCAACTCCCCTTTCCTCACTCACAGGCCTCTTCACCTCTCTCACGCACTCCCTGCCAACCCTCTTCGAGCCTTTGACAGGCATGCACGACCAAATCCTCACCTGGGCGACAAACGTCGTAGACTGCGAATCTTTCGTCCTACCTGATGCGCAAGAACCGGGGAAGACGAGAGTGTGCATGTATTTGCGGGCCTGGAAAGCTAGTTCCACGGATGAGGATGGGGACAAGAATGGGACTAGGACTGGAACTGGGAATGAAAGGTAGATATACAAGGAGCTGTAGATACCTACAAATGCACAGGGAAGAAGGATATTGATGATGATGAGAATGAAGATGTAAACCGCTAGTCACAGCATTGTCCCCAGTTTGTCCCGAACAAACTCCAACTTGACGTACTCTACTCTCTCTCACAACCCAGGCCTCGGACGTTTGGCTCGAGTACGAGGAGTCCGTATGAATGAAGTCGTATACAATAAGCTCGCGCCAACTTTGTAAAACTACACTTAGAGTGTACTGTAGGTGTTCCCAAACGCCGATGAAGCCTCGTGGCTGTTGGCGGGTTCGTTGATCAATAGATACGCGCTCCGAGTACTGCAGCGCAGGGCAGTGCAGTTAGTTAGTACCAGACTTTACAATCTACCTTGAACAAACACTGCACAAGCCCTACACTTCCATGTACACAAAACTTTCTTGAGCCTCTTCCCCACGTCTAGACGAGGTATCCGATCGGACCTAGGCAAGAAAGAGTTCAGTAACACAGGACATGCATACACATCATCATAACACGCATCTCAAACCCCCCGGCATACAAGAGAAGATAACAAGTCTATTCACCGACTACGCCCGCTACGCCACCCATGCACAATGCACCCACGACATGCGTCTTTACCGCCAAAAGCCAGAACGCAATGAACCATGACCAAGACTGAGACTGAGACTAATACACACAACGCACACGAATACAAGTGTCCCGCGCGCACGACCACCTATAGTACACCATCCGTTCCCCAATCTCCATCCCCAACTCTAGCCGTGAATCTACAAAGCCGCGCGCGTTCCCCCTCACAAATCTCGCGAGCCAGAAAAGGAACTACGCGAAATAGCTCTTCCACAGCACGCCCTCGAGATCCTCGAGCTGTTCCGTTTCGAAAGCCTATTTGCATTATTAGTCTCAATTCTCTACGCACGTAATTGATCTCCAAAACATGTTGGGGGCTTTCTTACCTTAACATCCACATGCCAAGTATCCTGCCTCGTCTTCTTGAAGTCCGCAAGTATGCTCTTCACGCTCTTACCCACCATCCCCGGATCCGCCGCCGCCTTGCGCGCCAGCGTCGCCAGCACCTCAGGCAGCCAGCTAGGCGGCGGGGAAGTATACGGGAATGCTTGGATCAGGGCTCCGAGGCCCAGCACCGCCGCGTGTCGCGTCAAGATGAGCTTGTTGTGCTCCGGCGTGGGCGTGCCGGGGATGCGCTTCCGCGGCAGCGGGTTTTTGCTGAGCAAGTTGGCGAAGTGGGATTTGAGCGTGGAGACGGTGCGCTCGCGCAGGGCGAGCGGCGAGCAGCGGATCATGCCGGAGAGGGTTGTGGCTGCGCCCATGCGCACTTCGAGCTGCACGTCGCCGAGCATGGCAGAGACGCAGTCGAACATTTGCTGTTGTTGTTCCTCGCTCATGAGGAAAAGGCGGCGGAAGTAGATGACCTGGATGTTGATCAAGATGCGCAGGCGCTGGTGCCACGAGGTCGCGCTACGTCCGATGCGGATCAACGCTGCAATGAAGTCCTTGTCTTCGCCCTGTCGATGCGGGATGTTGGGCATGTGTCGGAAGACGTGGTAGGCTAGCGACTGTAGCTCCGGATCTTCTTTGATATCCATCATGTGGAGTAGTTGCTCGAGGAAGACATCGGGGAAGAATTTAACAAGTTGGGTGCACTCATACGAGGACAAGGTGGAGTCGAGCCATAGCAAAACCGTCTTGCCACCAGACGTGTAGGAAGATGGCGTTTGTTGGCCAGCCGGTCGTTCTTTGCGCCAAATTTCTAGTCGGTCGAAAACGGCAGTGATAGTGTTGGAGAATTCTTCTGTCGGCTCGTAGGGACGGATACCAAGGGAGGACGCTTCTCTCTGAGCCTTGATGAGCGTCGCGACGTCTTTGTAGGACTCGTGGTACCGCGTCCTGTAAATGCTGGCAATGGTCCCGCCCATGGCTTCACGGACACCCTTGTACGGGTGATCGAGGTGCTTCATGAAGTCTTCGAGTATGGGCTTCTCCAGCCGGAAATGCCATCCAGCATCGCAAATGCATTGCTGCAGTAAGTGGATCTTTGAGCTCTCTTTAAATGCGGCATTGGAGTCCATATCGAGTCGGAAGCTGGACAGCCAGTCCACGAGGGGCCAGGCTCGTCTAGGATCTCTCGCCTGTACCACGAAGTGTAAGAACGTCGTCCAGTACGACGAGTTTTCTGGTGTCAGGCCATCCTGGAAAATGCCTCGTACGATCGGAAAAACATATTCCCATACCTCTTGTCGTTGATCAGGCTTGAGATCGATCGTGCAAGACAGCAATGCTCCCATAATCTCAGAGGTTGCGCGATGTTGGTGCTTGTCGCTTCCATCACCAAAGACGGCTTGCGTGAGGTCCTGAATGTCCTCAAATGTAGCTTTAGTGAACCCATCGAATATCAACTCAAAGGTATGTGCGAGTAGCAACGCGTTTGTATGGCGGAAACGATCAGTACTACGATCACGGGGTTCTTGCTTCATGTACGCAAAGTACGTAGAGAACCAATGTCGGTCGAGCTGTTTCCCAATTTTCTTCCGTACGTTGTTTTCAACGTCGTCGAAGGCGAGTGGCGGTGCGTTTGGGAGGAAGCCGGGCATCTCCTTGTCCCAGACTAACCAACCGGGATAATCAAAATCGACATAGTATTTCGCTTCCGGTTTTGCAAAGCTCGCAAGATGATCTTCCGTCCAATTGGGGGTGTCGGCTTTGGTAGGGACAGTAATCTTGTCAGGAAGCTCCTCCTCGCCCAGGAGATACTTCTCATAGCTATGGCCCGTTATTGCACGGGTCTGGATGACCGTGAATAGCGACGACAAAGAGCTAGCGTAAAGAGTTCGAAGGCTAGGATGAGGGTCAATGGAGCCTTTCGTGACCATGTCAATGATTTGATCAGCCGTTATGGTGTCGTATCGCATCCCAAGATTGACAACGATCGTGACAGTGCGGCTAGCCTTCTTCCAGTGAGCGTCACGATTGAAATTGACTAGCTCTTTGGCAAGATCGGCCTTTTTGCCCTCGATCCGACTCCTCTTCCGCTTGATGTAGTCCCGTCGCTTATTGATTTTCTTCTCCACCTCTTGCTCTTCGCTTGGATCGATAGCGTACTTGATAGCCTCCACATACTCTTTGTCGAGAATCACCATGCGTTCTAGAGCCTTACCCATGTCCATGATTTGAAAAGTGGCATTCGACGCCAATTTCTGGACTGAAGGCTTATCCGCACTAGTTACTTCGATGAAAGCCTTGATCAAAGTCGGGGTGAATCTCCAATCGCGACCGATTGTCTTAGCCAGACTGCCAAAAAGTAATGAGAACATTGCGCCCTTGATACGAGGATAATCATTCTTCTCCACGGCGGTGGTCAATGCCTCGAGCAGCGGCGGGATGACTAGCGGCCGAGCACCAATAATGCATTTGATTGCTGATTCACTTGCTCCTTGAGCGGTACGCCGGATTTCAGTGTATAGTGATATACTGGACTCTGCAAGATCGAGGAGGAGCTGCTTTTCTAGGGGCGTCTTAGGTCGCGCGTGGGCATTGTGTCGTAGGCGCTGCAAGTGGTAGACGTTGGCGCGTCGGACTAGAAGAGGCCTGGGATATTCCTTCCGGAGTCCAGTGAACTTGAAAGGCAGAACATCTGCGGTGAGCAATCTAGTGACCCTGTCCAGGATGTGCGCGGACCGTTCAATGCCAACATCGACAAACCACGCTTTATAGGCGTTGTACAGTGCATTGAAGCAAGGTACGTCATCCTCTTGCTTCGTAGTCAAGAACTTATGCACTTGGTGCAGCATCTCGCCTATCTGATGCCGTAAGTCATGGACAAGCTTGTAGTTGGCCTCGTCGCGCTTGAGAGGATATCCGGTCGGGTACTGGAAGGTAGGCTTGACTTCCTCGTCCTGATCTTCGCCGAGGCCAGCATCGCCCTCGATACTTTCTGTATCCATTGCGTCGGGGTCAGAACCACTATCTGAATCCGCAGAGTCACCCTCGACTTGGTCTTGCCGTGAGTCGAACAGTATGGAGATACCAGAAACCAGCAGCCTGAGCAGGACCACGAGCCTCGACACCTCGTCAGACCAGTCCTTTCCCGTGCCCTCACGTTTGATCGGAGGATCAGGGCCAGTAAGCGCTTGCAGTTGAGTCATCGCGTTTCTCGCCTGCGACTCGAATAGCTTCACAGCAAACTCAATCTCCTCGGCACTTGGCGTATGCCACTTGATCTTCAGTTGCTTGGGATCAACAAGCCTGCCCCACGCGTTGGCGGTGAGCCCTCGCTCGAGCTCGTCCTCCTCATATGCAGAGAAATCAATAGTATAAGTGACTGTCAAGTTCAGTAGCAGATGATGAACGAAATTGGAAACATGAGTCGTTGGTACGCCTCTACAATGCTGTTGCATGTATTCAGCGATGTCGAAAAGCTCTTTCTTGTACGCCAGTACAGCATCTCCTACATGTACTATGCACATACTAAGCAGGCTGATGTTCCAAACGAGACCGCGATCTCGGGGAAGGACATCAGATCCAGTAGTCCGCGTAGAACCAGCACCGTTATCGTCAATCTCCGTTCGAATGCCGTCTATGATGTGAGGAAGCAGCCGTTTCAGGGCTTTTTCAGGGTTGACCTTGACGAGAGCATTACAAATGAATGCCATCGCGTCCCTAGCTTGATGGATCACATGGTTCGTAATGAAATTTGCGATCTTGTCGAGAGCAATATCGAACAGCTCGGGCGAAAGCGCAGCTAGTAAAGGCGTGAACGCTGCTGGGAGTGTATTGACCACATGCTCCTCCGGGGATCCACTACGGACCTTGGTAGCATCGGGCAGATTCTCGAGGAGGGTAAACACCCGCCCTAGGAAAGAGATGAGGAACTCGGCGAGTCCCGTTGTCGAAGAGCGTAGAATCATCTCCTCTTCGTGATCACTTAGCTCCTTCTCGTAGTCGATCTCAATCTCGCCGGTTGCGTTTTCTAAGCGTTCAACTTGCTCTGTGATCCATCGCACAGCCAGTCCTGTATCAGTGTCAACTACCTCCACCGGTGTCTCCGTTCCGTCTCGCGAGGTTCCACCATTCAATGCCTTCTTCTCTTGTGTCAGGTCATGGAACGGCACAGTGTAACAGACGCCTTGGATATAGGACAAAGTATACAGTGTCTTCTCCAAATCGTTGGCATCGATTCCGGGGAGCGCGAGACCCAGACACGTAGTTACGTGACACCTGTAGCCCTTCGTTCGAGCCATGATCTTCGATAGCACATGTAGTGCTCGGATCGAGGATATCGTGCGATGAACTTCTACGAGACCCTGCATTGCGGGGTATATTCGTTGGAGAGCTCCGGGTAGAATGAGCTGAGGCTCCAGATATGCTAGGTACTGCAATGCCGAGAGGGAGAAATTTACGGCTGTTCCGCTCTTTGCGAAGATACCCATGAAGACCACCTCGCGTAGACACAGGACGAAGCGTCGCTTGAGTGCATCATTCAACCTCCGTCCCTCTGGTACTTTCAATTCTCCACTGCGCTCTCGATTCCACCGCATTACAAAGAAATCGGCCATGAAGTAGACCAAGGATGAGAGGGTCTTCGTCCAAGTGCCAGAATTTGAAGGATGGAAGAAGGTCTCAACGCCTTGGATGAGGCCCTCCACCTTGTGTAGTATAGAATCGGGTTCATCTAGACAAGCTGGGGACAGGGACAGCACAATCAGACGTGCAATGCAGTGAGCGGTGGGATGCTTCCTCTGATCGCGCTCGAGCAATACCGCCAAACCAGCGCCCAGATCAACTGTGTGACTATAAGGGGACGTGGCCTGGCCGACTGGGATCTCGAGCAGCCTAAGGATAGCCGTGAAGATGTACGAGGATTGCTCGCCCGTAAATATACCATGCTGTGAGAAAGGAATATGGGCCGCAGGCAAAGATTCCCGAGCGAGCCTCGAAAGATAGTCCATGTAATGCACGTCGAATGATTTCGAGCGATTCACCAGCGACCAAAGATGGAAATGGGTAGGGAGGTACACCTGCGGTAGCAGATCGGGCCTGTCCTCCGGTGGAGGCATGGTGGGAAGCAGCAAATTCAGCAGCCCGACCACGACGTATGCGCTCTCAGAGAAAGAGGTGCTGAAGAAAGGCAGGATCTCATCGAGTATGACGGGAATCTCCCGCGGGTCGAAGAAGGCCTGCGTGAAGGTGCACATCTTGGTCAGAGTGCGAATGTTCCGCTTGATGTTTGAACTGTGTGAGGCGCCCGATTGTGAAGGGATGACGAAGAGTTTGAGCTCGCGGTACAACGGCCGCCAGTCCAGCATCAATTCTTTCCCCGGCCGAAGATAGTGTTTACGCCTGTGCAATCATGTCAGCTACGAGAATTGAGCAGCAAGTCTGGGAATAATGCTCGCTTACTTTGTCAATACCATGAAGACGCTCGCAAATCGCTCCGCCACCAGATAGTCCAAGCCAGGCGCAAGCGCAAGCTCGTAGTAGAGCCTCACCAGCTGGATGCGCGTGGGGCGCGGCAGGTCGAACTTGAGCGACAGCCATCCTCGGATTTCTCGAGTCCAGTGGACCGCGCCTGGCGCAAAGTCGCCCGCCGAGACGGCAATGTAGAGGTGCTTCAGACATATGTTGAAGTTCTCCAGCCGCTCGGCCTCCGTCTCCGTCTTGTAGGGCAGATACTGCTCGTATGGGAACGTCCGGGGCCGGGTGCGGCTGCTCTTGTCGACGCCGTTCACGCCGCCGTTGGCCGCGCGCCAGTCGCCGCCGGGGGAGGTCGCACGAGACGTCTCAGGGCCGGACGCGGAATCGAGGGCGTTCATGAGCTGTGATATTCGTTCGCTGCCGGCCATGGTCCAGCCGGGTGCTCTCGCGGAGCCTGCGACAGTGTAATGAAATGGAGGGGCTGCCGGGGCACGCGGGCATCAACGGACGGGTAGTAATAAGGGATCGCGGGCTCGAGGGTCGATCGGGGGCTGCAGCTGGTCAGCGATGATAGTTCTGTTACTCAAGCCTCGACAGCGAATGATGGATATCCACAAGACACCCAGGCCGCCGTTAGTGAGCGCATCCGGGTCGCGCACACGTACAGGTCCAAGTTAGTGCACGCCAGGCGGTGGTGAGGGCGGCTGTGTTGGTGGAGCGTTTCAATCTGGAGCTGTTGGGTGAGCTTGGGGGGCGTTTCTCTATGTATGTAGGTAACCGACGCCGCTCGCCAGCCGACGTTGATGATGCAGCAGGGGAGTTTACGAGAGAAGCTATGACCTCTGGTGGCCGCCCACGCATCGCGGCGCCTTCGCTAGCTCCTAGTGGCATCGCAGGCCTCGATCCTCCAGGAAGAGACAAGTGCAGCGCGAGGAGAGTTGGCTGACTTACCTCTGAGGGTGGTTCAGCAGACAGGCAGCAGGAGTTGCGTGGTAGCCGGGCGCTGCTGGGGCGCATAAAGAGGTTTTTTATATCACTCGAGCGCCCAGGCAGGCAAGAACGCGCAAGTCACTTGCAGCTTGTCACTGGCCTGTATGCGCCACTAGAGAAGGACAAATCCTCGCCGTTGTGCCTCAGGCACGTTGACACTCTCCGTGTCCAGCATCACGAACTGGACCCAGGTCCCGACCGCGTCCCGAGGTTTGCGCTGGTCTTCATCTGGTCCTGCACCTATCAAACCGTCTGCAGACGCTGGTTCCGACGTCCCACGACACGCGACCATACTATTGCTTTCCCCATCGCGCAGTTCCGACAACGTCCTTCCTGCCCGACAGTTGAAGATATATTCTGGGACTGGCATCAAGCAGCTTCGCCGATTGAGCCGAGTATCCTTGAAGCATTATTCGGAGTTGGGCGCTGCCATGTCCTACTACGATGTTGACGCGATCCTCACCGACGCGCAGGTATTTCGTGACGCCTCAGCACAGTCGCCTTTGCTTGAGCTGACTGGGGCCAGAAAGTTCCATGTACCTTCGAGCTGACCGTGCCGGGCCTAGGCTTCATTGAGGGCAACATGAGCGGCGATGTGAGAGAGTCTGCCATATGGGCGCTAGTTGTCTAACGCACTTTCCAGATGAAGCAGGGGTCCAAGGTGGAACTTCCTCTCTGGCTGGGAGAGATGCTTGCACTCAGGTGGGTCTGTTGCCATTTGCATATTTGCATTATCTTACACTACAGTAGCCAAAGTCTAAATACTTCTTCCCTGGTTACACTGGATACACCAGCTGCCCTCGCCCCACGCGTCTTGAATGCGTTGAAGGCGGACTCGCGGACGGTTGACCTGCGAGCTCTGGCCCCGCATTTCTACAACCTTGGGGCGCGCATATTAGAGCTGTTTGATGAAGAAGAGATGATCGAGGTCTTGAGTGATGTGCGTGTTGTCTCATGGAGCTCTCGGTTTGATCGGAACAGCTGACTTGGCGAAGACTTTCAAAGCTAGAGCAGCCGTAATAGCTGACCAAGCCCATAACCCACGGGGAGCCTTGGGTGAAGGCGCCGACTTCATGCGGGGTCTTGACGAAAACGAGAGGAAGCGTGAGTCGCCCTACTCTTGTTTGTGTACACCATTGATGTATGGGCGTAGTGTTCCGAGATGCGCATGATAGCGCAAAAGCGGTACGTACATGGATGACAGATATTAAAAGGAAGTAGCGGCAAGGTGATACTCGACCATTTACAGTCGTCATGGGCCAGCTCGAGCTTGGTGGTTGCAAATCCCGGAAGGTGACCTTTGGACACGGTAGCACCTCAGTACGGTTGTTCCATATGGAAAAGATATCGCGGCCTCGAAAAATCAAATTGGGGATAAGGGTGTCAGGGTATCTTAACGCACGCGACAAAAGCACAGCTATGACGTGAGAGTACGATAGGTTCGCAATTTACCTACTATCGATACATTACCTGAACATATGTTGAATATCTAAAGACGTCTGAAGCTAAAATGAGGCGCGGTAATCTCGCTCAACGCATTGCACCTCCCAGATTGCTATTCTGCAATAAGGTCAAGAGCTGATCTGGCGGATATCCCAGGAAAACAGGTCCATTAAAGACCATCTGAGGTACGACCTGAGGAGGAGCTACATGTGGCGATTGTTGTTGGTTGATATCCGGAGCTATTGTGGGAGACGGTGCTCGACGCGGCTGCTTCTGCGGCATCGGTGTAGGTATCCCATGATCATGTGCGGGCCTTGCCTCTGGGGGTTTGGCTTGGCCACGATGGTCGAAAGGGCATTTAGAGGGCTTCTTTGGTGTGGCTTCGACGGGCTGGGTTGTGTTGATGGGTAGGACTGGTGATGCCGTTGGCGCAGAACCGACAGACGAAGAACTTTCCGCGTCCGTGTACTTGGCAGGTATAGAAATGCCCCACGGACGGCTAGGCGACTCGCCAACTCTGATCTCCTTTAGTGGTCGGTCAAAGTGTGCAGTCCTTGCTTCGTCGAGTCCGCTCTCTGGGAACTCTGCCTCGTCTGGAGTGGCATTATGCAGGCTCGCTGTGACCGCTTTCGCCCACTTCTGAACCTGCTCATCCGTCTTGCCTTCAGCTCCTGGCTCTTCGGCGTCGTCTTCTGGCTCTTGAGGCAGGAACTCTTGGTGTTTCTGGCCGAGCCCTTGTATCATGCTGACCAGATCTCCGTACTTGCGGTCTAACTGCTGTATACTCTCGGCATTACTCTGGAAACGTTTAATGCATACCTCGTGACTTCGCGGTATTTCGTGCTTGTGGTTTTCGAAATATTTTGCGACCTCCTCTGGCTTATGCTGGTCGAGGAAACGGATTGGGCAAACTGCGGCCGAGCCATCAATCGACGCGGATGCGGAGACTGGATCGTTGCCGCATATTTCAGCGCGTATAGGATCCGTGAAGGAAGGGCGTTTAGACCTCCGCCCTCGCAGGCTCCCCCTCGATATCGAACTGCGGGGTGTAGCGAGCGGACTTTGCCTCCTTCCCATCGACGCGAAAGGACAGCCCAGTTTGCTAGGAGTCCCTGCAGTCGTAAAATCCTTTTCCAAGTGAGACATGTCTTGAGCCTGTGAATGGGGGCAACCTGTCTCTTTGTCCGCTGATTGGCCAGTCCATATCCTCACGCCATTTTGCTCAACCGAGTGGTGAAGACGTGTCGCTGCCATTTCAGCTCGCTTTATTGTCGTGGCACGATTACGTCTATCTGCATCCTCGCATTGGTTCAGTTGCTCCAACCATGGTGTCTGTGGCCGGCTATCGGACCCGGCTCGCTCGAGGTCTTGGAGAAAGACAAGGTGGTCCTGCGATAGGGTACTGGGGGTGAATCGTTTGAGAAGGTCCAGGTGCTAGGAACAGTCAGCTCGGAACAGCATCGAGAGGATTGTTCAGGCAGTAGTAGGCGAGGTGTGAGGGTCAGAGTCAATTTGAAATGTCTGTCAAAGCTGCAATGCAGCTGCAGGTCTAGAGCTAAAAGTGTTCATCATGAAAGAGAAGTTTCGACGCATGGGTACATACCTGCTGCTTCGCCCATGACAGTTTACTCTCGAGTTGTCTTTGGTGGTCCCGTAGTACTTGATATTCCCCGCTGAGAACCGCAAAGCCCTCCGAAAGCTGCGCTGCCAGCTGAGCGACCGAAGCGGAGGCCTCTTCCATCATCAAGGACGCAATATGGACGTTCCGATGATTGATGTCCTTGTCGCGAGGGCTCAGGTTGCGGCAGACAACGAAGACGGCTACGAGAGCCTAGAGGTTGACAAGTGATGGAGGCGAACGGGTGAGGATGCGGCAATCGGGAGTGACTTACTGCCCGCTCCGATCTGACGTGGAAGCGCCCACGCTGGGCACGCTGGAACCAAGGTTGAGCTACCTATGTAGGTACGCTAGAAAACTATAGGTCACATACTCGTAGCAACACCTTGTGACCCTCTCGTGAGTATGGCCAGAGGTCAAAATGTTTGCTTGCACGACCGCGCCAATGGACGGGCCAAAGCTTCGGATCCCCGGCCAAACGCTCAGCGATCCGGCAGCCAGGAACACGCTCCGAAGTCAGGCCGTGCTGTGACTGCTAACAGTATTCTTGGGAAGCGCGTAACGGCCAGCAGCTCCGCCTCGCCCTCTTGCAAGAGCTGACGTACCTACCCTGTTTGCCATTGACTGGTCTGGCTACAATACAACATGATATCCAGTCTACCATTGTCCGCCCTGTGATCATCTCTCTCCTTGGAAAAGGCTCCCGACCGAGCCGCCGTTGATCGCGTACCTTCGCTTATATCGTGCTTGTCGCTCAACAGAATATGGACTCCCTCCACAACTCTCGGATTCGAAAATGGTTCGCAGAGTCTCCACCAGTCACCTGGGGCGTCCGACAGCTGCGCGAGCTGCTCATCGGCGCGCTCAAACAAGGCCCAATCCCGCAACATGTTGCATTCGTGATGGACGGGAACCGACGTTTTGCGCGGGACCACCATATCGAGACAGTTGAAGGCCACAACCTGGGGTTTGAAGCTCTGGCCCGCGTACGCCTTCCCTCTTCCTTCGGATGGAGCAAACGGCTGACGACCCCGACTAGATACTGGAAGTGTGCTACAAGACCGGTGTCAAGGTCGTCACCATCTATGCGTTCAGCATTGAGAACTTTAAGCGCTCGAAACACGAGGTCGATGCCCTCATGAAGATGGCGAAGGTGAAGCTGGAACAGCTGTCGGAACATGGAGCCTTGCTCGATCGATATGGCGCTTCCATCCGCATTCTCGGTCAACGCAACCTCGTGAAGCCAGACGTGCTCGCAGCTGTCGACAAAGCTGTCGCCATGACAGCACACAACAAGAGGTAGTGTTCTTCCCGAATCGTGTTTTGGCAGGTACCTAATACTCCTGTGGCAGGGCCATTCTTAACGTCTGCTTCCCCTACACGTCGCGGGACGAGATCACCTCTGCCGTCAGAACGACCGTCGAGACCTATAGCACACCGCTCGGGAGTCAGTCGCTGCCATTGAAGCGTCCGTTCTCAGAGACACACATAACGCAGCACATTCGTCAGCAAATGCTGAACACGGTTCCTGAAGAGGTCTCTGAGCAAATGGCGTCGCGCTCGGCGTCTCCGTCTTCACCAAAAGAGAACGGACACTCCGCTGAGGGCGAGCACTCGTCAGCTGCCTCTACCGCCATCAACTCTTCAGACAAGGACGAGAGCAACTCAGCATTGGCTAGCTTCCGGGATCCGGAAAGCATCACGGCTGAGACACTCACAGATCATATGCTGACAGCAGGCGCCCCGCCGCTTGATCTTCTAGTGCGTACTTCTGGCGTTCAGCGTTTGAGTGACTTCATGCTTTGGCAATGTCACGAGAAGACGTCCATCGTCTTTCTCGAATGCTTGTGGCCCGAGTTTGATCTGTGGCAATTTCTTCCGGTCCTGATCGAATGGCAGTGGCAGAGGAGGAAGCTGCACGAGCAAGAGCGAGGTCGGAGCCGGCACATTGTCCTTTAGGACCCAAAAGAGCAGAGATACCGTATCGATACCCATGGGCGTTCATGCAAGTACGGAAAGCGCCATCCTAGCTACTAACATTCGAAAATACGCAATAGCAGCCCTAGGAGTTTTCGGAGATCAAAATCAGCCACCATGTCGTCAGCTGCAAGTCATCGGCCTGTAAGCGTGGTGTCGGCGACTAATAGCAGTCGAGAGTCTTTATCTCTCAAACGTTAAGCGAGTCATCTGATTCGCGCCGGGCTAGATCCATGGATTCCTTGCAGGTTCGGTGACAGCTGTTACGGCGCAGCCCTATAAACATAGCCAACCCACTTCACTCTGACCCGAGGCTTCTACAGTCCGTATTAAATCAGATCAGATTCATTTTTTCGCTCCGAGCCATCAAGTTTGGTCTACTGACGTGCCCCTCTCTCCCAGAAACTGGTAGCGCTCTGTTCCTTGTTTGTCTGACACCTGCCAAAGCCCCACCGAACCATCGCAACCCGATAACATCATCGTCACTCGAATTGTGCAATCTGCTTCGCCCGGATTATGGCGCCAACATTCCTCACTCTGCCTCTTGAGCTGAGGGAGATCGTCTACGAGGAACTGTTCCGGTCCTTCAGTATACGCCATGGATTCGGACGTGCATCCTCTGAAAACCGCATCGCAATCCTCCTGACATGTCGCCAAACACACCAAGAAGCTTGGCGGTTTCTTCCGCTGAACGCCGCTTTTCAGTTCCGGGGCACAGAAGCGATGCTGGAAACTCTTCTGAGCGTTGATCAATCGGTCGTCACTCGTGTGCGCTATGTTCGTGTGAAGGCTTTCACGTTTCCCCTGTACAATACTGGGCGATCAGATTATTACAGCACCTTTTACCTGAGCAATGCTTTTTCTTTGCTCCCGGGTCTTCATCTCGAACAACTGGTAGTCGAGGATGCTTTCCATGGTTTTGGACTAGTCGATGGCTGGAGAGACGTTGTCACGTACTTCGACTTCGAGGCACTGCTTAATAGCGATGCCTGGAAAGAGCTTGTGTATACAACTCCTAACACCGACTTTCTTGCATCTGGCTATGATCACAGACGCAGAAGACTGGCTCAACCGGAAACCTGGAACGCAATGCTTCAAGAGCGCGACGGGGAGGCGTCGGGAGCAGAAGTGCAGATGTTCATCAAACCCGAATTAAAGAGGTCTGAGGCTCTAAGAGAGGTCCCTTTGCAGCCTTGGTCTGCGAAACCAGGCCACGAAGTGATTGAAAATTGGCGAATCGCAGGACCGGACCAAGACCTGAAAGGTCAAGTAACAATCAAAGCCCAACGAGGCAAGAGAGCAAGATATATCCAGACGGGTTTCTCTGAGAAGAAGACCTGGAAAGAGCTCAAGGATAAAGTGGGAGGATTTCGCCCAACAGGTCAGTGATCTTCATTACCCGTGAGAGGAGATCGTCCCTGCTCGTGGCCTGGAAATCTTGAGTAGCTATACCAATGATGTCTTCTAACCTCTGTATACCTTAGATTGGACGCCATATTATAACGACACTGCTGATGCTATCGGTTGGATCTATGGTGGCTGGGGACGACGAATGCAGCTTGCCAATCAAGCCCTGAACCAGTAGACTACTGCGCTGCTGTTGATCCGGATTTCTCGGAACATTCGTTGACGCCCAGGTCTTGTCCCGGTCTTGGGAAGCCTTTCTCCTATTTACCAGGATTTCTATGTGGTACAGATTGCCATAGTGTGCATCGTTCCGAGATGCTCGTTTCAAGTACAAGCGTTTTGATATATGCCCCACACTGTTCGCGCGTCATTGTCCACAGCATCATTTAGCCTGCAATATCCAAGCGCCTCAACCACTATATGTCTTGTGAGATCGGCACTATGTACTATCCAGGCTGCTGGGTCTGCGGCTCAGATGTGGCCTGTCGCCTACCAAAGAATTGTAAAAAGGCCACCAGCCCTATAACTAGGGATGCCCAGCTACGTCGAGTGTGTCATGGACGCAAATATGCCGGAATGCTTTCACCAAGTCATGTACGAATCTTACTTGGAGTGCTTTCATGCTTATCGGTCTTCCTCCTCGTGTTGAAGATTCACCACGGTCGTCTTTACCATTCGTCTATATCTTTGGAGCAGTACTCATACCCTGGGAAAGCGAAGCTACATGGCATTGGTAACGATACGCTCGGCTTTGAGAAAATATTCGTCATCAACGGTCCGTGGAGAACGGATCGAAAGGATGCTCTCGCACTTGCTGCTTCGTACACTGGCATCACTCTCGATTTTATCCCCGGCGTAGAGGGTGACAGTATTGGAGAGACAGCATATCCACCCGGGAACCATCGCACGATCTCCAAGGGCAACAGAGGAAGCTGGAGAGCTCACATGAATGCCATTCGAGAGTAAGAGATCTCGGGTTTCAAGAAGATTGGACAGTAGCTGATTAAGATTTAGAGTTATCGAACGCAACCTCACCACCGCCTTGATCCTCGAAGATGACGCTGATTGGGACTTTCGTCTGCGTTCACAACTCTCAGACTTCAGCTACGGCGTACGCAAGACACCAGAGCTCATCGCACAAGCCGAGCAGTATCACATCGGCCACCCTCCATCAACCGACGAAACGCTATCGCAAGTCGAGCTCGCAATACGCTCGAGCGTCTCCCTCTCGTCGCTGCATCCCCGCTACCTATCCAGGGAGGAACCCGGGTACGGAACTGAATGGGACATTCTCTGGCTCGGCCACTGCGGTGCGCAGTTTCCAGAGCCTTCCCCTCATAGCCCAAATCGCATCATGATCCACAACGACCCAACAGTCCCAGAGCCGCAATACCTCAAACCCATGTCCCGTGCGAACCTCGACAAGCTCTCCTCCGTCTACCCACCGCACACGCGCGTGGTCCACCAAGCCAACACCACACTCTGCACAATTGCCTACGCCGTCACGCAACGCGGCGCGCGCAAGCTGCTCTACGAGTTCGGCATCCGTGAGTTCAACAAAGGGTTTGATTTCGCGTTGTCAGACTATTGCAATGCGCTGACGCGTGATGCGACGAGGGAGCATATGCCCATGTGCATCACGGTGCAGCCGCCGATCTTCGGCCACCATTTCGCGGAGAGAGGTGGTAGTGATATTGTGGGGATCGACGCGAATGGGAAGCCGGCGGTGGAGACGCGGTATGTCAAGTGGAGTGTGAGGATGAATCTGGAGAGGCTGGTTAGAGGGGAGGATGGGGTTGTGGAGCAGTGGGGGGAGAAGAAGGATTAGAGGAGAATTGTCTGTAGTGTCAGGGCATGAGGAGGTGGTGGTTTTACTCCAATTCGGAATCTCATAGACGCAACGCTTTTGACCTTGAGATCATAGCAGATAGACGGAATAGAGAGGATCGATTGATCACAGCCAGCCACCGTGCTCACTGTTGGGTCACGGAAGATGAAAGTATTGTGTCCAGTGGTCCACAACCGGGCCCCAGGACTTCTCACCTCATGCGGCTGAAGATGATATCGCGGACTCGACGTCACAGGGCTGATGCGGCAAAGATAGGCGAGACGGGAGCTTCACATGTCGCAGAAGTGGTAACCTTGGAACGTAGGCGGCGTGCCTGCAGCGATTGCCAGCCGGTGCCTTGGCAGCGCTCAACGGCCGTGCTCGCAGGTGCCGCCTGTTCGTGCTTGCGCGGCGCGTTCCCGCTGCGACTGTCGCAATTGCTGTCAACAGCGCTGGTGCAGGATCGCGAGTATTTGGGGACCATTTCAGCAGGAAGGCTTGACCCAATGGCCGCCTGATCACAGCCAGAGCGGGCTCGCGCTTCTCTTCTCTTCTCTTTTCACCCACTGCAGCCCCCGCCGACCGTTCTAGCAGACACGCGAGGCTGTGTGCCACCTCGGGCAAGGCTGCTGTTTGCTTCTCACCGCAGCTGCAGTGCCGCTCCTTATTCCAGCTTCTTTAACGTTGCTTGTTAATCCCACCTCATGCTGTAGTTGGTCGCAGGACAGCTCATCAACATGGTATGTCCCAATTGCGCGTCCCGCGTCCGCAGGTGTCTGGCTGACAGCTCCCTTCAGTTCCAGCTATCGCCAATCGTTACCCTCGCCGCTCTGGGCCTCGCCCGGCAGTCAATCGCTCAGTTCCCGCCTCCCGTCACCTATGATACCGTCCTCAAGTCCCCTATCAATCCGAATATCACCATATCCTACAAGAAACCTGCGCCCGGCACCTGCACGACCGTCTTCGAGAACCAGACGCAGTACACAGGCTACATTAATTTGCCGCCCTCTACGCTTGAGCCATATCAGCAAGACTATCCTATCAATACTTTCTTCTGGTTCTTTGAGTCTCGTGTGGATCCTGCCACAGCCCCACTCACCATATGGCTGAATGGCGGGCCGGGGAGCAGCAGCATGTTTGGCTTGTTTGTCGAGAACGGTCCCTGCGAGGTCGTACAGTTATCCGACGGTAGCTACGGCACGCAGTCGAATCCGTGGGGCTGGGACCGGAGCTCCAACATCTTGTACATTGACCAACCAACTCAGGTTGGCTTCTCCTACGACGTCCTGAAGAACCAAACCGCCAGTCTTCCAAACGGCACATTTTCAGATCCGAGACCCCTTCCAAGTGGGTTTCCCTCATGGTCTTTATTGAACGGCACCTTTGCGACTCGCCTTGGAAACAGCACCCAAAATACAAGCATGATCGCCGCAAGTGCTTCGTGGCACTTCTTGCAAGGCTTCCTCTCCGCATTTCCTCAGTACAACCCAGGCACTCGCCCCAACAGCACTACAACAGAACCAACGGGCATCAATCTGTTTACCGAAAGCTATGGAGGGCAGTATGGGCCTGCCTTTGCCGACTACTTCGAGCAGCAAAACGCGAAACGACTCAGCGGCAATTTTGCCACCAACACGACCCTTGAGATCAAGCTGAAGTCGTTGGGCATTGTCAATGGGCTTGTCGACTTGTCGCTCCAAGCACCAAGTCTGCCCATGTTTGCATACAACAATACCTACGGTGTTCAACTGATCGACCAGACCACTGAGTTGAATGCCCTCAGCGCGCTCAATGATCCAGAGTCCGGATGCAAGGCTCAGATCGCGGCTTGCCAGGCTAGCGCAGAGAAGAATGACCCTACCGCAGAAGGCGATGTTCTCTCTACCAACAACTTGTGCGAAAAAGCCCTTAATACATGCCTGGACCCTCAAGGTTATGTCTTCTCAGATCGAAGCCCCTATGACGTTCGTTTCACCACGCCCTTTTCATTCAGCGACGCGTATATAGAATACCTCAACAACCCGGATGTTCAGCGTTCAATTGGGGCAAAAGTCAATTTCACCCAGGGCAGCGACGTAGTTCAAACCCAATTCGGTCTTAGTGAGTGTTCTCAATAACTCTGCTAATTCTATGTTATCCAGTTGACTTCTGAATAGCTGGTGACGAGGCCCGTGGCACTGCAACCCACTCCATAGCCAGTCTGTTGAGTCTGGGCGTCCACGTAGCTTTGATATACGGCGATGCGTAAGCATTCTTCAACCTTTGTCTGTTTGTTCCTTCACTGACGACCTCATTAGTGACATGATCTGCAATTGGTACGGTGGCGAACGAGTCTCGCTCGAGCTCGCACGACTTACCCCATCATATGCGACACCGTTTCCCGCTGCTGGCTACGCCGACATTGTCGTCAACAGCTCCTACGTCGGAGGCGTAGTCCGCCAGTACGGCAACTTATCATTCTCTCGCATCTACGATGCCGGTCATATGGTCCCTGCATACCAACCAGAGACTGCTTTCACGGTCTTCACGCGCATCATACAAGGCAATGATATCGGCATGGGTCGCGACGAGGACTTGTCAAAGTTCAGTACGATAGGGCCCTCGGTATCGGCTCACAAGAACAATGTCCCCGAGAAGCAAGACCAACTCTGCTGGATTCGAGATGTGAATGCGACTTGTAGCGCAGACGACATCCAAGCTATTTGGGCAGGGCAAGGAGTGGTGGAGCACGGCATGTGGTATGCCGATGAAAGCGAATATTCTCCTACCTCAAGCTCGGTGGAAGCTGGCAAGCCAGGCACTCTCCCAACTACTCAAGCTACGCCCACAGGAACAAGCACTTCTACTGCCCTCACGGGTGTGTATACTGCAAGCAGCACTCCCAAACCACCATCTTCTGGTGCATCCTCTTTGCGCTCTCAATTCAGGCTCCAGGGCAGACGAGCACCCTTTATCGCGGACGAAAATGATTCGGATGATGATGCGGATGAACAACCGAATATCTTCAAAAAGGCATTTATTATTGCTACGGCCGTTCTTGGAAGTTTACTTCTTTTGTGAGTTTCATGCACAGCTCTGCATGTAACTCACTTGAAGCACCTCCCTTCTTAATTCCTCCGCTCCTGCGCGGTCATCCTGGAAATCTGATTTAGCATCTGCTAAATCAAACGTCATTCAGGTCAACCATAGGGAGCATGGTACTCTGTTGCTGTTTGTTGAGATCTCGAAAAAGAGTCCTCGAACCCGAGGCCGAGCTTGCACAAAAGCCCTATCAGACGGTGGACATCGAGGCTCCTGTTCCGGGCAATGAACACGAACCACCCCACAGGCGAGACTTCATCGAGCGAGTTCTTCGACGCCCGAGCATCACCCCTATACCTGAAGTACACCCTCTGGAACCCTCGCCTCGACGCAAGATAATCGTGCATCGGATTATCCGCCGCTCCAATCGGCCCTACTTCCCTGATGTCCCTTCTTCCAAGCCTAGAGCTGGAGCAGCGCCTCCTGTAGTCGAAAGGATGGCAGTACGACGCCCAAGTGTACCAATGGAGTCCATCCCTGAAGTGGACTCCGTCAAAGGCAGCCCGCCTATCCCAGGGCCCCGTCCCAGCATAGATATTGGACCGTCTAGCAAAGTACCAGACACCCCACTGCGCCGAATTAGCACTCATCCCAATGAACCAATCTCCGTCCAAAGGAACATTGGGTTGAGCGAGGAGCCAGTAGCTTCTGAAGCCTCTACGCCTGTCCCTTCACGAAGACCTACTGAAAAGTCTGAACCTCAACCTGAGCCAACACCTGCTCCCTCGAGAAAACCCAGCGAGATCCCGCGCGCACCTACACCTATACCTTCTCGTAGGCCCAGCGAAGCCCCCCAGGAAGCCAAGCCTTCCACTCTGGAACCAGTAGTGAAGCGAGCGGCCACACAGCCACTTGAGTCAACTCTTCAGGCTGTACCTGGACCGGAAAAGGAATCAGAATCTCCGCTACGAAGGTCAACAACTATGCCTCATCCACCGGACGACGCTCCGGTGCCCAAGCGGACCATCACCGAACGAATCATGGCCAAGGTGGGCCTTGACGACAAGACGAAGGATGTGGACGACAAGATAGAGGGTCCACCTTCGAAGGTAGGGACCGCGCCTCCGCCGCCGAAGTCAAGAGCTCCCACGATGTTGGAACGCCCAGGACGAGTGCCAAAGGTCGAGACTCGAGCTTGATCGGTCGGGCATGGTGTCAGTTTGATGTTTGTCGCATTGGTCCTTGCGTTTTGGGGTCTAATGTCTAATCTGATCCTGCAAGAGGTTCTGCTTGGAGTTCTGCGTGGAGTTCTGCGACCTGTCGGGCGCAAAGTGCGTGGTGGGCCCACCATTGTGGGTTTACACAACAGTAACAAAAGGTGCATAGTCTAGATACCCATCGTATTCCAGGTTTTCCATTTCAAAAATTGCTATCGTGACATTGTTTGCTGCCTAGGTAACTAGCTCATAAACACATGTCGTGTCTGTGTGTCCTCGTCGACAAGCTTGCGTCATCTTCGCCATGGCGAGGTACGCATACCGTCTACGTATACTTATGCCGAACACCGACTTCCCGTTCCGACGCACCGCTATCCCGATCTGTCCACGGGTTGTGCTAACACAGGGGACGTCGGTCGTAACTCTTTCCCTGGTGCAGCTAGCGCTGCATGATGAAATCCTTCGTGTGCCTTCCTTCTAGGCGACAACGTTGGCGATGTCGCGAACGAACGTATAAGAAAGAGGACCCGCGTTCGGTTGGGGTTGGGTGCTGCGCGAGGACTCTGCTGCTGTTCGACTTGTCTTCCATCTGAGCTGCTATCTGCTGCTTTGAGTACTTCCGAACGAGTATTCCAAGGTTGTTGGAAAGAAGTAGTGGTAACGGGAACGGGTGCGCTGAGGTTTTGGATGATTGATGGTTTACCCCACACATTCACACATTCAGGAATACACACATCTACACACCCAAACCTCAAGCATACACCTCTCTCTCTCTCTCTCTCTCTCTCTCTCTCTTTGGAATTAGCTCACCATCCCCACTCCCATTCCCATTCAATATCTATCTCCCATCTCCAATCCACATAATCAAAACCAACCCATCATGCCCCTCCCACTCACCCTCACCCTCCACGAAGCCTCAAAAACCGACATCGACGAACTCGTCCACGTCTACTTCTCCGCGTTCCAGAGCCCGCTCAGCAGGCTGGTCATGCCGGATGTACCCGGTGTGAGGGCCTGGTGGCGCGAGAGTTTGCTGAGGGACTGGGAGAGGGGGTTTTGGAGGGTTTGGAAGGTTGTGGAATGGGAGGAGGGGGGGCAGGAGAAGATTGTGGCGTTTGCGAAGTGGAGTGTGCCGCATGGGGAGGGTCAGGGAAAAGAGGGGAAAGAGGGGGAGAAGGAGGTTAAAAAGGAGGGAAAGGATAGATGGCCTGTAGAAGGCAATCCCGAGGTCTTCGAGCAGGTGTTTGAGAAGGTTGTGCGGCACAAGCGGGAGGCTCTGGGGGACGGGGGGGAGGATCGTGTATTTTGTAAGTCTCCCTCTCCTCCTCTTTCTTTACTCCTCTTCCTCCCTTTCTTCCTCCCCTCCCCTCATATTTCCCCATTCTCCTAACCCACCCTCTCCCCAGACCTCTCAATAATGGGCACCCTACCAACGCACCAACGCCGCGGCGCCGGCTCCCTGCTCATGACAGAATTCTGCCGCCAAGCAGACGCTTCACCGCGCAAGGAGCGCTGCTACCTCGAGGCGAGTCCAAAGGGCAAGTCGACGTATGAGCGCTATGGGTTTGAGACGAAGAGTCGGTTTAGTACCGTTGTGAATGGGGAGGAGTATGTTAATTGTTGTATGGTGAGGGAGGCGAGATAGTAAGGAGGTGAGAGAGAAGAGTGGGGGGAGGGGATGGAGAGAGAAGGATGGAGAGAGGGAGGGGATAGAGGAGGGTGGAGTGTGTGCGATCAAGATGCACTGTTTCAATCAAATGGATGATGCTCGTGCGTGTTATAGAGATATAGGCACACGGGGCGGCTTCCTGTAGTCAGACGGCGACGAAGATAATGCCCTCTGATGACATTCAGGCACTGTATTGTGGGCTACTAGGGTAGCCATTGTGGCATTTAGTACTTAAAGACGGAGAAGGCAAATCGTAACCGTTCACCTTGGCGACAATCAGCTTTTTCTTCTCAACCATGGTGAGTAGGTAAGAATCATACTGTCACAAAGTGTAAGAGAGTAGCGTGCGCAGATCTTAGTGCAGTTCATCCACGTTTCAATTCTGGGAAAATTCGTTACACTATTGCGAACATCATATACACATTACAACCACCAAAATATCCGAACTCTCTTCCTCTGCTTCCCCATCCTACTCTTATCCTTTTCACCCCACGAATATATCGAGCTATTCGTATCATCCACCTGCCGCTCACCCTTCCCCTGTTGATGAATCCCAAGATCCCGCAAACTCTCCGCCCCTCCCAACCTCCCGCCCATCTCACCCCTCTCTACCTCCCCATCCTCTTCCCCCGCAACAACAATAGCCACATTCCCCTCAGCATCGCCATCCCTAACCCTCACCTTCAGCCCCCCATTCCCTTCATCCGGATCACTCAGCAGCCAAAACCGCTTCATCCTCCTCCCATGCCACTGATCCGCCATCCGAGCCATCTCGCTTCCGCCTCGACTCCCCGCAATGACCAAATCCCTCGGATCCAGATAGTTGAACCTTCCCAACTCCTTCCAACCCCTCGTCCTCAGCGCCTCGGCCATCACCAGCAAGATGACCAGCCCGTTGAATATGAAAATGGAGTAGATGTACCCGCGCTGTCCAAACTGCAGCGCATACACATACACCGTCGCGCTCGCGGACGTAGACTGGCTCGCGAGCATGAGTTGCGCGCTGGCGTACGCGACCAGCATATCGTCTGCCATCGCTGTAATACTATTCGTGAGCCCCGCAATTGTAGCTTCGGCTTCTGTGCACGGGTCTCGAGATACAGACGCCCGCGACATGTTGTATGCAGCGATGCTCGAGTTGAACGCGTCGCCTAGAAGCGAGACGTAGAGGTTTGTCAGGTCATTGGACATGAGCTCGAATTGTCGGACTACTGTTCTCGTAAGGTTGCGCTGCGGGTTGAAGTCTGGTGCAGGCTGCCCAGGCGATACCGTGATGTTTGAGTTTGACAGATCGACTGTAACGTTGAAGAGAGTCGGGGAGAAGTCAAGAGTGCATTGCGTGCTGTTGAGGAAGGCGTACGAATCACCTGCTGTGATGGCGAGGTAGCGGCGCGGCGAGAGCTCGCTGTGCGCGACGCCTATCGCGACAATCGCTTTGCTGTCGTGCCCGATGTAGCTCGATACTTCTGGGGAGTCGAGACTGTCGGGAAGATTGCCTGACGCTTCGAAGATCCATTCGTCCACGGTAGGTGCGAGGTGAAAGTCGGAAGTGCGGTTGTAGATGCATGTTACGTTGCAGAGATAGCCAGTCTCTTGGTAGACGTAGCCTGCTGCCTGGTTATTGGAAGTTATCAGTAGGTCTGTCAGACCGACTGGAGCTCCAACGCCGTAGGACCGGCCGACATAACTAAACTGGGTATTGTCGAACTTTGGGTGAACAGAGGGCCTGGTGCCAACTGATGACGCAGATGCTGCAGACGAAAGGAGGTTTCCGATACTCTGCACGCCTACAGAGTATGTGAAGAAGCCCTTCTGGTTGCGGAGTGACGGTCCCGTCTCACCAATCTCAATAGGGTATTCTCTGATCATCGACACATCTTGATAGCTAGGTAGCAGGACTGTGCCGGTAGTTGTTGTGCGTGATATCAAAGGAGTTGTGGATCCCGCCCACAAGGCAGCTGGAACTAAACTGAGAAACACGACGAATAGAACAGGGAAGAAGAAACGAAGAGGAAGATCCCAATCAACTCGGGGAATGCTCAGGTCCACCCATGTTCGTAGCATGTCCAAGGTGACGCTTGCCGTTCTGAGTCGAAGACGAAGAGCATAGTTGACAAGTCGACAAAGCACCGTCACATGGATCAGACCAAAGAACGCAGCAAGCAACTGTACTATAAGCGCGACCGTTCCCGGAAAGTTATTGGCTACGCGAAAGAAGTAACCAGTAGCGCGCCATTCGAAGAAGTCGGCGGCGAGTAGGGTGGAGGCGAGAGCGGTCGTAATCACCAACCCGTAGAAAGTGTTGTACTTGGTCCAGTGCCGATACGGTACAACCTTCTCGCCATCTTGCACATTTCCTTCTCTTGCTCGTCGATCGACATGGGGAACGAATGTGAATTGCAGCGGAACCATGAAAACGCGCACAAAAACCAATATCAACTATGAATAGAACGGACATGAAGAGAAATTCGACGATCGTCGGCACGGCCAGCCATGAGGTCGTTGGCGTCGGCTCAGAGACCTACCGTTCTATATGTGGGCGCCGGCGCTTAGAGACGTGGCGGCTGTTTACACCTACGCCGCATCGCTTCAGTGACCGATTTGGCATGCGGCGCATATCTGGACATGCTTTATCCGCATTGATTGCATTCATCCGATCTCTGGCAACCAAATAGGAATGCAGGAGCTGGAGTTGTCTTCAAGACTAGCCGCATCGGTCTGTTTCTCTTGGAGTCTTGCAGTTTCAGTTCGCCTCCTGCAATGCAGGCAGCAGGATGCATTGAAAGGAACTTGAAGATCGGTGTGAATCGGTCTTGTAGTTTGCAAAAACGTGAAGCTCTGGGAATTTACCTCGGTGAAGCAGGCAAGTTACTTTCACAGAGGAGGCTTCTTCCAGCTTTGGGGCCTTCCGCGTCCTGTCCGTGGTAATCCTTGTCGACAAAACAGAAAGCGAGACTTGCATTTGACTTCTCAACTTATCGTTATAATCTTCTCGATATGCCGAGAGAAGCACTGCTTATGTACGGCGTCGGCGTGCACAGTACAAGCTCGTGCCCTGTCGATGGACGGCTCTGGGTACGTGACCGTGTCATGCGACGCTGATGACGCAGTAAGACCGGTCTCTTCATCTTAGAAATCCAGAAACAAAAGGAGTGGTTCTGAGCAACTTCTACATGAAGCCGCTAAGCTGCAGCCGTATCCACGATGCACGTAAGCGGAGAGAAACGATGGTGGAGGAGGCACCAGAAATCAGAGTGCTGATTGCCGCGACGGCACGCCATGACTCTCACCAGCCCCCAAACAGGCAAAGCGCAACAACCCCAGACCCATCACATCACCCCCCTCAGGCATCAACCTGAAACACTAACCACCACTACTCCTTGTTTGATCTTCGACACACACGACGACACGATGCACATATGCAGGAGCAGCACGCGCAGACATCCTGATCACAATCTCCAGCCAGCGTGCTCCAACACAGCACATCTGCCACCAAGGATCCTATCATCTCGTCTTCACCAGTGTTCTGCCCCGGCCCGCCCGGGCTGACTGAGCCACCATACCAAGCAAACCACCAGCTTTTAGCGGGCCGGTCGAGACAGGCAGCCAAATACCTCGCGATCTGGATGGCTGGGAAAAACCGGTCGCCCGCGCAATTCTAAACGAGGCAGATTGTGGAATGGATGTCACCCAGCGGACGGGAGTTGGCGATAGTGCCCGCAGAACTACTGTAGATGGACGGCTGAGCAATGGCTGACAACCGGTGTACCCGTGTCCCTCGCACCGGGCGTTCGTTCTGCAAAACGTCGGCAAAAGGCGTTTTCGTGGTCCTCGTACGACCCACCTGCCCTTGGACGTGATGTGCACAAGGGACGCGAACCCGGTCCATCCCTACCAATCTCTACGTGTCGAGCCATGGCAGCAGTCGGTAGACTAGCGCCTATTAGTATTCGCCCGTGGTTAAACCCAGACATCACTTATCAAGAAGCGAGGCATTGCATGGTTTGATACCTAGGTATTGAGCAGTTTTTGATTCATCTTCATTATGAGTTTTCCTAGATGTGGACTAGGATGCCTACTACTATGCCTATGCCTAACTACGATATGAGAAAGGATATTGAAGGCGCGCCGGCCTTGAGCTCGGATATGATCCACCAGTAAAAATGCTAACATAACGCCGCTGCTATGCAAGTATGCCGTTGATGCCAATAGCTTGGGCGAAGAATGATTAGGTTCCCATCCAGTAGGTACCGGTTCCATCATGTCTCCGCTATCTTTTCGTAAAATGGCGTAGCGAGACGCGCGTGTCTCGGTCATCATGATCGCAAGAAGATAAACAAATGAAATAGCGAGTGAACTAGTACGTCGCTTGCCGGCCAGCATATGGGTTGGCCGTGCCGAACATCCTGTTGAAGAATCCGCTAGTGGCAGTCTTCGCCTTTTTGGAAGGCTTGTCCTCATAACCGAGAGGAAGAGGATGCTCGAGCTTTGGGTTGCCGCCATGAGCATGGATGTGCACAAGAGTGGCTCCGGTGTCGGTGTCGTATCGCTGAATGATTGCCTCTTCGGGCTCCTCAGTGAAGCTAGAAGGCGACTCCGATGCGGTCGATACCGATGAGCTGCGAGTAGGAGGTGAGAGGGAAGGAGTCCTTGACGCAGCCCTTGAGGATGGAGTTGCATATGCTCGGAGCCTCTGAGGGGCCATGGCATATGATGTGAAGGTAGCAGGGTTTTCATAGGAAGACATGTCGAGACGAGACCGTTGGAGGTTCTCAGTAGTGAGCTGGTGCTGTTGGCGAGCAAGCTCCTTCTGCTGCTGAGCAATCCTCTCTTTCTCAGCCTGGCGTGCCTGGTACACCCGGATGGGTGCCAGAAACGGTTCGAGATGGTAGTAAAGATCCTCTGGGTTGATGCGGAGGTCCCAGTCAAGAAGGAATAGAAGCTGCTTCTCCATGAGGTTGACTTCTGTAATGGAAAAGCCGAAGTTCTCGAAGCCACGGACCGCACTGTACCTGGCCCAGTGCTTGTTCTTGGGCGACGAGTCGTTGAGGTTCTTTGCAGCAAGAATGAGGGAGGCCAGGAAGATTCTGTGAACGGTGCATCGCATTCCCTTGGCGACCGGGGGAAGACGAGATCTTAACCGGCTCAGGTAGACAAGAGAAGTCATGAGAGTAGGGACCTGGACATGTGACCTTTCTACCAGGGAGGTGATGAACTCTTCGACGGACGGGAGGTTGGCTTCCCTGAACTGTGCGGCACCGTGCTGGGGAGGAGATGCAGGTGGTGTCGGAGGGAGGTTCTTGTTGAGGTGTGACGCGGGCTCGCAACGGATGACTTGTGTGGCCTTTTGAGCGAGGTACGAGATCATGTCCTGTGAAACGGGCAATTGGATGAAGTGATCCAGGGCAGCCTGGTTCTGCGACGCGAGGTTGGGTGAGTACGGCATGGTGATGTGCAGTGACGAGATGCTGGAGCCGACAGGAAGATGGATAGTCTTAAAGAACGATTGATATGTTCAGCTGTGTTGGTGCTTTGAGATCCTTAAACCCGAATAGGAATGCCAGGTGTCCAGGGTATGGTCGTTGTATGATTAAGCCCTGTGAGGCGGAGACAGAAGGATCAACAAAGTCTACCGGTCTGTCAAGTGGGTGTAAGCTGAGTCCGGCGAGCGAGGCTGTACCAGCGAGGGTAGAAGCAAGCAAACACGGCAGACGAATTAAGGGCAGGAGCTCCGACCGGCGGAAGGCGTAAGGACAATAAAGAAACGCGAGAGGAGCGACGGGCAGGCTGCAAGGAGCCTGGGAAGGGAGGATAGTTGAGTGGCTCTGCCAGAAGGGGGAGGTGTGTCGATGAGGTTGAATCGAAGGGCAGTGCGGGGGCGCGTGATTGGTGGGGGGAGAAGTGCGGATCGTGCCTGCACCGCAGCTGGGAAAGGGAATGCAAAGGAAAAGGGAATTGCTGAATGTGAAGAGATTTGCACTGACCGAAAACGACAGTCCTCGCGGCGAAGCGTGATACTTATTCTGCGGCCCCTCGAGAGCAGCGCACAGCGATGCCTTTACTGGAGATGCTACCAGGAATGGAGCCGGGGTCTGGCGCGTTAGGCCAGGATCCAATCAATCGCTGAACAGCGCGGCAGGCCAAACTCGAGCCAGGCGCCTAGCGACGACGTGCAGAACCCCCAGAAGAGGCGTGTTTCAAGAGCTCAAGCGGGCGATTTGCTGCTCGCCAGTTGTTTGCCGGAGCGCGGAGGCTATTTCAGACGGGCGCCTGTCAGCCAATGTATCGCTCGACCGGGCGGTCTGCGTTTCGAGAGGGATCTCGCTGTCGTTTTAGATGCTGCCGCTCGCTGCAAGGACTCGGTGACAAAGACACTCGCCCACGGAGACGCGAAGAGCCACGCAGCAGGTTGAGCGCGGTGGTCGAGGAAGAGGTCGCTGTCGTTGCACACTGGCGGGTTATGCGGACGACGGCTCTCTGATATCGTCCAACCTGGTGGCTGGCGCGGACTCGTGCCCTACTGCTTGCTGGCCGGCCTGGTAGGGCCGCGATGCTGCAGAAATTATATGAGGCGGTGAGAATGTGGATCGCGAGAGTTCTGGACACCCGTAGCAGACGACCACGACAGCAGTCCATATATCTTTGGGCAAGCATGTCCTGCCACCACGCCCAGAGCTCCTACTCTTGCCGGACTTTGCCAGCATGACTGGAGTGACGAATATGTGGCCGAATGCTCGGGGTGGTAATGCAGCGTGTGGCCACTGCAAATCTTCCAGCCCGTTGCCAGCCATCGCTCCCTGCGAGCCTCGAGCCGAGGACTCCGCATCGGGCAGCTCGTAGCGTCTCCTCCGTGAACGCGTGTGTGCGACCGTCTGGTTGCTGCCATCATGCTGGCCGGGTGTGGCTCATCGCTGTGGCGCTGCCATCGCCGTGGCCTACCGCATCGCGTTGCCCACCGGAGCTGCTCGTCTGGAACCCTCCACGACGCCGCATGCGGGACCGATCGCCGTGGCCACGACTGGGGTTGTGGGTGGCGGTGTCATTGGACAGCTGTCACGCAAACAAGATCCCTCCCGTTTCAACACCTGTTGACTGGACCCATATGACCTGCTCCTATTGCCGGCAGCAGGATTGGACCAGGACGCCACTCTCAGCTGCTCCCATATTGCAACCCTCATTGCATCGTCAAGCAGGCCGCACGACCGGGACGCAATCTTCATGCGTCCAGACACTGCCAATCATGGCCGCGTTGCCGGATTTTCCTCTTTCAAAGCGTTGCCCGTGCACAGCCTCAGCAGACGACGCCAATGGAGCATTTGCAACCCTCTATTCTTCTAGAATATCCAACTTCCCAGGACAATACGCAAGCACCACATGCTGTTCGACGGATGTCCAGCAGAGCTATCAAGTGGTGTCTCGGAATGGCCGCCGCTACCTGCCTGGGCGTCAAAACGTAGGGCTAGTGTCTAATCAGCCGCCCGCCCATCCTTCCCCACGGCCTCGAACGACCGTCCTGCCACTCATGCTCATTCTTGCTTGCTGGCGACGCCTGAATGGACCCTTAAGCGATGCGCTTGCTTGAGGCTCTGTGCGATCTTGCGTTCGTCAATCGGGTTACACTGCGGCTCGCACGGGTCACTAACCCCCAAGTATACAGCCGCCCACCAAAGCGCTGGTGTCACTCCAGAAACAGCAACAGCGTCAAAGTGGATCTAACGGTCTCAATGCTCCCAACGATCCAGTGCAGCAGCAGCAGGCACTCGGCCCAGGGTTGCGGATCTTCATTCGGTCTATTCACTTTATGCTCACTTTGCTTGCCTGAGGACGCTCGCGACGCGCCGTTTCAGTATTCCGCGCCGGCAAGTTACGACGCTGGGAGTTGGCCCCCGATCCCGCTCTCTCAGAGTGGTCTTTGCTGTGTCCCGAGTCCTCGGCACGGTGTTGTTGTTTCCTTTCCCGCTATAGCAGAAACAAATAGGAGCCCCTCGGCTGACTACTATGTTGGATTACCAGCACCTACCTCAAGCATGTCACCGTATTCCTTCGCAGCAAACATGCACAGTCCTGTCCAACCGTCACCATCGTTCATGCTCATTCCTCTGACAATCACCAACAGTACGGAGTAGTTGGGTCAGACTACTCGGTGCTAAAATACGGCAAGTCTGTACCATCTCATACCAGTCGCGGTACTGCGAACGAGGCGCAGTAATGATGTCCAACTCTATGTTTCTCCCATCAGAGTCGCGGAAGGGTCTATTTACTCATTCGATTCAGTCGTGTCGAGTCCAATTTACACAAGCTGCGGATTCAGGGAGAGCAAGCGAGTACGTGCGAGCATGCGCTCGCACGCTGAAGGCACAGTCACGGCTCGCATAGTCGCATACTCGGCCATCTCTTGATCCTGTTTTACGGACAATCAAGTCGGCAACGGAAATCACGATGAGAGGAACGCCAACGATTCCTGATTGTCTAGGCGTTCAAGAGTGTCGCGTGCTCACAACATTGAAAGATGTTAGCTCATACCAGTCTGTCCTTAGTACAACCCCGTTTTGATCGACAAGACTACGGATCTGTCAAGTGACTCGAGCACTCCGTAATCGGCATTGGACACAATACCGATCAATGCATGCTCTACGGAGCCCATTTTCCCTTTGGATCATCCTGCTCCGTGCTCGCAGGAAGTCGACAAGATACGAATCCGTCGGAGATTATTCTCGTCTCTTTGAGCCCGATGCACAGCGGGTCCTACATGACCGCAGACTGGAGAGGGGTAAAGTGAGCCCCACACGCTCTGAATGCGATATCATCATCGGAATTCCTACGGGGTACGGCATATTCATTTTCCTCGCCGACTCTCCGTTCGAGCGCCTTAGAGTCAGCTTGCTTCGCGAGGCTGCTTATGAGATGACACGTGCGGATATGCAACTGACCATCAATCCCTGCCAACGGAGTTTGACACCAATCAGAAATCGTTCACCATCGCTTAAGGCCCGCTAAAAGCAGCCACTTCTCTGCTCGACGTGTATGCTTACGTGCTTTCATCCGAAGCACAAAGTTCGTTATGAGAATCGGGACATCGGTGGCTCTACGGAAATCAGAAAGTCGCACAGCAACTCCGGACATGACCGCCAGACATCAAGGCTTGACGACGGAGAGGATTCAAGGCGTGAAGCGGTACTTCCAAGCCACTTTCCTTCGGCGTAATCTCCTAGCAGATAAAGCGTATGGAGAGGTACACCGAGGTCCGGAGGATCGTCGTGAGGGGAAATGCAAGGCTGTGCCTGAAGTCACATTGCCTACGTAGATCTGCTTTCCAGTGTTTTGGGACGTTCAAGGCGCCCCATAGCGGTGTACAGGTCTACCGATATCGATTTGACTCCTTCTACAGCAGCTTCCTATTTAGAAAAGAGATTACTCTCCGCAGTTCAAGCACGGTAGGTGGTGCAAGACTCAACAACGGCTTGACGACTATTCATATCAGCCTGCACGATGCCTTGTCGCAGATCCAGAAGCATATCAGTATCGGTACATCACTGCGCGAGACATTACGAACCATATATGACCTTCGAATGAAGAATCTGCCTCGTCTTCAGCCACTTGATCAACTCGGCACTTTGCTCTCGTTGATTGCCTCAACATGACTTCAAACATCTACCAAAGATGACTTTGCTTGGCATCATATTGCCTACCCATATCTGGTCTTCTATTTTCAGAACTAATTTCACCGTACCTGGGATGTGCAGAGATCCTTCATACTTATCTTAGACCTGCTTTGTGCCATCTACCGAGTTTGACTCATCATACTCATGCACGACAGTCTTTAGAGGCTGCTTGGCATGAGTATAGCTCTCGACACGAGGAGCGCATAGATTTGAGACGTCCCTACCTATGCCAGGTCTAGATAGAAGCAAAATGGCTTCATTGGTCTATTTCATCTTCCGGAATGTTTCTCTGAGGATGTACAATGTTGGCGCAAGCAAACCAATCAGGCTATGGCACACATGAGGACTTCGCTACTAAGTTTCACTTCACGCTTCTTATAGCGTACATCGGTATCGACTTCATGAGTTGTGAGCTTGGATTTCATTCGAAATGTCGCACTTATCCTATGTCATTCGTTGCGCTATTGAGCGGTCGAATTCGTGATAACAGCGCAGTATGATAAAGCGAATTCAGTGGGTCTTCCCGAGTAGATGCCATTGGCGATCTTACTGGGTTTAAGAAGTCTGTCAGGGAAGTAAGTTGCACACTCTATAACCCAGCTCGTAGACAAGCTGATATTCTGTCAGCCATTCAAGGTATAGCGATTGCGTAGAGGAGATGTCCCGTGAATATTGGCTCATCAAGTGACTTCACCTTCCATTGGCTGGAGACACCCTTTCATTTCGACTACAAACAGTGCTACCCCTATGGCAACAGATACTACTGTGCGTGCACACAATCATGAGTCTGTGTATGTTTAGTCGTTCAAACAAATACTATTTGTCCACTTGCCCTCCACTCTTGTCATTCAATGGACTCGGCCGACCCGACCACGTTGCGGAACACGCCTTTTCGATCGATCTCGTCAACACCCGCGAGTCTCGTGTCGACAGCAACAGCAGGTATGTGTGCCTACAGTAACATATGCCGTTAGAATCAACTGCTAACGTACTATACCCACAGGCTCTTAGTATCCCGCAGCAATCTTACTTCTTCGCACTCAGAGAAGCATGCTCCCCATACCAAACCATCAACTCACCAAACCCACTCCTTTCCCAGACCATCAACCCATTACCCCTACCAGACTCATCATGGAATCCACCGGCATCCCCACCCCAAGGCACACCACCTCGAGAACCCCAACCCCTGCCACGCGCGACAAACCCCTCCCCACAACCGAGCACTCACACTGTCTACATGCAGACAAACACGTCCGCATCGCCATCTACCTCTCCCGTACCCTCACTGACCTCCGCATGCCATCCCTTTCCACCCTCCTAACATCCCTAATCCTTACCCCAGCGTTTCTAGACCCGTTCACCGCCTACCGCGACGCCTTCCTCCTACACCCCAAGCACAACGCGCTGCACGCGAAAAAGGGCGAAGAGAAAATGGGCGTTTTGTACCCGTACATCAAGCGGCAACTGCAGAACGCGCGGTCGCTGCGGACGTATCGGCTCGGTGCGGATGCAGGGGCGCGGAGCCACAATGTTAGGCTGTATACTTCGCTGCTTAGCAATCTGGGTAGGGAGGGGCAGGCGTTGGCGTATGTGAAGAGGGATGATGATGAGGGTGTTGAGGGGCTTAGGAGGGCTTGTGGCGATCTGTGGGGGTTGGTGAGGTATGTTAGGATTGAGTATGTGCATGGGCATGGGGTGGTGATGGGGGAGATTGAGGAGGTGAGGCCGTGTAGGTGGTTGAATTGGGGGTGGCGGGAGGGGACGGGGGAGATTGGGAGTAGTGGAGATGAGGATGGTGAAGTGGATGAAGAGGAAGAGGAGGGTGATGATGATAGGAGTGAGTATGAGGATGTTGGTGGCGTAAAGTTGAGCGATGAGGACGACGCTGAGAGTAGTGAGATGAGCGTAGAGGAGCAGGGCGACGGGAAGAAAGGCTTAGAGGAAGAGGAAGAGAGTCAAGAGGAAGAAGACGATGAGGATGTTGGATCGGACCGCGCATATGCTCCGCCCAGCTCGTACCTCAAGAATACGGCGCCACGTCAAGATGTGTACTATCAGGGCTTCACTGACTCGGAGCCGGAGTACGAGTCCGAGGATGATTCGCAGACTGGGCTCGCTTCTCCGTACTACCACGGCTTCAGTGACCCAGAGTCCATCCTGGGCTCTGACGAAGAGTCGGATTCGCACTGGCAAGATGTGCGCGAGGCATACTTCCACGGCATCACTGACACCGAGTCAGCTCCGGGTTCAAGCGACGAACAAACCTCGGATGAGAACGAGCCCAACAACGAGCAGTTTTCAGATGAAGACAGCTCCCGCTGGAAACATACCTCATGCGACAACGTATCTAGCGACACCCAAATCTCATTAGAAGACACATCCAACAACATCCAATACCTCGGACCATACATTTCTCCAACCCCATCACCGCCTGCACTTCCTGCACGCACCCCATCTCCGTCCCCAATACCAACGCAACCTACGCCAACAACCTCCCTGGCCAGGTCCCTGAGCCGAAGACTCTCCCTCTCGTTTCCCTCATTCTCGGCGTCCTCCTCTTCGTCCTCCTCTTCGTCATCTCCCGACCCCGACGAAAGCCCGACCAAGAAGCGCAGAGTAGGGAACAACAATAACGCCACCACACTCCACCTCCTCCTATCTTCCGTTCCAGCTAAATTGCCAGCCGAGCCAGGTCTTCCCAGTCTGGAGGAAGGTGATGATGGACTGTTCTTTGGATGAGCGGAGGGAGGGAGTGATCTGATTGAGTAGGTACCCTGTGGTTGGCCTGTCGCTGATGGTAATGGCTAGAGTGGAATGATCAGTAGCATAGCTTCGATGCTGCAAGTGTAGACATGCATATAGATCAAGGACATAAGACCGCATGTACGTGTATCAGGTACTGGACATATGTATGTTATTATTCGTAAGCATAGTGGCATAAGACTTGCTGGGTATCACAAAAGGCGCCAAAATCGCCATATTATCCTACAATCCAACTACTTCTCGACTTCTCGAGCATGATAGCAAGTCCGTTTACCCGATCCGATACCCTTCAGATGGCCCCACTTCGTGTCAAGACCCCTATTGCACAAACAACAGGCTTATTCAGTCGAATAAGAAGGTCTCGATTGCGCAAAGGCATCGTATCCCTCATCGTCAAAATGATATTGGTAGGGTAAATCGCCTGGTCCTGGGCTCGGATGCAGCCGGATCACAGAGCCACCTGAGCGTACAGAAGACGAAGACGAATTCGGGAGAATAGTCGACGGACTACTCTGTACATGCCTGATTCTAACCGATCCGGAACCAAATGATCTTTCTGACGGAGTGCGCGGTAGGGTATGCATGCCCGAGCTCATATCTCGCTGCATAGATTGGGCTGTGCGAAGAGTTTGTGGGCTCTCGCTGCCGTCATTCAGGATTGCGTCTCCTCTAGTGTCGAAATAGTCGGTCGTCGACTCTACGCGCGGCGTCCGATAGGGTCGCATTGATTGGGTCGAGCTCTCTGAAGGTACTAATGATCGCGTGTCTGAACCAGTGTCTGCCATGCGGGCTTCTTCAATCACTTCGGAGTCTAATTCGGTCATGCCGTTGAGGACCTCGGCAAAGACAGACATAAGATCACGAAACTGATTCTCGGTGAGGGCTTGAGTTGAAAACCGCGCGTGCTCATACTGAGACAAAAATCGGGATCCAAGGCTGGGAGGATTGATCAGCCCATAGGACGCTAATTGACCGAGGTACTCCCGAACGCCCATCGCGCGAGGTCTTTGGAGGAGCGCAACTATTTGCGCATCTGGAAGCATCGGCAGGCCAATCTGGAGGTGCTGAGAGCCATCGACTGCGGGATCGGGTGGGGCGAGAGAGACCGCCTTGGCTTCGATGAGGTTGGGCAGTTCACCAACGATCCGCCAGTATTCCAAGTTTGGCATGTCCTCAGAATCGGGCGCACCCCAGCCCGGATGCGATACGTGTCCCCATGGAGGTGAGTCTGCCGACACGGGTATCACAGTTGTCTCTTTTCTAAGGTGGCTGCGGCGCTTAGAGACGAAGCTGTTGCGCTCTACCGTTGTTGGCCGTGAGCCTGCATGTTCGTCCTCTCGTGCTTCGCTCCGTACGTCTCTTGGTCGCGAGTCCCATGCGACGATGGCACTCCTCTTCAACGCCTTAACAATCATGCGGCGTACCATCTTCCCCACCTCTCCATCCTCGATAGGTATATACGGCTTCGGGATCGCTTGTAGGACGGTTCGGTTGGTGTAGAGCCGTGTCGAATACACAAGGAGGGTAACGAGGAAGGTGAGAACATAGACACCTCCGATGGAGAACAGTTTCTCGAGCTCATTGCTGCGGATCGACTGGTAGATGGTGTCGCCGGGTGTGATGGCAAGGAAGATGATGAGGATAAAGAAGAGGACGGTATATGTTGAGGAGTACCATATCCGGAAGAAGGGAATGCGCTTGAGGGTGCGCAGAATAGGCATATTAGAATTATACTACATGTTGAGAAGGCGCTTGAGGATGTTTCGAAAACAATCCCGCGGTTGTCTAGTCGTCCGTCGTCATGCAGGTACGACGTCGGCCCTTCCGTGAGTTGAACCTTGGAATGCAGCCCTGGAGATCATCCGAAAGCACGTGCAGCGCTAACGAATCACATGCATCCACGGACGACTTCCCAATGCAACCCCCCATTCACCCTTCACCACTTTTTCTTTATGAGCCCCTATTCCAACACGGACAACCTACATTCCAACGGCCCAGGTATCGGCTGATAAGTTCGCAGTCAATTGGCCCTGCGAAAACTTCTCTGTGTAACCGTAAGACCTCTCGTACGGATGTCCGACTTTTCGATCAGGACCATTACCTCCTCTCTCCACGTGCCTTTTCTGTCGACCAGGCTATGCCTCACTTCTGGGCTCTGCACCACCATTGTATCTCACCTCATCCAATAGATCTTAATGGTCTCAGCTTGTCCCTCGTGCCTGGGGGCCGTAACGCGACTGTGGCTCAGTTGTATCGCGCTGAGGGATATCACATTTCTTAGCTTCATCTGCGTGACGGAACACATGGTTATTGAAAAAGGGTACACTACTACTCTCTGCCAGTACAACAGATTTCCTATATATCCTCTTCAGCATACCCCGCGGTTGTGTCTAAGAAGCACGCGATGGTCGATCCTATCCACATCCTTTTACTTCGCATACCTACCTCAACATGGAAGGTCGTGGTATTCTCTGTTCTACAACAGTGGGGCGTATAATACCCTTGCGCCCCCGGTGGGACTTATTGTTGGCACCGGAACCTCAGAATCTGCGAACACCTGTTGCTGTGCCGCAGGAGGCGCAACTTGCACATATCAAACGTTGTGCGCATGAGCGTCCGGATTTTCCAGACCGAGACAGGCGCCTGATCTCAAAATGAACCAAATTGGTCAATAGCCGCTGGTAGTCTTCCCCCGAGGTTGAGGATAGACCACTCAGCCTTGTGCTGTGGGATCTTGTCTGACTTTGATGCCTTGCATCCGGAGTTCACTATGCGCGGCTATGCATGATGCCTGCTGATGATGGGTCAGAGTGGTGCTCCCACGATCTCTAAAATAGCATCGAATTTCTTTCTCTATAAGTATTCCAGTCTTCCCATGTTCGAGATCGCTATCCTTCAGACCTCCCTTTCGAACCTAGTGTCAGTCATATTTATCTAATTCCTCATCAAAATCGCTCGAATATCATCGGCTGTTGCTACAATTTGCGTGAGTAGGTAGACTACCGCAACTAGAGTTGCGGCCATGTCTCTGACAGCGCCTTACACCAATGCTATGCGCGTATGTACGATCTATCTACATCAACAATATCGACTAATCTTACCTAGGTTGGTCAAGGCTTCAACACGTATACTCAAGAGATCCGCCTCGAGAACGCAGTGCGAGTAGGGTCAAACGCGAAGGTGCCGAGCTCAAAAGGTAGCCTCGAGTCATGCAAACCTAGTGCTGCTGGCTCATTGTCGCCGCCTACGACTCCTCAGATCGTATCCAACGCAGGTCCTCAAGGTGACATCCCAGCTGTCGCTATCAATGGCGTTCCTACCAATGCCCGTGACGCAGGAGCCTTCTCGCCCCCACCGAGTCCGAAAACAACTGCTGATATGGGCGCTGCAATGGATGTGGTGTCTGAATCTTCAGACGACTTACCGTTCGAAATTGCCAGTGGTCCTGCACCTATTACTAGTCAGAGTGTCACCTACTCCACACGCGCAATCGAGAATGTTAGCGATATAATGGATGCCCTCAACATCTCTACGTCAATGTCGATCAAATATGGTACCATCCATGGAAACGGAAACGCCTCTTTCGTGAACGAGACAAAGGTACTCGATAGCGAGTTAAATTACGTTGTCAGTGTCATCGTGAACAACGACGCGCGGGCTGCGATTGATGAAACGGAATTTCAAGATATTCCAGGCCTACCACTGGATCGCTTCACTGAAGTATACGGAGACTCCTTCATATCAGGGTTTACTGAGGGTGGAGAGTTCAATGCAGTGATATCGATCAAACTTACAGACAAGACTAAACACAAAGCCGTCAAACAAGCCGTAGACGTGCAACTGGCTGTTGGCCCACCGACGTTGGAGATCGGGGCGAAAGAGTCCATGGAGAAGGAGCATAATGATGCACTCAAGAATACCGAGATCTCAATATCCGTCAATTGGGTCGGTGGCGGTGAAATCAAGAAGCCAAAGGTGCCTTGGACAATCAAGAGCGTAGTAGCAGTTGCGAACGCGTTTCCTTCGATGGTGGCGCGATCATCCGCCAGGACGCAAGCCATACTCACAAGATACACCTCGCTCAGATCGTTCCAATCGTGGAAGTGGTCAAGACTTCTTGAGGAGCAACGTGTTTGGGAGAGTGACGCTAGGAACCAGAAAGGTGGGCAGTTCAACAAAGATGGCACACATAGATATGAGGAGCCCGTCATTATCCTGAATTATGTTCCCTGCTCTCTTTACACGGCCGACCTTTTCGACGCTTTGATGAATTACAAGAAATTGTGGAAGAACATTGGAGATAGTGAGTGTACCCTGATCACCGTCAATGGTCCACACTGACCCTCCTAGTGCTCCAGAATCCGGCGAACTATAAGCTCCGACCAGCTCCACCTAAGAAAGTGCTGGTTAGTAAGCCTTTGGTAAAGACATTACCTCCAATATTGAAGAAGGATGCTGGGAGCAATGCAAGCATCCTTTCGAGTGTCTCCGGATCTCCATGTCGTGATAAAGCCGTCCAGACCTCTGGGATTGAGCGAGCATTCACGTTCGAAGTCGAAGGAGGGGCCCCAGGTTGGAATTTGCTCGAGAAAAACATGTGCAGAGATCCCATCTCTCCTGAACCTGTGGCATTGAACGAAGCACGTCTGCTGTGCAGAGAGGCTATGACTCTGATCACCGAAGAAGTCAGTATTCCCTCAGACCATGACAGCGTCAGGACTGACTGTTGTAGGCTTCAAGACTTGTAGATCATCCGCATCTTGCGTACGCCGAGTTCAATGACCTTACCAAATCGACCCAAATGAAGCGGCCCAACTATACGTACCCCGAAGTCCTGAAAGAGAGACTTCCTATCCCTGTCCACAACGACATTCTGTCCGACCTTTCCACGGACGGTGCATACTTGAAGACAGCAGCCTATGTTCACGAAGACAACATTTGGTTTGAGCCTGACATGGTTGGCGACCCGAAATCGACAACCTCCGACCTCCGACGGAAGTTCGATGGCTTCAGTGAATACAAGGATTTCAGCACACTAGAGCTCACCGAGCCTCGCGGGAATCAGGAGCTCAACCCACTGCGACGGATCACACTTCATCGTTACTACCATGCAGCTTGGAAGGTTTGGGGCTCAAAAGCTGCTGACAACGCTATTGGCGCGATTGGTCTTGCGCGCGTGCGAGAGGATATGGCTGCCAACGCCGACGGGTGCATGCACATTCTAGGACACTGTCACCATAACGACATGGAGGATCCTTCTGATTACCATGCTCTCGATCTACGCAATGTCGACGTCACGAAGATCGAGATTGCGTACGTCCCAGGCTCCGGGTACATCTCAGGGTTGACCTTCTACGACCAGATTAATGGACAGACTACGGAGAGACTGCGATGGAAACAGTGGGAGGGTACGAAGGAGCCTGCTGGGCTTAAGGATATCACCAACGAGCCTCCGGATAGGGGTGATGGAACCGTGTGGAAGTTTGCTGGCTTGGCTGGCTCGTGGGTCGACCTCGCCGGCAAGGGACATATTTTGGCGAGGGTGAGTGGAATCTGGAAGAAGGCCGAGGAACATTGAAATTGCCCTCCCTTCATAACCTGAGGTTTTCTTCGCTTATTCCGCCTATTCCGCAAGAGAGCCGAGGCGGCAAGGACGCGGTTTAGGTCTCATGAATAGCTTGTTTTGATTGGTTGCTTCCAACCTGTTTCTACTGAGCGTGCGCCCTCAGCCTTGCGGTTCACCGGAACTAAGCCGAGTGATATCCCTAGACTTGTGCCCGAATCCTACAAGCAAACCACTTTCTTCCTCAGCTCGCTGTTAGTATGATGGGAGGATATTCTACGCTCGCTACTCTTATGGGGGCATACCCTGAAGTCGGCATATTCCGCCGCTTTGGGGCACTCAATACAAGGAACCTGCTTTATCTGCAAGCAGAGGTGACTAGCCTTGAAAAGCAACTCATAGACCTTGAAAAGGCCGATTTGGAATCCGGTCATCCTGACAGATCTATCTATTCGTGCGACTGGAGAACGCTTGCGGAGCCGATTGAAGTGGTTGGTCGAGACGAGACGCAATGGAAACTCTTCCTTCGCTTGCGAGAAAAGCTTTACGAATACAGTAAGTGACCTTTCTCAAATTAAAGATGATTCACGTGCATTGACTGGCTTACAAGATACGGCGTTGCTTGAACAAGTTCAAATGTCCAAGCTGAACCTACCCAACCTCCGAGACCTTGATTTTCTGGTCCGATATATGAAGACTCCGTCAATGGGAAACGTGTACCTTCTTGGTCCGGACAGCGACATTTGGGAGAACCCAGACCTCCCCGATCTAATATCGCTCAATCCAAAACAGAGCGACAACTGGGTCTCTCGGGCAGTGACCGTGGTTGTCGCTGGTTGGCTTCATCGCTTCGTTGGCAGGATATTCAAGGTAGTACCCATTCATTGTTGATGGAGAGTCGCACTCGCTAACCCTTGTACTAGAAACCAAAAGACCAGAAGCATATGCCCCACACCGTGTCCTACTCCTACGTGGGCCTAGAGCGCATCTCCAGGCTGTTGATGACCACGGTCGCTTCGACGCTACCGGTCGTGTCTATAATAGTACTCTACTCAGTCAGCAACATGTCGAAACGACTTGGTCTGATGGGGCTGTTCACTGCACTCTTTTCACTGGTTCTGGGACTCCTCACTAACGGGAAACCCATCGAGATCTTCTCAGCTACTGCAGCGTAAGTTGCTCCTTGTGTTACTACCTTGAGGTTTTGTGGATGGAGCTAATCATCATGTCACAGTTTTGCGGCCGTTCAGGTGGTGTTCATCAGTACGAACAAGTCATCCTAACATGAGTTTGGAAGCAGTGGATCACGAGTCATTTGGCACGACGTTTAATCTAGCGTCAGGTTCATGAACACAAACGGATGGCACGCGAGCACTATACTGCTCAAAGTTTGAATCTAAGGAGTGATGTTCATTGAATAGGGACCTGTCTGCACATGCGGTAATGACTGTAAGAGGACGACTGTAAGGTAACGACTGAGAATACCGTTCGACCAAAGATGTTGCCATGGAAATGATTGTCTGATGTAAAAGACAGATCATGTGCTCTCACAAGAACCCATCTGCTGACAGAATTGCGTAGGTACGCTGCCTCCACCTTCTTAACAGGAGATTTCCGTTGTTAATTGGACGTCGGGTTGGAAGATTGCTGCTGTTGGTTGGATGTCTGACTGGAAGATTGCTGCTGCTGAGCGGCTCGACGTCGAGCTTCCAGGCTTTGCTTGTCTTGTTGCTGCTTAGCTTCCGACGCCGCTATGGCAGCTCTATCAGCTAGAAGAAGTATATTCATTAGCACCTGGGAAGCATGGTTCGCGATGTGAGGGCCTCGATGACTTACCTTTGGTCAGTTTGCCATGAGCAGTCAAGGTTGCAAACAGCTTTTGCGAATTCGGAGCAAGGATCGCCTCCTTGTTGATGGTGTCCTGACCAAGGATGACATCCAGGTGTCGAACATTTGAGAGCACGAAGAACTTTCCACGGTACACCCTGTTCTCATTTGGTGCTAATTTCCAGACGAGATCGATGCTACCATAGCTTTCGACTTCTTCACCAGTCGCAGTGATCACTTGAGGTGATTGGTGTTCGTGGTGAACAGAGCTCAGCAAGCCAAGCTCTTCAATGAGCCTCTTCGAGACCCAGTTACCCTCCTGGCACTGGGTGTCCAATGCTGCTGCGGCAATGATGTACCTTCCATTGAGCGTTCGAATGAAGATGTCAGGAGTAAACTACTGGAAGTCAGCGCGTCCTTGGTACACCGCGAGGATTCATACATTATAGTATCCGGAATTGTGCATCGGCACTCTCTCCGACGCGGTTCGAATGTCAACCAAGTTCGTTGGAGTCTCTAGGGGGTCGATCGGAGATCCTGTGTCTGCGATTGATTTAGCTAAGTAAAAAACAGTTTCCCGGAGTACACTTACAGCTCACTCTGAACCTCTTGCGGAGAAGATAAACTACCGACGCCATCACGCCTAAAAAGCCAACACAGACCAAAGGAAGCACACATGCCTCCACAGACTGCTCGTGCTGAGACATGACTTGAGTCAAAGGGTGAGATTGCAAGGTATGTTCCAATGAATACTTGACTGCTACTAGGTTGTAGGAACGAATACGGAAGTAGGTCTGCGGACTTCATACCGTTCTCCGGACAAAAAATATATACCACGCTGTTTGCGTTTATAAGTCAATCGTAGCCAACCAGATTCTAGCTACACGTGGGTCAGCTCCGTATCAAGGCCAAAAGTGGATCAAAAGCACGGTCATTAGAGACTCCACCATTGAGAAGAGCAGATCAAAATCCAGAAATCGAGAGTGTCCAATCACATTGGGCGAGTCTCGTGTTTACGCTGCGGGGGCTCGCCTCGTATTACCTTGCGGGCTCGCCTCGCTACGCCGATGCGGTGTCGCCAAGTCCCCCCATAAGTAGTGTGGCGCTCCCTGCACATGTGGTCCCACGCCCACCGAGACTTCAACATTAAGTGATCTGCAGCTAGAGAAACTGTATCTGTGTGGGTGGAGTGTATAGACTAATCAGATGTCACTTGGTGTTCAGACTTTGCCAGAATTGAAAGAGCCGAACGGAGCTGGGCATGGTAACATTGATCCCGTGATCAGAGCATTCAGCCTTATGCATCCGCCTTCTCCATTGCCATTGTGCACCACCGAAAACCTGACGAGAGCTCAATTCCGTCGGATTTCTACCCACTCAGAAGTCGTACCTAGTCACTGTGAGGGCTACAACTGCTCTCCGCAAAGAGTAGAGCGTCCCTCCAAATAGCCGCTATCGAAACAAGGCTGAAGCTGAATAAGATGGCCAAAAGGGCAGCAGAAACGTACTCGTGGGATACTCATAAGGATACTATTCATAAGCTCTACATGGAGCAGGAAAAGCCGCTTAGGGAAGTCATCCAGATTCTAGAAGCACAGTTCGGCTTCAAACGAACGTATGTAGGTAGTCATGCGTTTCTGGCGTCATACTCACCGTTCGGCAGAAAAGCACAATATGAGCGCAATCTCAACAACTGGGGCTGGCGGAGGAAACTCAAAGCTGCCGAGTGGAGAGTCATTGAACGCGAGGTCGAAAAGCGCAAGACGCATGGTAAGGGTGAAACTGATTTACAAATCCAGGGTATCTATATGCCCAGAAAGAAGATACAACGAGGTGTGGCTCGCCATCAGTTTCAGACGACTCTCGAAGCCATTGAGCAGAGTAAGTGTATCTTTGTACATTTTGTTGTCAACTCGGGCTCAGAATTGATCAATACAGAATTCGAGGCACAGACACCCGCGACGACCTCACGCATGGTTAGGATATCATCCCCCCCAGAAAGTGGTGCTATATCCCTGCATCAAATTCTTGACGAAGCCTATGTAAAGGTACCCTGGATAGCATTCCAGGCGTTTCTGAAAACCCAATGTGAGGGTTTAGGAAACCTTCAATTTGTGTTTGTGCTGATATAACGTCAGTCAGTGAGGACTACGAATCCGAGGGCTCAAATGAGACACCTTTGTTAGTGGTACGGCGGACCCCTCAAGTTGTGCCTACTATCCAAACCGATCCGAGCCCCGAAGATTGGGATCCAAATCGCAGTGATTTCTTTCACTGGGCTGACGAGATAACTTTCAATATGTTCGTTAACGATGCTCCGAGACGTTTCCGACTCGTAGACCTTACTCAGGAGAATCCACTTCCATTTCTTCCCTTCACACGTGGACGAATACCTTCGTTCCGCCCTGAGCTTGTCAACTTCAGCAATATAACGTCACGGACAGTGCAGCTACGGTTCTTCGAATTAGCTGTAGGCATGCTATCTAACGGTCGCACCGATGGCTCTGTCGAGCACATTCTCGTTGACTTGTGTTCGACCCCGCGCAATTTAGCAATGATCAAACGATTGCTGAGCATGAATCTGATCAGTACAAGGAATCTGCCGGACCACCTCCTTCTACCAGCTGTACAACATAAGAATATTGGGCTGATTAAGGCATTGATCAAAGCCGGTGCAAATCCTTGCGCGCTGCGTTGGCGCGAAGACACGCTACTTTCTCGAGTTACTCAAGGTGCTCATCTCGCTTTGACACGTGAAGGCGGAACAGGCGGGATTTGGCGAGAGAATGTGGAAGACTCGGCTCTCTCACTAGCAGCACAAATGGGCGAAGTCGCTGTTATTCACGAACTACTCCAGGTTTTCCATACCTCCAATGTTGACGAACATCGTCGGGCATTCGTGTCCTCGGATGTATCTGGTTTCGGCATAAGCTGGGCGATCATGAAAGCCATGGAACGTAATCACAGTCTCATCCTCCGCAGGATTTTGGAACCGGAAGTTGTTGGGAACATACCTGAATATATTCTTCCAGGAATTCTATCCAAAGCCTTGAATGAGGCTATCTTTGGTGTATCGTCAGAGGCTGTACCTCTTCTCCTCGACCGTTTGGAAGAATTCACACCGCAAGCGAAGGAGATCCTCAACAGCGCACTCGTGGCTGCCTGTAGAACCGGGCAAGTCCATATCGTTCAGGACCTTTTTGATCGTGGAGCCGAACTTAACCCATCCTCAAAACATGTTGCCGGGATTGAGGACAAGATCCCACTTAGCGCCGCCGTCCAAGGGGGACATGCTAGTGTAGTCGAAATGCTTCTCAAGAAAGGTGCAGACCCGAACATGTTTTCAAAGCAGTCGGCTGTTCCGATACTCGTCGCAGCAGCAGCCAACGACATAGAAATAGCTCGCATGCTGCTAGAAGCCGGCGCGGATCCCAACCAACCTGCATCTCCAAATGGGCACGATGTTGCTTCTAACAGATCCGCGATCAAGTGGGCTCTAGTATGGGGATCAGCAGAACTTTTCTTCTTACTCATCAAACACGGAGCCACTGTTGAAGAGAATATGCCTCCTCCTCACGATTCACATACTATTCTTGCACTCGCACTGTTATCCAGACAATCCGAAATCATAGATTATTTGCTGGAACAGGATTTGAAGCCTACCGACGCGCTGCATGACCGTAGTTTCCAACTCTGTGTCATGTTCAAAGATCTACCTCTTATCGAAAGATTCGTCAGCCAGGGCGCCACCATTGCAAGCCCAGGAGCTCTATGCGTGGCGGTATACAATCAGGACACACACCTCGTGCATTACCTCTTGAGGGAAGTCGAAAAGTCCCACCAGCATCTACCATCTGGCTATGGTGCTGCTGGCCTGGCCCTGGCTACTCAGCGCCAGAACCTCGACATGATCAAATTGTTCCTAAGCAATCGCATTCAGCCTTTCGATCCTGTGCTAGAAGATGTTAGAAATGTCCATGAAGTCAGATCTGCACATTGGGACGGCGGACGTCAAGTTTTGAGTGCTGGGACGACAGCCTTCAATGAGCTGGCTAGAACTTGGACAGGGGAAATCACTGACGAGCGGACTAAACAGCGACGAGAAGATCAGATTCAGTGTCTCGAACTGCTTCTAGACGCATGTCGGGACCAAGGCTTCAGTACCACAGAACAGAAAGAATATCAACTGGGCATTGACTCACTTCTTCGAAAAGGCACTGTTCTGAAAGATTGGCTTGTTGTTCAGAAGGCTTTGGAGGCAGGCGCAAACTGCTATGCACGGATAGCGGATAACCTTATCCATGGCAACCCTTTGGTGAAGATCGGATCGGCCTTGGACGACGCAGCAGAGAATGGCGGGGACTTGGTCATCCTTACCTACTTCATTCGAAATTTTCCAGAAAATGACAATAATACAATCGAACGACATCAAGCTCTTGACAGAGCTTTAATCATAGCAGCCACGTCCCCTGACGTTCAAATCGATCTTGTGCGACTTCTTCTCGACGAAGGCGCCGACGCCAATTTCTCAAGTAGTGATGCCCTGAAGGCAGCTCTGGAAGTAGCACGCATCGACATCGCTAAGCTGCTACTGGAGAATGGCGCCAACTACGACAGTATCAGCTATCTAGAATTTGGCAAGAAAATTTTAAGACGAGCGGTCCGAGATGGCGATGTTGACGCCGCCAAGTCAACACTGCAAAGGATAGGTGCAGACATATCCCATATATCAACAGCAATCCAAGATAAATTCAAACAACAGCTATCACTGGGACTTCAAGAGGCCGTTGAGCAGTGCAACGTCCAAATGATCGAAGTCTTAATCGCCCATGGTGCGGATGTTAATGCTAGACCGGGATATAGCCCACAGAGTCTCGGGGGGACCGCCGTTCAGCTCGCATCAAGAATGGGCCATTTCGAGATTCTGAGAATACTGCTTGATGCTGGTGGTGATATAAATGCCCCCAGAACAAGATTATGCGGAAGGACAGCGCTTGAAGGTGCAGCAGAAGAAGGCTTCCTGGACATGGTTCGTTATCTCCTCGAGATTGGCGCCGAGATTGAGGGAAGAGATAATCGAGTATACCGGCGGTCTGTCTACAGAGCGTGGCATGAAGGACACACAGTGATCGCCGAGATGATTCAAGACTTCAAAAAAGCTCGGTACGGCATAGCGGATTGCGCATCCACTAAGGAGATTATTGATTCTATGGATCCCTTGGAGCTAGAAATCGAGCGCTGGGATCACGACCAAGACATGCGGTATGAGATTCTGATGACGGCGGACGATACTCCAGCGGAGACGGAAAGTCGTTGTGTACTTTAGCAGGCCTAAACATCGAGATTTCCAGCAGTCTTGACAAAAACGTCATCTGTTGGGTGCAAAAATAAGCGGAATTTCTTAGCGTGTTTTTCAAGGCGTTGCGCAACCTTCTAATAATTTTGCCTTTCTAGCTATAAGAGTATAATACTTTAAATTTACTAAGGAAATTTATAATAATTTAAAAAGCTCTATTTAAAAATTTAGAAAATTATTATTATATTATAGTAGAGTTATTTAATATATTCTTTTCTTTAAAAGTTAAGCTTAGACTAGTATTTATATACTACTTAGTAATTATACTTTTAAAAATTTACTTAAAATAAATTCCTTTTAGCTTTACTACTAATATATTCTACTACTAAGTTAGTTAAACTACTAAGTTAGTTAGTTTTTTTTTTAGTAATACTAACTACCCTATTATTATAAGATATCTTAATAATATATTACTTCTAACGTACTCCATAGGCAAGTGGCCGGCACGGGCGAGTGGCCGGGCTCTACCAAGCCCTTACTAACTACCTCTATACACGATTATACCTTAATAAGATAAAGTATAACCTACTTAAAAAGAAGCTTAGATATAGCTTGCTCTTTAGGCAATTTAGCAAGACGCGTTACTAAGT